>OY365806.1:4624883-5063835 GCA_959347315.1 Bimastos eiseni
TCAGAAAGTTAGACTTTTGTGAAAATCACAACAGACATTTAAAAGGCAGAAAATAGAAACAAATAAATTAGATGATTTAGTATCTAAATGACTTTCTAAAATAAATTAATTCGTGCTCCGAAAAGTGTTATTCGATTTCTTGTGCAAACACCGTTGAAACACGTTATCTTGTAGTTCACTGTGGACGTGGATAAAGATACAAAGCAAGAGGTGACAGCTGATAAGAATGAAAATATCGTTCAGTACCACGTGCAGAATACGAATTACGAGACGTGGACTGTTAACGACTTCAATCGGGTATGATAAATTAAAATTAAAGTGTAGTCCACTAAACTCATCATCGTCATCAGCGTCGTCATTCATGGGATATATATTTCAAATAAAAATAGTCACTGGCATAAATTGCTCAGATTGGTAAAAAAACATACACCCTGCTTATTAGTAGGATATATATATATATATATAACGAGGGTTGGACACGTAGGCCTATAGACCTACTCAAAATGTGAAGTGTGCTACCTTGCTTAAAATTATCAATTATCTTTAAATATTGCTGCTGGAGATGCGTAAAATTTATGATTTGCTTTCTTATTCATCTCTAGATAACAGAAAAGTGAATTAATCTGCATCGGTTTAATCTGACGTTGAGCATTTTCATGAATTTGTAGTATTAGCCTACCGTAGGCTTAGTCCAACTACGCGTTCTTTTATAATTCCTGATTCAAAACATCTTTCATACATCATCGTCCGGGGGATCGACTGAGAACTTTATTGATATTTGTTTGTACCTGTAAAGCTAGAGCAAATGAGCCGACCTTTCAGACGTTCATTTGTCTCCGACTCCGACGAGAATAACAGACTTTCAACGTTTATTCGGTTTGTAGGACATTACTGTAATGAAGATAAAGACAAATACTGAGACCAACTGCTACGCTGTTCCGCTGAACAGAACAGCCGCTGCTGATCCGTCAAAGATCAATCCTCCGTCGAAATTCGAAGCAAGGGTCAGTCACCTAATCGCTCAATTAAAACATTGTTCGTACCATGTGGTATTATGGGATTGGTTACATTTGGTCTCTAAGGTAACTTTGGCTCGAATCCTAGCCGGATAATCATCAGAATTGACACTTTTACGATAAAAGCGGTTACTTGCAAGAAATATTTTGGCCTAGCAATCATATATATATATCTTATGACATACATAAAAGGAAAATGACCTGCATCAAACAAATAATTTGCTTATAAAGCATTTAATTCGAATTTCATTATTTCTGGTACAAAAACGGCATGGCTCTCTGGATTTTTAATCATCGTGTATCATATTACTGCTCAAACACCTGAATCTCAAGCCATCAGTTAATTCAGAATCCTTTAATCATAGCCTTCGCGGGATGACCAGGATCCAACTATTTTATCAGAATTCTCCACTTCCAAACTCTGTTCCATCTTCTTCAACACCTGAATCCTTCCGTTCTTTCCTCTTCCTTTCCGCCTCTTTCCTCCAACTAAAACACCCAATTCGATGCTCCTTCACGGTTCTTAGATAACCACCCCCTTGGTAGATCATCCCTATCGGTTTTCTAAATCACGCCAGAGACTGAAATATTCCAAATATCAAAATGTCACTCAAACATGCATAATGTAGCCATCATCATCTATCGAGGGGCACCCCTACTCTCTATACCCCTTATGCGAGGACAAACATTAGGCTCTCCTCTATAAAATGCACAGGACCTAGAGTTTGGAATGCCACCCCAATTCCATTAAGCCTTATTTCAAATGTACGTCAGTTTAAGTCTAAGTGGAGGATGGCTGTACTGGATGAACAGGGATGAGAGATGAAGTGTCTAAGCTAAAGTTACTCTCTAGTCATCTTGCTGGCGTTGATGCAATTTGCTAACTATCATGTTATGAATTAATAGCTGTGACTAGGATAGCTATGTTATTAATAAAGTTTGTTTAAGTTTTCATTTGATATTATGTAAAGAATTGTTATTTTGTACAAACTTATAACAATTTAAAACGATATTTTTGTGTTATTGTTCATTGTTACCTTGAACATCCCTAGGTGGTCCTAACCAGCGGATCATCCGATCCCTAATTGGGTCTTCTGGGTAATCCGATAGCAATAGTTGTAAGATTTGTATAATTGTCATTCTTCTTTTGTGCATTGGATCGCCAAATAAACTTTGATTGAATTGAACTCGATTCGACACCTGCTTCCTTGCTGAAAGGCTGTCCATCCATCCTTACTCCAATCATTACCAAAACAATCCACCTCTCCTTATCTACTAGCAATTTCCTCCTCCTTTTCAAACACTTTTTACTCGCTTCATGGATGTGCATGAAACAATAGCGCCAACAATGAGCGATATGATCAGAGACACTGATGTTTTCGTCGAAACTCATACATAGTCTGCAGACATGAGAATTTACGACGAAGTTGTGTTCAGATGTAACGTCTAGACCAAGGGAATAACACTTTTAACAATATTACACTTTAACTCTGTAATATATCAACACGCTAACACTCTACCACTATGACAATAACATTTAAGCGGCTGAAGGTCATTGTAACAATTGATCAGTAACGATTAATTACCTTACTCAAGATATTCTAATTTTACAGAATAATGCTACGGAAAGACTTTTTTATGATGTGGCGAGCACTCCAATTTCGGACGTGTCTTTCTTGGGAAAGGCGGCTAAAGAAACCTGCAAAGGCATCTCAGTCTACTGGATGTATCCAAAATGCGGTGAAGACGGTTAGTCTTCATGAATCTGTTTCTACGACGGTAGTGTAACCACAACATAGCCACAACTAAGTCATAATTATAGTACATCTAAATTTTCTAATCGTAAAATCAAAAATTTCAAAGCACTACTTAAAACCTAAGCGCAGAGCAAAAGCTTCCATTTCATGACAGCCTATTTTTATAGCGTCGTTCAACGACAGACGCGTCAGAGAGAAGACACTTATTATGTTCTTTTGAAACAAAACGACTATCAAAACAACTGATTTTCAGGCTTTTTGGACTGCTAAGCACGATGAGTGATGACCTGAGACGACGGAGTTGTTTGTAGGAGAGGGTTACGCTCAGCGACCGGTATGGGCCTACGCCTAAGCTTTCTACTCTAGGATGGTTTGCTATCAAAAGGGCGAAAATTTATTTACATTCACCCTTTTATTCGTGCGCCCTTTTGATTGTCGCCTTTTTGATCATGCGCTCTTTTGAACGTTCGCCCTTGTAATTTTCGCCCTTTTGATTGCGCCCTTTTGATTTCGCCTATTAGTTTTCGCCCTTTTGATAGGACACCCTCTAGGATGATGGTAAGAAACACTGGACAAATAGACTCGTGCGTGTAGGGCAGGAATTTGTCAGTAATAGGCTTTTCGTTAGAAGAATCGCTCCCTTGTGAATGCCTGACGATCACTTCAGAGTCCCTAGCCCTCCGTTCATAGGCGCCGGAATATCTCCTATAGTCGTTGAGAGATACGAAGTCACTTGCAACTGCATTAATTAATTAAGATCAATGTCAAAGTGCCCATTAATAGAAAATAATGGTTGTCAAAGCTGAACATATGTAAAGACATACCAACACACACAAACATATATATATATATATAGACTTAGAAATGGAATCGTTACCAATTAACCAAAATAATTAACAATCAAATATGGAATCAATAGTGGAGTATCAGTTTCTTATACAGATTATCTTAACAAAGAATGAAACCTAAGAATACTACCACCGTTCTGTGGCAACAGAGAAGATTGTGAAGCTGAGCTCTGCAGAGTCTGCACTTTCTCTTTTGCGACGCTAAAAGTTATCAACGTGGCTTGCCTCAGTCTCTTGTTAGGCGGACCGCTAGACATAATTACAAATACATTCCTTAACCTAGGATCTGAAAAGACGCATATTATTCTGCAATACCAAGAAAAGTCTTGCGAGCCGAAAAACGCCCACCAGCATGTTTTGAGTTGCCCGCCGTCTGGGAACCACTGCTATGGCCTATAAACGTTGTGGCTGTTGGCTCGACTGCAGCCGCGGTGCTCGCTAAACAGGTCACTCAGGCCTGTAGTGGCTATCGCACTCGTGAAGAATAAATATAACGGGTCTAGCCTCAAGTCTCAAACTCTACGGCAGTCTCCGCAGCAGCTGCTGCTGTTGAATGAACATTCGACCGCTTGTTGCTCAGGAGCTCTACGGACCTGCTTAGGCTTAGCTGCGGAGACAGCCGTAGTCTACGACTGCTTCAGCCACTAAGCAGATGTAGAGGCAAACAATATCACCATTGAAAATTAACATAGAGTGACTGAATAGCGGATGCAATGAGCTTCTTGACAGTGCCCACGTCTCTGCAGAAAGATGAATGCCTAATTTCAGAAATATTTATCACAAAAAGTGGCACGGCTCATAGCATTGAGAGTCGTGCAACATTTAAAAGTGGCACGGCTTTAGCCGTGTCACTCAGATACATTCCGGCGCCTATGTCTTCGCTATAATGTCACCTTGACCCCGATATCTCTCGGTTACATATTATGTGGCTTAGACTGAATAGCAATCATGCGAGTCTGCTGCTGTAGCCTACTCCTTAAGAATGAGTAAGCGAGCCAATAATAGGTCGACTAATTAAAAGACTAAATTATTATCATTAGTCGCTCCAAGATCATCACTCAGAAACCCAAATAGTAGTCTCTTCTTAAATTCCATGTGGAGGATGTTCAATCAGCCTCAGTGTCTTAGTTGTCAATGAAATGCTGCCGATTGCCAACTAACGACAAAGCCAATCAGAATCTACTGTTCGTAATGATGTTGAAGTTTGAACACAAGCTGACGATTCGTGGGATATGCTAGTTTCCCTTCAATTTGGTGCAAGCTATACATGCATAATATTGTTGCATTAAATTTGTTTGTTTCGTTTTAGTACCGAAGCCAATGCAGAGAAAGAAACGCGACACCTGCTACACATGCTATTACCAAGGCTACTCGCCTAGCTGCGGCTGCGATGTTTGGTACTGTCCTGGCAGCACTGCTCGCCCCTGTTGAAAAGTGAAATACAACATGAACATACGATGCTTACAATGATCGAGCCGTCGAATCTTTAGATCTATAGTTTTAAACTTTCAGCGCTTTCAATGTTTAACTCTCTGACTTATTCTTAGATTGATTATTTAACTCTTTCGGTCGCTTCGATGTCAGTCGTTTCATAATGTTATATGTCATTTGCAAATTTTTTGATTACAGATAACATTGGGTTTATGAAACGAATCGGATTTCAAGTGTGTGCTGAGTCGTCTCTCCGTGTGTCGTATTTATAGGCTTATAGTTCGAGCGCTATATTTTGTAAATTCCATTTTGCTTCTAGAGTAATTGTATCGCTCTAAGGTTAACAGAATTTCATTTCGTTTATCCGAATTCGGTAAACTCTATGCCCGTACAAAGACATCGATGCTAATTCGCAGATGGTGTTCGCTACCCAAAAATCGATTTTACAGACTGCAGCTTACATGTACTTTCTAACATGCTAATTTAATTAACCCACTTGCTGTTCATATTCTTATTAACATCTTTTACAGTTTTCAGGTCGTTTTCATACATATGTAGGCCTAATTGTAGGCCTGTAACTTCCTAATGTGAACTTTACGTTGTGAATTCTTCATCACCGTTGCATACAGTAATAGTGATATGTGGATCAGTAAGCCTAATGGAAAGCATTTATGTGGAAAACTTCGCCGAATTTACTCAAGTAGGCCTAATCAAAAGATTTGTTAACATTGATGTTTGCATAAATGTTGACATTTTCGAAATCATGTAGGCCAACTGAAAATGTACAGAAATTAACTGAAAATGTATGGAATGTTTAAACTTTTAATTAGCAATATAAATTCTATGTAACTTTGCTATGGCTATGTTACTGATCTGTCAATCACAGTTATGTGCTGAACAAAGGTGAACATATAGACTTTTTGTTGTATGGTAAAATCTACTATCTTCATATTCACTTCAACATCCACGCCATCCAGCAAACCTGCTCTACCGATCATCCCTCTGTTTCAATCCTTCTCGATCCTGGTCATCACATATCTCCAGTTATTCAACCGAGCCATATCCAACGCTGCACCACGTTTCTAGCACAGTCGTGTGATGCAAATGTATCCTACATTTCAGAAAAGTTCTCAGCTCATACGAAAGCCACATCAGTGAAAGCAGCAAAGCCTAATCACGGCGCTATATAAAAATCAGTTACGCATTAGCCAAGCGCTGCTCTGTTCTTTCTGTTGACAGGTCAAATTCTGGGGAGGCCAAATCCGCAATCTTGGTATTGATCCACACCTCTCCTTCTCTAACCACGTTTCCCACCTACCCCGCGCCTGCTTTACGCCCATTCGTTACCTTCGCCGCATTTGGCCCATGGTCGATCCTAGGCTAACGCCACCACTTCTCCTCTATTGTCCATTCAAAACATTGACCAAGAAGCGGAACACCTGGGACAATTAAAAAGCGGATGAGACTGGAGACTGGAGGCCGAGATAAAGAACGAGATGATGACGAGCGAGTAGACCCGGGTGGTTGAATGGGTAAATATGGGTAAATAAGGGGCCGTCCATAAATGACGTCTCGCAATTTTGGACGATTTTTTTTACCTCCTCACCCCTTCGTCACATGTTGTCACAAATGTCATGACCCCCTCAAATACGACGTCACAAAGCTTTGACCCCCACCCCCTTCGAAAAACCAGATGTCCAGAATACAATGCATATTTTCGTATAATAATCAATAAAGTAATTATAACTATAAAAATACTTGAAACTATAAAAGAATGAAGAAAATGAAGACAGTATAATTATTGCAATCTTAAGCATTTCTGAAGATGAAAGACTCTGGCAGGACCAGTGCAATTATTAATCAAATACTTAATAAGAATAACTCGAAACAAACCCAACTTCATGCCGCTCCATTCGCCCACGATGAAGCAATAATATCCAATCCCCGCATTCTCCATTTTCTTCGTTTCAGCGACTCTCAGTGGCCTGTGCGTTTGGGCGGAATAACTGATTCATGCTTGTGTGTTACAGAATGGCTGCCTCATCTCCGGCGAAGACCCCAAAATTGACACCGAGTGTAAAGCAAACAATAAAAAAAATTAGGAGAGCAATAATCATAATTAGTGTTGCTAATTGTGGTAACGATTACTGTTGGTCATGTGAAGCTTGCTTAATTGAGTAAAATCTCTAATTCGGTTACGCATTTTGATGCTTGATATAATGATGTGATGTCACATTTCGGCGACCACCCCCTCGTCACACATCTTCACAAATATGCGACCGCTCCCCTAGGCGCGTGACGTCATTTATGGACGGCCCTAACTGTCAATGTATGGGGTCGAAAGGTTTGAGTGGCGTTGTCGGTCAGAGATACGATTTAGTAGTGATCATGCGCTGAGGACCGTATTGCCAATTAGATGAAGTTATTTCGAGAACGATGGTTACAATGTATGTTATGGAGTTTTGGTAACTGCGCAGGCAAATGCGTTCTGGATTGCTTGTAAGCGGCTTTATTTGTGAAAAGTTCAATAAAAGGGCGATGCGTGCAGCAGCCGAATTTGGAGTAAACAGCTGGCTATTGTGCAGGCGGTCTTATAGTGAAGCATTGGGCCCAATCGACGAAGGTAACGGAATTGCATGAGATTTTTGCGACCACATGGAGAAGATGATCAATGGAGTTAGAGAAGCTGGTTGGAGAGACAGAGTTATTGATGAATAACTGGATGTCGTCGGTTTATATATATATATATATATATATATATAGGTGATGGCCAACTGAGGATGATTTGATGAGCGAACTGAGGGGAGTAGAGTAGAGGATGAACAAGAGGGGCCCGAGAACAGAACCGTACGGAACGTCACAGGTGAGAGGATATGATTGGGATGAAGTGTCAAAAGTCTTAACTGAGAAAGAGCGGGAAGAGAGATAGGACTGGATCCAGACCTAATGGATCCAATGACCTATCTACCTTTTGTAAGCTGCTAAAGTCATTTCTTTTTTGCCGTGGCTGGGCTAGGAGCACCTATGAGTAGTTTCCTCTGAAGAGGCGCCATATAAATTATCTGAATGAATGAACATATGCGTCCTCCTCCTTTATCCAGGCCTGGAACTGGCAGTGTAAGAGTGTGCAAATAGTGGCTCAGTAAACGGCATAAGTGAGAGATGTTAGGAAAACGTCGGATGATAGGTTAGTCTGCCTAATTGCTCGCGGAGGCCAATGAATAAGGAATGAGCTGGTGCCCTGCACTTGCGATGGCTTAAATTGGCGCTTCAGAAGTTTTAGATGCTTTATAGAGATAACGCGTACGATTAATTAGCTCTACCTTCATTTGTAGTGATTGGAATCAGTCGTTGATTGGAATAAAATTATTCGTTTCACGAATTACATATTTAGGCTAATTCGTATTAATTTCAACGACGTTTGCTGCATTGGCGCGCCATTATGTGACATGAGTTGACACGTTTAGCTTTTAATTACGTCTATAAGAACTTTATTGTATGATTATAACGACGCTGTACTTCAACCTGGGACTAATATTAGTCCCAGCTTCAACATGACATGCAACGCGTGAATAAAGTGCTTTTCTGAAAATTTAAAAACTTGCAGCAAGAGGCAATTGGAAATAGTATAGGCCTATACGAATTATACGCAATCAGTGATTTAGCGTCATATTCAGAACCATGACTATTATTTGCGTTTTTGTCTATTCGCTAGATGCCTCTCTCGCTCTAATGTTTTCGTTCCTTTCTCTGCAAGATAGAATCTGAGCGATATTTCAGTGTTTTAGTTTATTACATTTGATTGAGTAATGGCAGAAGGTGAAAAAACGAAGCTACAGATGGATTCTACTACGACGACAGTTACCGTCGAAGAAAAAAGCGACACTCCAGCGGTACCGTGGATTTATTATAGATTTTCACTTAATATTTAGCTGAAGCGGATAGTATGATGCGCCGAGTGTAATTTGTTCTATTTCGAAGCGTCGTGTGTCCAAAAAAATGGCATCATAACTGTGAATTTCGGTTATATTTGACTGTACATTCATTCATTTATTCAGGGCATTTGTATATCGTCTATCTCTTGATGCACCCCAGCCCAACCCGGTAAAAGCGTATTTTATTATACCATGGTACTTCTGGTGCATGTTAGCGTATTTTACATTAAATTGAGACAGGATCAATGAAAAAGTATAATATGCAAGTAGAAACTGGATTGATGTAAGCAATTATGCTTAAATGGAAGCTGGATCGATGAAAATATCGTGCTTGATTGATGCGAAGATGTCGTTGCGCTGGACGTGGCATCAATGTAAACAAGGCAGTGTACGCGCGCAAAATCCCGATCGATGAAAAGAAATAAACTTAAATGGAAGCTGGATTGGTGAAAAGTAATACACAGAAATGGAAGCTGGATCGACGAAGATAAATATGCATGAATGGAAGCTGGATCGGCGAAAATATCACGAATAATTGGTAGGTCGAATGATGACATAATGGTTTCGCGATGAACTCTAGTGGAATTTCTGATCAACATTTTGTTTAGTTACATATTGTAAAGCACACTTTTAAAATTCGTTTTAGCGACCCGGCTTCCATTTAAAGCATAATTATTATCATCAATCCGGTTTCTACTTACAAAACACATGATATAATGAAGGAAGTAATTAAATACGCTAAAATACAGCGCAAGCACACGAGGAAATAAAATACGCTTTTACCCCAACCCCATTGATGGAACATGTAGATCATTAAGGGAAGTTTGTGCAAAATCTGAGACTTTATACTCTGCTAATAATTCACACTTTCGGTACTTATTGTTTTTTTGTGTTCTATTCTTATCTTTTGTCTTAAAGAGAAGTCCAAAAGTTGTACTGAAGCTGACGAAATCAGACACTGACAAGAAAGTAAGATGGGATCAAAATACTGTCGACAATGAACACATGAATAAGAAGAAATCCAAATGTGAGCACATAATTCGCAGGCTTTTGCTTAATCAGTATCGACCTTATTTTCTACATCATTGTTTCCCAAGATGTCTGGTTCTAAAAGATAGACCTACTGCTACTGCCTATTGTTGTGATACAAGCAAAAAACTTGCTCCATAGGAGACGTAATACACCTGCAGGTCATAGGTACTAGTTCTTCAAAGATACCTCAGGGACTCTAAAGGCAAAGCTTCAAAGTTAAAGTTGTTAACTTGTGTCTCAGTAAGTATGGGTAACATTCATGGCAGGAGTTTTTGCATTTAGAATGGTAAATGGATGTTACAATGTTTCTAACCTAATATGTATGTGGAGGCGGATCCACGACAATTGGTTCACTTTTAAGCAGCTACCGGATGTGATGAAAAGAATTCTGTGTAATTAGAAGCTGGAATAATGAAATATAATCCTGTTTAAATTGAGACTGTATTGATGAAAAGAGTTATGCTCAAGTAGAAGCTGGATTTGATGAAAAGAACCATACAGCTTGTGGTTAAGCATTATTCTGTTCATCATTCCCGCTTCCGTTATAACTGCATTGTCTTTGTCAATTCAGCTTCAGGTTGGAAAGAATACTTTTCACCAATCCAGCTTCTTATTAAATAAGATTATTTTATCATTCCTGTTTCTATTAAAACTGAATTCCTATCATCAATCCAGCATCTAGGTAAACACTATTAGATAGTGAACCAATTGTCAGTAAATCAATTGTCATGACTCGACATGGAGGCTTAGGACCATGTTATAACTGGATGATATATTTTCTTCTTTTTTCGGTTAACTTTGACAAACCACAGTATAATTGCACGGTATCATTGATGTAGTAACAGTTGATAACTGGTTTAGTAGGAGTCAAATTCAACTGTTTAGCAGCCTGCAAGACGACCATCTGCACTAATACTCGTTTTACCCATGCCAACTAGGGAATGGAAGGATTAGTCAACTTTACGGGGCTCGTGGTATCAAACCCGTCCCTTCGGATCATCGTGCTAGTGTGTTGCCATTCAACAGTGCCACCTTATAAATGTCCTTAATAATAATAAATGTTTGTTTTGCTCGGTTTCATGATAGTGTTTGTTTGTTGATGTTGAGTTTCATGTTATTTGTTAGTTTCTGTTTTTACGCTAGGAGAGATTCAGACTGTCTCTCTTTCATAGGTTGTTGTATATATGAAAAGCCAAAAATATTCGGCGAATCATCGGACGAAGATGACGACGATGATCATGACTGCACAGACCACTGTCGCGGTCACAAGTCAAAGAAAGACTTTCGCCGTGATCCCGACGACCCATCGCACCCAGGCCACCAAGATGGCGCCACTGCATCAAGTAAGCATTCTGTGGACAGCCTGCTTAGTCCACCTGCTGTCTGGCTCTGCTGCTTTGTATGAGATCATATGGCGTGAACCGAAACTCGACTCAGCTGAGATTCGTTTTACTTGAACTCCGACAAACAATGGGTCCGAGTTTTAGTAATAAATAATAATCGACTTTCTGTTTTGAAAATGAAAATCGGATTTTTTTATTTACAAAATGACAGGTACCTTACAAAAAGCACAAATACTTTTACAAGTAGTACTTACTAGTTACTACTTCCTAGTGCGAACTGAGGCACAACCAAAAAATTCCTAAAAATTGTGCAAACTGCCAAACTAAAAATGAAGAGAATGAGACTTGTTTAAATATTCGAAACTCGGACTCTGTACAACTTGTAAAACTCGGGCTCTGTCAGGAAGTGAATCTCGGTTCATCCCTAATGGCATCTGAAACACGTTTGTATTACACTCTGCTTTATATGTTATTCATTGTTTGGTGTTTAGAATGTCAATGCAACTTTATAAGGCCCATGGCAGCCAGAAATAGAGTAGGGCATCCAAAACTATTTTATTCCAAAGTTGTTGCAAATGACTGAAGCCAGGACCTTACGAGTCCCACCACAATGCCTCGACCCTACACTGAATGACCTGTGGGCTTTGATCACATTTGTTTTATTTTGCATGGAATTATAGAAACAATAATCTGTTAACTTCAGATGAAGTGGGAATAAATATTTAGTTATATCACATTTGACACAAGCAAACCCATCCAATCATGTATCAAAAAAATAATTTCCATCCATCCTATGTATGATGGACTGCTAAGGGTCTCATATATATTATGCCTTGGATGGACCCATAAAGTGGGACTTGCTTTAACAGAGTACGATAATCTATGAAATTAATGTTACTTGTTTGATAATGATGCAGATAATTACAGAAATAAGGCTGATAATAATGCATTTTGTATCACAATTAAACAGTGAAACAATTTGAAAGTTACTTTCCAAAATCATCTGTTACTTCAGACATACAACTCTTAAGATTGTTATGTGAGTTGGTACTGCTATTTGTCACATTATTATCTCATTTTGCTGAAAATTCACCTAAACTTAGGCCAGTTACTGATTTCTCTTGCTGAAAAACCATTAATTGTAGCCAGATAAGGTGAAGAACTTGCTCTCTAGGTAATCTAGTAACATTAACAAATAATATGTTTTTCTGTTTTTAGACTGAATTAATCTTATTGACTATCATTTCCAGTGAAAGACAAACTCTACCTGACAGATTTTTTACGAGTTTCTGGCAAAACATCCTGCGATGAAATCTGTTTCACTGCTTGGCGACATGGATGTCGTTCAGTATTTTTGCTTGTTGAATTGTTCTTGGCTTATTTAATTTTCTGTTTCACAAAGAATACACATGGGAGACGACTTTTGATGTAGGTTTTGTTAACAACAGTCTTGCACTTTTTGATAACTTTAGTATTCATTCCTTGGATGTTCTGTAATAATATGTGATATCAACCAAACATAATGTATGGCTGCGGTATTTATGGACAGTATTTTGGTAGTGCTTAAATGATTGTCACCTGTGAGGGAAGATTATAGACGTGGAAAGGTTGCTGTAGTTTGTTTTGTAAATAATTATATAAAGTGGAGAATAATGTCTTTTGTTATGCTAGTGCTTATAAGAGTCTTGGTCCCAGCAGAGTATCTGGTTGAGGCACGGGTGCTACAGAGACTTCTGAAATGCTTCCCATGCAGAGCACATCCTCTCTGTGCATCCTGCTATTTGGGATCTTTGTAAAGCTGTGTCTTTGATTCACAGTGAAATGTTCAAAGGCGAATCATTCAGGGCTTTAGCTTTGCTAATTACATTTTTCACATAAGTCATGCTGTTTAATAGGTGTAAGTAGTGCATAAGTTAGGTGGTTCGTGTAACCTGTATGTACCATGACATGGACCAGCATGCCCATGAAGGTACCTATTACCATATGGGTCACATCAAATGTTGAGCATTATGCTAGTTGGGTATACAAATGTGGCAATTGAAGTTGATCAGGGTGCGATTTCGTTGTTTATTTTTCTTACGTCTGTAATGGCAACAAATAAGATCTTCGGGAGCTTTTGATTTACAAAATGATGAGCTGTCTTTTTGAACCTAAACATCCTTAACGCTTGCATGGAACATCCTCAGTAGGCATCGTATTCTCTATATAATATTCATATGAGTGGGCGCAGTGCTGTTTTTCATTATTTTATTAATTAGAAGGAAATTTATTTAAATTTAAAAGTTTACAGATGATACAGAACAGTGCAGATCAGTTGTCAGTTAATAACAAACAAATAGTTTAAGTGTGAGAGAATCTTAAGAAACTCTTCAAAGCTTATGAGTGTACATTGAGGGTTAAGTGTTTTGTTAAATATTTTCATTCAAAAAGTGTAATGTGCCCAAGAATCAACAGTTTGAATACAATTACATTGCACAAATTTCATCACTATCATTATGGAAATTTATAACAAACAAAGTAGCACAGAAATGTGAATCTTGGGTGTTCTGATTAACCAGATGAAGAATAGTTATAGAGAATTGAATAACAATTATGATAATAACTTTCTTTGATTTCAAACTGACAACCCGCAGCATGATTACAAACATAATATGAACGAATGATGACAAGTTATTGTTATAGTCGAATGTAACTGTCGGTAGCCATGTAAGGCGTCCATGTGTTATGCATCTGATTTAACCGACGAAAAGTAGGACTAGTCAATCATACGGGAATAGAACTCTGTGAATGAGAGGTAGCTTTGAAATAAGAGAAAATTCAATTATCGGAGAAGCAGTGACATTCGAGCACCATGTGATTATGAGTGCAAAAAGGCACAAGAGTGAAAACCTTTCACTTAAGACTGAGCACAATCGAGAACGTGCGGTCGCTGTAAAAAACGCAAGCCTACACATTGACAGTCAATTTGACACTACAAATATTTAATGACGGTTGATGGTTCTGTCCAAATTAAGGACTTAATTGCTCGTTTAATTCGCATAAGATCATCGTCGCATTTCCATGAACTTGTGTCAAGTTTTTGGACTAATGTAATCGTACAAGGTCTCAACTTTAGCCTACATTATCATTTAACAAATGTTCACTCGGACGAGCTTAGCGTTCTTCAATGATTTTATGTTAAATCTGGCAATACATAAACTAGCTATCAGCAACATTTGAAAGAAGAAGAACTCACTTCATATACAGTGTTTTGAGTATTTTACTATGTACTATTCTCGTCGATTTTCTCGATTATCTACTGATAGACCATAGATGAATAATCATGGTATATCTAGACCAAGGATCGTAAATAAAACAACAATGAATATGTAATTATCTGTGATCTGGCTATTGAGCATGAATCCAAAAGAAATGTGAAAACAACGACTAAAGCGTTTAAATTGAACTTACATAACTTTCGAACAAATGTGAAACTTGTCCTACACCTAAGAATTTGCACAAGTACTAGTTATAAGGGAGAAATCAAATAAAAATGGTTGTACTTTCCTATCTGTATTTATGACGCTGTTCTGGTTAGAGTGAAGATAAGACAGTAAGAGTATCCTACGGAATGGAGCCACCAATACCGTTGAAAGGTGTGGTGCTCTTCATAGCGTTTGGAACAATGGTAAGGCAGTCGTGATTTTCTATTGTCATTATGTGTGTTCGAAAGCTTTTGAACCGTCTTCGGTAATATATTTGAGGCGAGTGTATGACAAACCCCCCCCCCCTCAAGCAGGACGAAGCCCCCTAAGAATAAATGTGTTTACATTTTTCAATTTTATTATTTAGAAAAGTTTCAGATCTTACTTTAAAGTCTGAAGTAAAGCGTATTATATGTCCATTTTAAAGTCTAATGGCTAAAATCGAATCAATAGTTTAATAGCAAATAGTTAATTAGTTACTTGGTCTTTTTGTTGTTAGTATATGGTAGGTGTATGTACACTGAATGCACCATTGTGGGTAATTCATAGACCCTTGGCGTTTTAGTGAACTGGTGGCAGATATGATACTAATGCAGATTTAGATCAAAAACATTTAGTTGACATATTTCATCTTTG
Organism: Bimastos eiseni; assembly: GCA_959347315.1. NCBI lineage: Eukaryota > Metazoa > Annelida > Clitellata > Crassiclitellata > Lumbricidae > Bimastos > Bimastos eiseni. The sequence continues at coordinate 4,640,346 of OY365806.1, forward strand.
TTAGTTTCTGGAGGCGGTGTTGATACATAGCGCACATGTGTTATCTGCTTCTTCAGATGCTTAATTACCCTGGGCACAATTATGTAATTTTAGGCAGGTCGTAAAAGTGGCTTGTCTGGGGAAAGAATGGCATCATTGGCATGTTAGAAAAAGGCACCCAGTTACATAGATATATCTTTCCTCTCCTCCGTCATGCAAAGTCAACAGTGGGCGGTGTGCCTAATCTGTATTGGCTGCCTAGGATTAGTCCCCAACTACTTGTATACGTCTCCTATGGAGCAAGTTTTTTGCTTGTATCACAACAATAGGTAGTAGTAGTAGGTCTACCTTTTAGAACCAGACATCTTGGAAAACAATGAAATAATCGGCTAAATAATCTGGTATCGGCAAACAAATAATCGGGAATAATTGGTATCAGCATAATATGCAAAAAGCAATATCGGTACAGCTCTACTGTATATGGACCTTAGGATAGGTCAAGGGCAATTAAATATTTCAGAATTTCTCAAAGCCTTTTCTTGATAGTGCATCTTTAGATAGTGGACCTCAATAATTTCAGACCAAACACAGTTAATGTATAATAAAAGTAACCTCTGACCTTTTAGGATTGGATTTCTTACTAGATTTTGTTAAAAGTTGTTGATGCTTGTGTTGCAGATATTCATCATTGTGTTTTGTTTTGTGAAAAGACAAATCATGAGATTTGCGTTGAGGTCAAGCAGTGGACCACATGCTCTCATCGGATCAGATGCACCAAAGGTCAGTCATTGCTTAATATGCTGTACATACATGTTTAAAAAATAATTTTCTAGAAAAACATCGCGATGTTCATCCTTTGGAAATCATTACATTCAAACGATTTTTATTCATTGTTAAACCTTATAATTTCCTATGAAAAATTGTGCAAAAATTCATCCTTCTGCCCTGCTATATAAATTCTCATTTAAAATTATAAAAAATTACGGTTGTACTCGTTTCAGCCACTCGCTGCTGAGATTGAACGTCGGCTGAAATGGGTGAAAGACATCATGTCTGAACCTCAACTGCTTCAGCCAGGTTTTGAAGGCAGACTGCTGGAACAGTCCAACTCGGGTATGTTGAGCATATAATTTCTGACTTCGACGTGGTCTTAAACTGCGACGAAAGTCTTGTTTAGAACCTGCCAAACAAGGTAACTTTGTTTAGATAAGAACTTATTAAAATCTGAATAGGAATTAAAATAATATTTTGAAGAAATGTAATAACTAAAGGAAAGTTGTCTAATTTATGAGTTTTTAGTTTTGATTGTGCATGACGACTGAATGAGAAAATATTTTAGAAGGAAAAATATGACCATTGTTTAGTATGTCATTTAAAGTTCTTTAGTCGGTGGTTTTTACCATGACATTCAGAGATATAGAAATTGTGCTATTTGTGATCTATCTTTGAAATTTCTTATATTTTTCATATAGTTATGTTTGTGTGTTATTCTGGCATACTTAGCTATTTTTGATACATGTTTATATTGAGATAACTTTATATACACGTCATTCATTGGTGTATGGTACCCTTTGAGGAAGGAAGCATAGGGACAATGAATGTTGCAGGTGAAACCTCATCAGTAACCTAAGAGTTTGGGCAGGCGAAATGCTTAAAAAAATTTTGATGCCTACTTGATATTCAAGTGAAATTGTGTTTAATTTCAGGCTATGGTTTTTATGTTTTCCAGATCCTTGCCATTTTGTCTATCGAATGAAAGCTGTCGATTCCATTTCCCTTCTGGGTTGGTGAAAATTTGCATCTGTGCAAAATTGTTAAGACTTGACCTTGAAATTTTGTCTGATGTAGGCTTATAATGTACTGTAGTAAATCAGGAGGACAAAGTTTTCTTCCATTTGTTTCCATTGTAATCTTTTAGATTAAATTGATGCACAAGTGCTGAAGATTATTTATAAGCCCCAATAGTTCATTGGAAAAAGAAAAGTTTGGAATGGATATTACAATTTTGAATTTTTCTGTAACATCCATTGGGAATAAAAATTAGACGACATGCGTGCACCATCATATTACTTTCAAAGCTGTAATAGTCTAACAAGTCTGTAAATTTAAATTATATAGTTTACAACAGAGCATTTATTTCTATAGAACTTGCTTCATCACTATTGTTGATATCATTATTACTGATGTAATGATTGTGTAAGAGTCGTTTTGCAATAATTAATTGTACGTTCCTATGTTACTTTGGATGGGAGCTGAAAGTGAAATTTTAACCCTATTGTGTCGAGTTATTATAATTATTCATGATAGATGAGACAAGAGGGTCTAATGATGTCCTGATTGTGCATTTATATAGTCATGTCTGTGCACCTTGGCCAGCATAACATAATTAGTTAGTATTGCCTTAATGTGTTTGTTTAAATTGTTGACATTTACAGATGCAGAGCTGAAGAAATTTGATGCGAGCATTTTCAGAAAGCCAGGAACTCCGATGAAAGCGTTTCTCCTGGAACAACGACAGATAGGACCACTCGAAGGAACCAAACTGGATCTGGTCGAAAAGTTCTGTAACGCCTATGAACACGCACGACATGACCCCAAGGTCAACACTCATGCTATTGTGTTGAGTTATTATAATTATTCATGATAGATGAGACAAGAGGGTCTAATGATGTCCTGATTGTGCATTGATATGGTCATGTCTGTGCACCTTGGCCAGATGACCCAATGACCAACCACCCTCAGAGGAATTTCCATGAGGTCATTGCCTTCATCTTTATTCATTTTTCTGCTGAGTAATACAAAATATTGCACCGTCTGTTCATTGCATTGCTTATCCCTCTGTCCATTTTTGTCATCCTGTCTTTGTTGCGGCGCTCGTGAATAAGCTGGTGCCCTGCGCTTGGCTTTCGAGTCGTGCTTTAGAAGTTAGATTTGTTCATTGCTGATCCCTTGGCCTCCAACTGTCATCCTGTCTTTTTCCTTGCTTATCCCTCAGCCTCTCAAATAAATTATACCCAATCATTGGACTACAAGTCTTACAATACCTTGAGTCAAGGCATTCTCTGTCGTTAGTCATTCCAAAGTGTGACACAGAACCTTAATCTTAACTGTTGACACTCGGCCATAATATTTGTAATTACTTAATTAATTAAGAACCGATTCATTATTTTGATGCACTTTGTATCAACTAATGACAGATATTGAAGCGTATTTCTGTTTTAGGAGTTCAAGGTTGAAGATTATCATCAGTTTATGGACTTGTTGAATCAACTAATCAACCAGTAAGTGAAATGATAATCAGCTTAGTACGTCAAAACCTATTTATAGTGCTGTTTTTAGGAGCCATATCAAGAACAGCTTTATTATTAGGTCATGTTATAACAGGATTTGAATTGTCAAATTTGTACTGAGGTAGGTGAAAAATTATTTTGTGTCCAGATGCCATGTCCACAATTTATCATGTACCTAAAGCTGGTGTATGTGCTAAATTGTAACTGTGTGTGTGTATATTCAATCATTAGTTGGGTCGAAAATTGAATAAAGAATTCTTATTGGAAGATTTTTGAGTTTTATTTTGAGAAGTTTTATAACTGTGGGAAAAAACTGATGACTTATTAAGCAGTGAAGTATTAGTCTATGAATGAACAAAAATAAAGGTAAAAAGGTTTTCATGAATTGAGCAAATAAGATACATTGAGCCACTGAAAGTTGTGATTGGGGTAAATTCAACCACACGGTAATTGTTTGAAATTAACTGGAGGGTTTAAAAAACGAATTGGGAGGGTTGAGCCTTGTCCGAACAATTCAAATGCCTTTGTTATAATGACTTAATTTTCTACCAATGAATTTTGTCCTTGACGGCTTATATAAGAACTTCTTGCTATAGTTTGGTGTGTTGTATTATAACAAGTCTTGGTATATTTATGTAGCATCACTCGATCTGAATACTAAGACTCAGTTAATACAGACTAATCAATGATTTTAAATAACTTATCCATCAACAGTAACTGTATCAAGCAATTACCCTGTCTAATAGAAATTGTCTGAATAGTATAAAGTGTAATGGTAGCTCCTGTTCACAACTTAATTCTTAACATCAGATAAAAAAATAATAATAAATACTTTAAATAAGTTTTTTTCTATTGTCAGCATAAAAAATAAATGCAACAACGCTGAAGCTGCAACAGCTGAAAGCACCGCCTTTCCCGAGGAGCAGCACAAATCGACCAAGGGAGGCTCACGAATCCTGACGCACAACCTTCAATACACAATCCTCGCAGAAAACGACGGTGATGCGCTTGGTGCAGAAAATCTTGGTGAATCGTTGAACCCAGAAAGCGTAACGACCTTCAGCAGCGCTAGTTCACAACGAATGGCCAACTACGCGCTGGCCGGTGAACTCTCGCTTATAAAAGACGCAGCTAAATCGAAAAATGTCTGAAGGTAAAATCATCTTCGGCAGTGTTAGGGCAGATGCGTAAATACTGTACGGCATGTTTAAACTTTTGAAGACGGACTGTTGGATGCTGTTTTCATGTACGAGATGTTGCAGTGTAAGATACTGCACTTGTGTGTCACAAATGACATTCTCCAGCTCTGGAGGAGTGGATGCATTTTTTACAAGAGCTACTTGACAGTTGAGCTCCTGTGGTTACTGTGTATAGACCTTGAGCATGTTCATATGAACAGTATTTTCTTGCTGTAAGGAGTACCGAAAAGTACCATAATGGTACTAAAAGTACCATAATGTTTGCCAATTGAAAGATTTAAACTCCTTTAAGATGGTTACCATGTACTGACCTACAGCATGGGCATGAAGTACATTTTTATGTATGACTGCTTAGCACTAAGCATTGCTGTTTGTGATGTAATGCCATTTTATTTCCAGTATATTTTCTCTTGCATATGGAATATGAAGAAAACTGTCAAGGGTGACTTGTAGCTCTGAAATTCAGTGGTTCAGTTCTATTAAAGCTTTTGAAAGCATTGCCTTTATTAAATGGCTGACAAATAGTTGATGAATGGACTTTCTTTCTGAGATATATGTAACATCTTGCTCTCTTACTCTCAGCGCCGCAGCTACTCTGATTCATGCCTTTGTGACCAGTCGCCTTGACTATTGCTCCTCAATATATACTGGCCTACCCAAGTTCGGATTGGGCGTTTGGAGCGGCCGCCCGACTGATTGGTGGGACTCCCAGAACAGGTCAGATGTCAGAGTACATGCGGGATATCCTGCGCTGGTTGCCTCTACCCCAGTGCATCTTATTTAGGGTATCTGCCTTAAATTGTCGCTGCCTTGGTGGTACTGCGCCTGCTTATTTGCAGGAGCTATGTCGCCCTATCACTGCCAGTAGTGGTCGATGACCACTTCGCTCTGCAGTTCATGGCGACCTGATCGTCTCTTTTGCACGCACTTCCATAATGCAGAATCGGGCTTTCTCGATCGTGGGACCTACCACTTGGAATGGACTTCCCATAGAGCTCCGTCTCCTACCTAAGAAGTCCTCATCTTCATTTTACGCCTTTCTCAAGTGTCCTTTTCAGCCGAGGGTTAGGCCGGGAGCGCCTCCGAGTAGATATCCTGAATATATCAAGTATTTTTGATTGATTAATTGAACATACAGAAATTGTGATTGTACCAGAATCCATGCATTAAGCTGTTGAACTTATTACAGTGAGGTGGCACTGCTCAGTTGAATATGGCATGTGTGTTTGTATATATGTGTTCTTGAATGTCCTTGGTGACCATGGTTAGTAACCTTGGCATAGTCCTTCAGGCACATCTTTTCACAGGACATTGGTGAAAGAGTGAATCCGTTAACTGCTAGCATGCTTAAAGAAGTTCTGAAAGACTTGTATATAAATATCCAGACTCCTGCCTGTATATTCCATTTTTCTGTGCATGTATATGTAAGCTAGTTTCAAAAAGACATCCTCGACTTTCTATTATGTCAGTGGTAGAGAGAATACCAGGTGATGGGAGTCCAGCATAATACAAAACTATATGCAAGATGTTTATGAAAATGAAATGATGGCAGACAAAGACCATGCTAGACAGATGATATAAATGAGGAAACAATATCACTTTGTCACCCATTGTATTTGACAAATGACAATGGATATCATTTATTTGTACCTGTCACTGCAAAATTTCTTGAATTAGGAAACAAAATTGTGTAGAAGGTGCATGAGGAAAATTGGATAGGGATCTCAGAGGAGCCATACAAACATGAATTAGGCTTTGAAAATGTGATTCTTATATGCATTACCAATTACAAACATCACAGAACTCATAAAGTCTTAAAAATGACGAGTTCGACCTTTTATTTTTTGGACAAGGCTCAGCAGGCCAAATATATCGTGAGTTGGCTCTTTGACATCCATATCCTACATGGTAGTCAAATAATTCAACACTTCTGCTCAGTAACCATCATAAAATTTGCAAACATCGAGATACTATTTCCAAATATGCATCACATTAGGTACAAGCCAACACTTGTGCAAACTGGTGTACAATCTTAGTGTACATTCTGTGATATTCAGAGGGATGTCCTACAACGCTTCTACTAAAGCATCGATTGTCATCACCTGGATTATTACCAATATCTCCACTGCACTTGTTGACCTTGTCATATACACTGATTGTCATCTGGAGACAGACTTCTATGACTGGTGGCTTGCATTTTTATAGCTTGCATTTTTATATCATCATAAATCGGTAATCACATAATTACAATATGGTTTGCAGTTCTAAGTAGTAGGTTATTGAATTCAATCAATACGTAGTCCTTTTTTCCAAGTGTGTAATAAGTTTATTTAACGACGCATCCTTGATTATATTTCAAAATTGTAGCAATAATTATATAAGATGGTCTCACCGATGTAGCCATTGTGTGATGTCCCGGAAATTTGGAGTGAATTCAACTTACTTAACCATGATGATAAGTAAGGAAACCATCACAAAGGAAGGAATCTTTCAGATGTGCTCCCTGCATTGGGCCCACAAACTTAGGGCCACAAGAGGATAGTAAATCAAACTAGCCCAGACAATAATTATGCGAGGTTTTGAGTACACAACCATGACATTGTTATCAACCATTGGTCATAGAACTGTTATTGTACGCATGCACAAACATGTGATCCGTCAGTGACCGTTTGTAGCTGAACTCCTTTCCACAGATGTCACACTTGTACTCTTTTTGCATGTTATGCTTTGCGGCCAGGTGACCTCGAAGGTCGCGCTTCTTCTCGAATGCCTTCCCGCACACATTGCAGATATGGTTTCGAGGCATCCGGTACACCGGGCCCCCGAGCCGCCTTCTTCGATGGGACTGACCAACCCCTAGTCCAGGCCGTCTGAAGAAACCTCCCTTGGCCTGGTAATGACTCACAGCGTTTGATTCAATCTAAGAACAAAATACAGATCACGCATTTACACCTTTTCTAATTTCTTTTTGCAATTCTGCTATTTTTATAGGGCTCCCTTCTTGCTTGGTTGCTTTGATGTACATAATCTAATTAGTGTGTATGATCAAATTAGCACTCTAGTTATGCAATCAATTCCACTACAATTTTCTTCTAAAGATTTTAATAGTGACTAAAAAAGGTTGCAACAGGAAGGCATTGAAGAATGAAAGCCCTCAGCACCAAAATGCCAACACCAATTTACAAACTGTCATAGGTAAGGAAGAGACTGTCACTGGGAAGTATATTCTATTAAAACCAGTCTACCTAACCTAACCTAAAAATAGAACAAGTAAAAGTCTGCATTCAAATTGCTGCAAACTCTAGTAGCTAATTTCAATTCTATTGATGACCAATTTAACTAATCATGCCCATCTCTGGTCTATATGAGTCAGTAGAAATTATGCAGTGCCCAACGGGTGGGTTGAGAGAATCCATCGTCTCGTGGGTAAGGTAACTGCTTAACAAATTTTAAATTACAAGTAATTATATGTAATAGAAATGTGTGGCCTGGCATAGAATAGACAATGGCAGAGCAACAGGTAGTCAGATGTCTGCTAAGAATTAACATCTCACCAACCTCTGAAACCTTGGCCTAGGAATCACAAGAACTCTAATAACAAATATGAAGACCATCAAGAGACAAAAAATTTGACGACAAGCACGAAACCAGTCGTGGCATTTCACTCTGATCAACAACAACAGAATAGGAATGACAATTTTAAGAGAATGAAACAGTTGTAAAGTTGAAGTTCTTTCATGATCATGAAGCACGTTAGCCCAACAGGAGAAGGCGCTTGGCGTGCAATGTCGAAAGTGCACGTTCGACCTCCACTCCTGCTGCCACTGTGTAAGGACCTTGGGCAAGTCCTTTGTAAACAGTTACTCGATACCATCGATGTTTGGCTGTATGGTCGTCTGCACTACTGAACTTTAAAAGAAAGGCTCTATCATAAGGGCCACAATTCCCATGAATAAGAAAGAGCCCAACTGAATGTGAAATCTATACATCAGATGCTAACCAGTTCATGTTGAATCATCTGGCGATGGTGATCCTGTAGGGACACATCCTCGATAACAGACTCGTCCGTTGCTAAATGCGGCTGAAGAATCTGATTGTGCAGAATATTGGCGACATTGTAGTGCGACAAAAGCTGGTCCTCATATGTGTGAAAACTGTAAGTACTCTCATCATCGTCGTTCGGTTCTTCCTTTATCTCAGGGTGCAGGTCGTTGCCGTTGCGATGACCCTGGCTGCCACAATTGACATTTGATGAGCAGTTCTCTACAAGTCTGTTGTCGCTGTCGAGAGATTTGGCTAAATCCGGATCGGTCCTGTTTGTCATCTGTACAGCAGATATTTCGTTTTTATGTTGATTCCCTCTTTGAGAAGATGAGGATTGGTTTACTGAACAAGATGCGGAAGCATTTACGTTGCCTTCAGCATCCTCTGTTAACATCGTTGCTCTCGTGTCACGCATTGTACTGTATTGGCTGTTCATGTGTTGCCACAGAGAACCAGTATTAGAATGAGACACTGTCGAATAGGCACACTTCGGCTCTGGCTTTAGTTGCTTTGCATAACCATATTCCTTTGGGTTTTTACAATGCTTTGACGTAGCTGACGACGAATGTCTTGTTTCTTGGTCACTTTCAACGTCCGTGCTAATAAGCAAACAGTCGGCAACTGACTGCCCATTTTCAGAAATGGCGATGGTCTCATCAATTTTCACTAGGAATACTTCATCCTGATCGAGCGTTATGCCGATCAGAGCTTGAATACTGAATTCTGACTTGAAATGCAGTCCATTCTTGCAAAGAAGAGTTATGGTTTCCACGATGAGGTCCCTAACATGAGCTTGGTCTGCTTTTGCAACCATTTCCCCTCAACTAAACTAGATGAGGGTCACCTTCACTACTAGATAACAATGCAGTGTACAGCAATTTCTGCAAACAAATGAATAAACAGCAGGTTTAAACAGTGAAACTATTTTGATACTTTTCACCATCAGTTTTCATTAGCTGTTAATGACAGTAGTTAGTAGCGCAATAGTTGTTCAGATCACGCGCTAAAAACTGTTAGCTTTAAACAGTGAGGGTCGAATAAGGAAACAAGGATCGGGTCAGCTTTGCTCACAACGAATGCATGCACGTGTTTATATCTAAGCATATATGCGTACTATATATATACTATCTAGCTCTGCGTAAAACACTAAAATAATGCACACGCTTTTGAATCTAACGCTAACTTCCTCTTTCTCACTACAACAGCTGTCTGCAGCAGGTTTGCTATTATTAGCATTCCAATTACATAATATGAGCCATTAGGTTGCGCATAATATGGCCATCTTGTGCTGATGCAAACCTAGAAATACGCAGGTGAATAAGTATAAGACACATTTGCAATATAATCACCGTTAACGAGTCTCCTGCGTGCATGTATTTTTACAGAATGCCTTTGTTTTTTAAATAAAAACCAATTTCCGGTATGGTAATGGTCTTCCTAAAACACTGTTTTCCTCTAATCATGGAAATTGCCATCGTTTGCTCAGACATTTCTACCGTCGTCACAAAGATAAACGCAGGGCAGCACCTTATTAACGAGTGCTGCTTCAAGTCAGATGGGCTTATTAAGACAAACAGCGAAAGACAATTTACGTCGCCAGACTACCAGAGAAGAGATCTCGAAATAGAGACTGTAGGCCAAAGTGCAGTGTGATAATTATATTTCTTTAATATTTAAAACGTCAAGCTCGCAGTGTGATTACAAGTAGACTTGAAGCATGACCGGATGATCACAAGTTATCATAAGAGCTAGCCGAATTGTTTTGTATCGCGTCCTTTAAGCAACACTCTCTTTTATTAAGGCGTGCTATAAATAAAAGTTATATTGTATTGTATTGAATGCAACTGTACGGTAGTCAGGCAGGGTGCCAATTCGATCCTAAACTGCCCGTTTACTGTAAAAATATAACCTTTGGATCAAGCAAACCTTCAGCTCAGCTTTCATGGCACCTACAGTCACATAAACCATATGCAATTTAGGATATTTAGCCCATACATACCGGTTTTAGGTTCGTAAAATTCTAGTCGGAATATCTGACATGTGAACATTTTTCAATTCCTTCCCCCATTCAAATTTGACAATTCAAACCCTGAATAAAGTATTAGCCATAATGAATTGAAATAGAACAATGATAAAAAGAATAATACTAATATATCTATATATATGTATAATGCATATATTGTGTATTCTACTGAAAATGGGTAACGTGTGTAATCATGCTTTAAAAAACGACTCAATATTGATTTATAATTGTAACATAATTTGTGAATATAAACTTTGTTCCGCTCAAAGTGCAAAAGAAGCAGAGTCTCTCTCGGCTTTGTTATCTTTTATGATGTCGGGATCTCATAGGCATATAGAGTCACATGTGTTGTGCCCACGCAGACACACTATATAGTATGACAACACCCATCAGACGGGAGCATGTGTGTTGATTTTAAGAGTAAGTATGTCAACCAAAGAGGTACAAACGTCGAGAGGAGCAGAAAGATCCGTGTGGCTGGTCTCTCCCATGGATCATGCATGGTAGAGATCACTTAAAGTATGAAGGAGTCCAGTGATGGTTTGCGAGTTGTACATAGCGACCATGGAAATATCAGTTTCGAAAATAAGTATTCTCTGCTTGTGTTCAGTGTTGGGTTTCAATCTGTTTGTATTTCAGTTCAAAGTTTCCGTTAAATTGCTGCAAAATTTCGGTTTCTATAGATAAACATAGATATAATTTATGTTAACATTGCAAGAGAAGAATAGGAATGTGTGGTTGATTACATGGTGTCAAGTAATAACACAAACTTTTTCGTCTTATCATTATTCCAGTAATAGCCATAGGTCATGCACTTCCCTGTAACGGAATTATTACACGTCAATAAAACGTTTGTTAAACGTATTATTAAGACTGTCGCGCATTATTTCAACCTTGGCTGTTTACCCGTGAAAAATGAGGTGGGGTATTATTGTAACCTTGTTTGCATAGGACGGACCCAAGAGCACCAGATGCAGTAAGGCTTGCGCTTCATGTTATTATCGCCCGTCGAACTATTTACCGGTCAGACGCCCTCTGAACTTTGTTTACATACGACGCGCCTTGTGAAACTGAAGCTTATTTCCATGGGACGGACGTAATAGCACCGGATGCAGTAGGATTTGCGATGCCAGATGAATAAGTGAAATGTTACAGCATGACACATATACTTGCACGTTAAGTAATTCTTACTATTGATTGTGGACATTTGTGAAGCGCCTATCGCAGTGGATTATTCAGAGGCATTCTCGGCGTTGCAGACCCATAAAGAGGAAAATATTAAGAACAAAGAGCCTCAGATGAATTCGCCACAAGTGTCCTACTCCGGACTGCCAGAGGAAGGTCATTCTATAGCAAGGGAGCCACCACAGAAAAGGCCAGAGGCTGGAATTAATAAGCTTGCCACCGAGGAGCACATGTACATGATTATCAAGAGGGTCAGCAGAGTGAAGAGGACGAGGGGAACGACCAGAGGAGAAAACATAATTAATTAATATTCATTTGATTAAAATGCTTTATATTACAGGATGATATGTACTGTCGCATACAGAAGCAGGCGAAGTCGAGTTTTTTCTGGAAAGGCAGAAAAAATACCTCACCCCTCACTTATAACGTTATTCTAATTGAGTTTGAGTTAATTTAGTTTGAATCGAGTACATTACCAATCAGTTTAAAATTGCACACACTGAAATGAAGGCCTAGGGTGGGCTGCAGCATTGGACAACTGTATCATTCATATTTCTGCATACGAAGAGAATGAGTATGGTCAAATAGATACAATTTTGTTGAAGTGTTTAAAATATTCTAAAAAAATTGGAACAAAGTTTTTGTTGCTGGCATCTAGCTAATGGTTCTTGTTTTACATATCGATGTCTTCTGTGGCTTATGAAGTACACGTGGATGTTTCATCAGAACAATGGTTTTCTTACGTCACAGTTGCCGTACGCCACGCCTACAGTCGTCTTACGTCATCCATACAGGTGTCCGATATCATGCCTACAATTGTCCTATATCATGCCTACAATCATCTGTCATACCAAAATTCGTCCTACATCCTGCCTACAGTCGTCCTACGTCATGCCTACAGTCATCTTGCATCATACCTGCAGTTGTCCTTCGTTGTAAGATCAGTTGGACATTGACACAGAGACCTATAGGAAAGTCGCTGATGTGAACGATTTCTCTATTCGACAGAGATATTAAGCTGGCCTAGGACGTATTAGAAGCAGGGATATTGGTGTCGTATGCAAACAGTAGGAAGTGCAAGAGTTCACGGTCGTAAGGTGAATCAAGTAATGTCGCTGATGTGAACGATTTCTCTATTCGATTGAGATATTAAGCTGGCGTAGGAGGTATTAGTAGCAGCGATGTTAATGTCGTTTGCAATAGGAAGTGCAGAAGTTTGGAGCCATAAGGTGAATCATTGATAAATATCAAGGAAAGTCGCTGATATGAACGATTTCTCCATTCGACAGAGATATTAAGCTGGCGTAGGAGGTATTAGAAGCAGTGATATTGGTGTCGTCTGCAAACAATATGAAGTGCAGGAGTTTGGAATCGTAGGGTGAATCATTGATAAATATTAAGGAAAGGAGAGGGCATAAAATTGAACTCTGTTTGCACATTTTCTGATATCCAAAAAGCACTTCTTTAATAGATGTTAATTCAGTGGCTTGTATACTCTCTCTTGCCTACTTTATTATTACTCAAAAGTTGAATGTTGTCATGTGACATCAATGGCCTTTGATGACAATTGTCATAAGTGATGACAATTAAATCCTATACTTTACGGTGAAAATCAATTTATAGCGTCCAAATGACACCAATGAAAATTGTCTTGATTCTTAAAATGTCGTTAGTTTTCATTTCTTAATGACATAAATCATAATAGAATTAATAACTTAAAGAATATACTTACTTATTTACTTACTTCTGTATTCAATTCAAAATGTTCTAAGATGATTCGTTAATCTTATTGTTTCTGGTGACTCATCGTTGCCAATACACTCACTGTATTTGTTGCTTGTATTCAGTTGAATGTTATTTGCTTTTTGGTTGTTGCTGTCTTGTCAGTCATGGTTGCTGTCTGCTGACTTTCAAGACGGGAAGGAAGTTTGGGGTGTAGCGGCTTAAGGGTGATATTTAGGGGTAGTGCTAAAATTAATCACCTATTGTTTTGTTATGTTCGAGCGTTTCCCCTCACCCTCAGGGTGATCTTGGGGTTTAGGAATAAGGCTACATATAAGACACTATCTAATGTTCTGCTATGCTCCACTTCTTCTCTTTCCCTTAGCGCGGTCTTCGGGTGTAGGAGCCTACATTTCAGGTATTATATTGTAAGTCATTATCTTCCACCTTTTCTTATGAACGTTTGCTTTTGCTGCACTCTTCAATAGTCTCAGTAGTGCCCCGACATTTCACTGGCTTTCAGAGTGGTTTGTTTAACTCCTTGGAACATCGATTTATGTCATGTGCTTCACGGAACTTGTGCCATTCAGAACAATAGAAAACATACCTACCCTAACCTAAGATCAAAGTAAGGCATTACCCCATTACGGCATAAGCGCATTTTCCTTGTTATAAAATACCGCGTTGAGTCTTAACTATGTCCTAGTTCTTGTTAGTTAACTGATACGATATCTATGCTCCATTTCTTGTGTGTTTTTCACCATCCACTGTCAGTACAAAACCACTTTTCTATGCTCATTGTATGATCTCAGATTAGTTGGTAGGCTAACCAGGACGAACTGAATGGCTGCTGGACAAATTTGAGCTGTTACATTCCTCATCTGTAATAGGTTAATACTAGTAGGCCTATGTGAAAAAGTATTTTAAATGTTTGTTACTCTTTAAAATGTATGATGTCCATGCTCAATAACTGAACATTGTGGACAATATTTTACCCGAATGATTACTTGCAAAACATGCTCACACTTAGTATGTATTTGAATTGAATAGTTCATTACAGTGGAATACGTTAAATAAATTATGTTATAACATGTTGAATTTTTTGTCCATGCCGTGGATGAGTGATTATATTGTCGTTTATTCTGTTAAAACTCTGCCTGGCAGTTATTATCCCAAACTTATAATGAATATTTCTTTAATCTTTTACCTGTTGTATGATTTGCTGTCTGCAAATTCATCTGTTGTATAATATATTTGTTTATTTGATCAAGCCGACAAAACTTAACCCATGGACCATGACGCTGCTTATGACTAATTGAATGTTTTTGTAGCCCATCTGTTTAATAAGAATCACAATTTAATCAGAATCACAATTTTTTTCAAGAAATGACGAATAACTATCGAAGCACTCAAGCGATTGTTTTAAAGAGGTTCAGACTGCAGTCAGCCATTGCAAGGTGTCCTAGTCTGTATGGGCGATATTGGAGGACGGCGAGAGAGAATTAGTTTTGCTGTTCTTGTTTCGATACAAGACTACGGTGCATTTACAGTCCATAAAGCTGTGTCGACAGGATGAGCAACGGCGGGTCTGTTGTTCTTCGTTAGTACGGCTGTCGCGTCTAGATACGGCGGGCTCCTGTGCGTCGAGAGACTGCAAACAATTCTCTGCAGAAATGCCGGTGATCGAGTCCTTCTTCAGCGTCGGTGGCCATCTTGTACGCCAGCGTCGTATGACGTAACCGAGAGATATGATGACGAGGCAAGCCATTATTGGCGGTCCAATGGAAGGCAGCCACGAAACGACGATATACAATGGCGAGGTGGTCATGTTTTCGGTCGTTCCTAATAATAGTCAGCTCCAATAAGTTTATAAATAAGCGTTCATTCAACGACGTAATCGAGTTTCGTTTTATGTGAAGTTGTCTCTCACTTGTTAGTAGACCGTTCGTTTCTAACTCCTATGTGTAGCTGTACGTCTACCCCTACCTGAGAGACTATGTAGAGTGCACATGCGTGTATTCCATCAACGTACTACGACAGTGCGCTGTGTGAGGAGTCTTGGTGCGAATAAGCGCTGTGAACTGACACGTGTGTAGGCCTAATGTGTATGCCTATACCTGGATGCGTCGACATCTGTATTGGTCACACAAGACGACACAGCGTTCGTTGTCCATACAGAAGTGAATTCGAAACCAAACTCAATAGACCTACATGTATGTGGCTCGAGCGAGTCTGATGACTGTAGGTCTACCTAGTGATCAGTGTGTTTGCGCATGCGCGCCCTTTCGTGCCTGCTTGCACGTTAGACCTAGGCCTATTGGGAAACGCGTCGAAACCCGATAGGCGTAACCTAGACATATAAATGAATAGAGGTTTTCAATGGGAAGAAAAGGAATAAAAACGTCTCAATCTAATTTTAGTGCCAACATAGTCGAAACTTATAAGCTTGTTTTATGTTGGCTCCACACGACTGGGCTTTAGAAATTCTGAGTAGACGATCGCAACACTGCTCTGCCTAAGGGTCCGGAAATGTCTGTCGTTACCATGGTGATTACTACTTATAATTATACTATTTGCCGTCCATTATTGTTAATTAAGACAATGGAGTTTGTACGGATACTACAAGCTGGCCCGAGAAGGGATTGGACAGCCACACCTTTACGCCTAGATATGACGTACGTATGTCCCGAGACAATGATGAGCTGGCCTAAGACTTCCATAACGGTTGTCACCAAGGGTCTACTGAGACCCATTTTATACTCGCCTTAAAACTGTTCTTTTTAAACGTGCTGGAGTCGGGAGCGCTCCTGAGTAGTAGCCTTAAAGGGGCGCTATATAAATCTCTGTAATGAATGAATGAATGAATGAATGTAATGAATAATCTTGAACAGATTCGAAAGTGTGTCATGACTGAAAACGTTGACTATATCTCTTGGTTTGTTTAAAACACAATTTCTCTTTATTCTTAATCGTGGGATATCTGATGCAATGAAATTTCAGAAATAATTGTCGAACTTATTATTAAGACTATTATGATACTTAGCTATGTCCGCGTGTATAATGCCAACTACTACTAGTATCTCGGCGTAGACTATATAGCCCCTGTATATTTATTATGTCGTTGTCCTTGCCTTGCAAGTCTTGCCGATAAAAACCGATAACACCGGAGTGAAGACGATAATAACACTGTAGAGTCTAATTGAATCTTCTGCAAATCAATTCCTACGCGCAGGTGCGCTGTCACAGTATTACGTCGTACGTCAATACAATCTGCATTGAGATAGACTTTCTAGTGATGAATCTGTTTGATATGGTAGTGTGTTGAGGTATAGAGCGGCGTGCAGTCAATCGAGACTCAGCATAAGTCACGACACGCTCTATTGCCTTAATTCAATTCGGCTGGCGATCAATTAAGTCCAGTTATTTATGCAACTACGGGCCATAGTGAATAGAAAGATGACGCATGCATATAATACATAACCAAAAGCATACAGTACGCCTATCTATAGGCCCTAATGCACAAATGCCGTTAATTCGTGAAGATTGGCTTAGCCCGACAGCCTCAGGGTCAAAATATCAAATCTCATTAATAGCCTCAGCCTTTTGTTTTATATTGGGCATATATAGCGTTACTTACCCAATGAATGAGTGACTGAATGAATACGTCTAATATTTATATAGCGCCCCTTACAGAAGCCTATTTCAAGGGGCGCTCCCAGTTCAATCACGGTGATATATAAGTATGTCTTAAGGAGCCTGCAGAACTCAAATGAATCATCCATAGGTAATCGGAGTTTCGCCAATGAAAGACCACTCTACAGGAATCTACAACTGAGCAAGCACGACGCTGGTTGCAAAGAGGAGGTACCAAAAGTTCCCCGCTAGATGCAGAGCGAAGGGCTCTGCAACTAAATAGACTAGATATGAGATATGTAGGTCTAGCCTACATATAGGCCTGTAGGCCTATGGTTCTGTAAAAATGGAAAATGAGTCAATGATGAGAAGAATAACAAAGAATAGGATATAATTATGTGCCTAAGAAAGCGAAAATGGAGCAGAAGAAGGACAATAAATATAACAATTAAGTGTCAATTATTTAAGCCGCCGAATTTTTAATTCGCAAGCCAGTGAAGCCACAAAAAGTTTATTTGTTGGATTTCACAAGCCTTTCCGGTGTATTTAACAGTCATTCAATTGCCCGGGGGTTGGGAGGGTTCAAATCCCAGTTCATTTTTCACCCGTTCCCAGTTTATTCGTAAATATATCCTTGGTTTTCTATCAAACCCCCGGATCTCTTCGGACTGACCTTTTGAATCTGACCTGATTTCGGATTTGTTTTGGTGCGCCGTCGGTTGATGCCCTGTGCATTATTATGGCGGCGCTATAGAAGTTTTTTGTCATAGTCATAGTCATCAGCCTTCAGTGACTTCATGTATATATTATTAAACCGGGTAACTAGTGCTTAAGCAATTAGTGTGAACTTTATTTAACCGCGTAAATACGCACTGCAGGGACATCAGATATGAATGTTCAAAGAAAAATATATCACAATATAAATATAGTGAAGAATTACAAAACAGAAGTCATTGGAGTGATAAGAGAGTTAGCATAAATAGGACTATATGCCATATGCATGACATTCGGGTGATAAAGCACGTAGAATCACTCGATTGTGCGGACAGAGATGGCATGCCAAACTCATTATATTCTTCATAAGCCTAAGCTCACAAACTTGAGGTATCGCTGATTTAGATTAATTTCGCACCAAGAATGACCAGAATGCACCAGGCGCCTAGTTCCGCAGGATCGCCATTATTGCCCTATTTAAAATCCTTAGTGGCTGGCATTATATCTATGGTCGTTGGTTGCTAACACTGATCTTAAGATACAGCTCAAACAATATGGCGGTCTAAAAATGAAGTTAAATTTAAACGGCATCAATAACATGATGTGTTGGTAACGTTGAACTAGATTATGATTGCTTTTAAAAGCTCAATTTCTGAAGATGCCCATTGCAATTGACAAGATTGGATTATTTCAATGTGAGTTTGCACACCTAACTACACACTTGTGAACACTTTATTGCACATGAACAAGTTGTGGAGAGTTGTTGGGCCTAAAGTATGTTTTCTCAAAGTTACAAAAGATACAGCGGTATTAGCAATGGATAAATGTTTTTGATGTTACTTCTAAGGCCGAATACGTACACAATTTAGTGAGTAAAGACCTTTGACGCATTTGTACCGTTAAAAATACCTGAAATTGTTAACATGCGTTGTGACAGCTGGTAAGGTTCAAGTTAAGCATATATTGAGTGTCGATTAGGGACGGGTTAGGCGTCGCGAGGACCGTTTAGGTTCGGGTTAGTGTCATTTTTAGACATATGCGAAGAATATTCGGCCGCAGAAGTTATTTTTCCTGGCGTTGAGAGGCCAAAGTTTCGACCGAATTATTAAAATGGAGCTGGGTTGTTTTACCTAAGGACTTTTCGTAGTGGTGTTTTACTTGGAAACATATTGGAAAGCACTGTCTTAAGGCATGTTGAGGGTACTTCTTGAAGGACTTCAGGCACAAATATATCATTTGGAAAAAAGTAGAAAGTCAGTTATATAAAAATGAATTAAGATAATATAAAACTAGGGCAATCCTCCGAATCCCGGTCCCAAATTATTTCGTATGTGTTATCAGAATGTCGCTCACATAAACAACGGGGTGTATGATCACGCAGTTGTTGTGCACGCTCATGAGTTCATTCATTCAGTACACTGGGACATTCACTCAGAAACTATCGAAGGATTGTGGATGCAAGCAAAACGTAAACTCTGGTATCAGAGCGGTACAAGTCGCGCTCTGTTTGCAAGCTACTTCTCGGCCTTTCAGTGGCGCAACAGTCACAAACAGAACGTTTTCAGCAGCTATTTGCAAATGCTGTGCGACAATTACAATATTTGGTAGTTGATGACTGGTTGTCGGACAATAAATAACACTTATGCTGTGTTCTATCAATAAATTTACTATACTTCCTCTTATTAGTATAAAATAATTTGGGACCGGGATTCGAAGGATTGCTAAAACTAGAATAAGCCAAACTTAACTTCACAAATGACATTTTTTTCATTATATGCTGTGAAGATTTCTTTGTGGTTTGCTGATCGATATTATTATTACAATATTGTTTAGTGACATGGTGCAGACTGCAATGAAGCTGTTCTTCTGGAGAACCAATCGCTTGAAGGAAAGTGACATTTGTGCCACGAGTTGAATATTTAGACTGAGCTTACATTGACCAAGATGTCGAGCGAAAGGCACCAAGCATCGCATCTCGTAGACACTGCCCAGTTAAAAATCCCTTTAAAATCTGAAATAAACTTTGATATAAATTCAGACGGTCTATTATCTTCGGTTGAGAGACCAGAGCTTGTGGTGACCCTACCAAGGTACAGTCCATCTAGCGATGCTACTACGGCACTGGACCCAGAACCTATCGATCAGGAGACATTATGTGGGGCCTTGGACTCACCAACAGAGGGAGCTGCAACCCTGTTGGAAGAAACAGGTCGCAGTTCATCGCTCCATTCAGAAACAAGTAACCTGACACAAAATCTGGTAAATTTGTGCTACTAATAATTGCATCGGATTACGTTAGATCCCTTGGGGATTTAGATAATTATTAATTAATTATTTTTATTTTTGGATTGATTTAACATTTTTACGTTATTATTATATTTTTTGTTTGTTTCTAGAGTTAGAAATAATGATGATATGAAGATGATGTGTAAGCGCTGAGTAAAGCTAGTGAAAAGTTGTGTTGAGACAAGATTCCTGTTTTTGGTTAGTTTCTGTAAAGGGCTCTTAAATGAATGTTATATTGCAATTGCAGTATTTTCTGCGAAATTTAAAATAAGTTGGTTTATCTCGACTTTAAAGTTGTTTGTTTGGATTAAATGGCAGATTTTAGGGTGAAGAGAACTCTTCATAGTTGTTTATTTGTACAATGTGTAAGGAAGATGTTTTAAATATTTTTTGATTATATGAGGAGTTTATGTGATCGAAGTGGATTTTTTCAGGCTGCTACAATCGATGACCAAAGCAACTTTGACAAATTTCCTGCAGAAAATTCATCACTTGTAGTATATCAACCAATACAAAATAACGTAATTGAAAGCCAAATGCGTCAGCTGTGAGTGGAGTTAATTCTATGATCATCACCATCATTGCGTCCAGCATCAAATTGTTCTAATTATAATACTATATAGATAAGATAAGCAAGTAAGTATATTCTTTATCATGCCATTCTTAACCATACTCTAGATTACATACACCACAAAGACAAATGGGGCATTTGTTGACTGCCTGACAGCAGGCAGCCAACAACGACGCCATCCCTTATCAACACTAGCCCATGATGTTAAAGTAGCCACAAGAGACAGAGTCATCTACAGGCAAATGCTCTCACCCCATCACCCACAGTCTCCCATCACCCCTCCCTCTCTTACAGACAGTTTTCCAGTGACGTACTCAAACACCGAATCGAAGAGCTCGGCTGACTTATTTTGTCAATGTAGGCAGTTAGCAGCTTTAAAAGCAAACAGCAATGGATAGCACTGTCGCAGTAGGCCTACACATGGCTCCTCTTCCACATTGTCTTTGTTTCAATGGCAGAAGATGCATTGTCGAGACCTCTCTTGTCGCATCCAAGTATGTGAAGGTGGCAGAAGAGATGATGTTATGACGAACCTGGTATTCCTTGCAAGTTGTACAGATGAATTGTGATGGGTTTTTCACAGTAAAACAAGAAAAATTGGAATAGACTTATAACTGATGAAGTTTGTGATTGTATATGCATTTAGTACTCAGGTCAGCCTCATCACAGATGTGGCCTGAACAGGGCCGTACCGAAGGGGGGCCAGTGGGGCCTAGGCCCAGGGCGAAAATGTGAAAAGGGCACAAATTTTAGGATTGAACAACTTATTATTCCATAAAAAGCACTATTTTCAAAGTGTGGGGGCACCAAATTGATGCTATGCACATAGCACGATTAGCTAGGCACTGGGCGCAATTATAGCTCGGTACGGCCCTGGGCCTGAAGTTGAAACCTTTGTGAAGGCAAAACACTGCTAGATTAGTGGCAACACTGTACATATGCAATTGCTGCAGACACTAACTGAACAATGAGATTTCCTTTTGTAAAATAATTGCTAGATTAATTTATGTAAGTGATGTGACTCATATTTGTTTCTTATTTTCAGTTTATTTTATGCCTTTTTATGTTAATTATCTTGGCCTTCTAGCAATTTTGTACCCTTTGTTTGACCATTGTTTTCTTTTGGACCTACGATTTAAGTAATTTTGATGGCTGTGTAAGAGATCGGAACGGCTTATTTAGACTTTTACAGAAAACACATGTATGAAATTGGATTCATCTTTATTATGTCACAAAAATGAGAATATGGTCCACATGTTTTGTTTGATTGTTTCTCAGCTGTGAATCTGGAAGGTCTCTGATGGAAAGTGGAGATTATTGTCGTGCAGTAGTATGCTACATGAAATCCTTGACCCTTCGACCCAGAGACGTCATTTGTATAACAGAACGAGCGGAGTGTTACTTGAGATTGGCAGACTTTCAGTCAGCTATCCTCAACTACAGGAAGGCTTGCCTCTTGCTACCAGAAGATGTGACCTATCATCAGCGATTGGCTTTTATCTACTATCTGTACGGACAATGTCTGTTTGAGCAGAAACAATTGACACTGGCGTTGGAGGCTTTTGAAAGAGCAACTGACTTGGATAGAGACAATGTCTGGTTTCAGTTCAGGAGGTTTTAGTATCTATTTCTCATTTTGTTTTTAATGGTTTTTACAATTTTTATTTATGAATTTTTGTATAATTTAGTTGGGAATTTATGCAGCGCACTTTTCAAGGAAATTGAAACAGTAGCTGGCACATGCTTTTTCCAGTCTAGTCTGAATGTGCCTTTTTTTTAAGCTTTCCACATCCCTCTGTCATCATCCTATTCAGCATCAACTGTCTTGGTCTTCCCTTTGTCTGCCTCCTTTTCATTTTTCCTTCTATGCCTGTTCTTAATTGTGAGTCTCCTCTCAATGTGTGTACAAACAGTGCTGGCATTTTGTTCCATCCTTAGACTACTTCTCAGATATCTTTTCTGCGAACTGCAAATTGGGAACTGCTCAGTGTAGACTCTAATAGCAACTTCTGCTCGATTCTGTTAACTACTTTGCTTTGCATTCATGTCCAACGAATTATGAGTAGTTCCATTTTCAAATTCTAGTAGCTTTTTGTGTGTTTTGGATTTTTTCAAAGCTTGTAAATATTCTGCACCTCGTGTCAAGAGATTACGCCAAGTAGCTGCATTGAAATGCAAAATAAACTACAGATTTTGCTTTTAAGTAATGTGCTTACATGTTTCAACACATATATTTTATTAGAAGAGTGTAAGTTTTATACATAAGTTTGTACCATTAGATGCATGATAATTTATCTGCAGAAATGCAAGATTATTCAAACTTTTATTTAGACCTCTTGCCTTCCATAGAATGTGGCTGCAATATATTTATGTCAATTTCTTCCAGTGCAACTCTTGGTTGAAATATCTTTTAAAATGAAATTGTTGTTCATCTGTTTGATTTTTGTACTGGTTCTCTGCTTTTCTTTGACATTGTTTATCTGTTTTGTTGTTGTTGTTTAGCATAGCATGTTTGTCTGCTCTCGGTCGCTATGGCGAATGCCTCGCCTTGGTTAGCAGTCACCTCACTAATAGACTCTTGGATCCTAATAAGACTGTGTGTCAAGAAATGACGGCTGATCTCTATGTCCTCAGAGCACGCATTCATGCCAAGTTGGGAAATGTAAGCTGCACCCTTGCTAAACATTGATGCCTGATGCATTTGATTCTGTGTTGCTCATGAATATTCATCGACGTTTAGTAGTGTGCTTTAATTGAACAAGATTGAATTGATGACTTGAATCCTCAACAGACATGAATGTAATATAAGTTGGGATTGTTATTAACATAGAGGTGTCAGTCAGTACTCAGATTCACATTTAGATATTGCATGCAAGTCGTAGTATTTTAATAATAATAAGATTAATCATATTAATAATAATGGGTATGATAATAGTTATAATAATGTCTTCAGACATTGTTTTAAGAACCTGAGGGATCTGAACTACCTTGGGTTAAATATGATCATAATTATATTAATGATATATTTAGTAAAAAATAATAATAACTAAAATGACAGAGTAGCAATAATAATAATCATATTCATAATGTTTGTTATAATAATAACTAATCCAGTTATCTCAAATTGATTCTTGGGCCTATGAACAAAAAGTGACCAGTTTAATGGTACAAGGTATGGATCACTCAGACATTGTTACAGTTAACTGTCTTAATTTTTGACTTAATTAAGTCGATTAAAAGGAAGAGCTTTGTTGTAATAGAGGTTTGGCCTTTGTGAATTGAGTCTTTATTGGATACCAGTACAAATTTAGGGTTTTGTATACATTTATCAACTATGTTTGTGATGATATATATCAATGTAACCTGTAGACAGCGCTGTGCTATTACGACACAAGAGATGCGCTTCAAATAGACCCAGATCACAGAGAAGCCAAAGAAATCCTTCAAGTCCTAGAAGAACGGTCGGTCGATCTGAAAAACCAATCGGTCCGGCTGACAATTACTGGACGAAACAGTGAAGCCTTACAGCGACTGACGAGTGCGATTGAGGTGGATCCTACAAACCCTGAGCTGCACATCCACAGGGGAAGCGTGTTTCGCCGTCTGGGAAACTACAATGCTGCGATCGACGATTATCTGCTTGCGATCAACAACACGGGATGCGATGTGCAGAGCGAGTTCTATTGGAGGGCGAAACGTCATCTGCTTCTGACGTATAATGACTTTGCGGTTGAGTGCTGCCAGAAACAGTTTTACGATGAGGCAATTGCGCTGTTAAATAAAGCCCTCAGCGAAGAGAAAAGTGAAAAGGGTCTTTATCTGAATAGGGGCGGTCAGTATTTGTTTCATTGGCTTGCCTGTTTTGGAGTTTAATGTTTGCCATCGTGATATTTGCAGGATGATGATTTTGTAAAGATTTTTTATTTGACTCATTTTCAATAATATTGCTGTGTTATATGGTATTATTTTTATTCATGTATCACTTTTCTGTGGGTTAATTTGTGGTTTAACAGTTGTATTTTTAGTTACAATGTTAGCAATTGTAATGTAATCAAACAATTGTATTGCACCTCTCTAAATTAGGAGAAATCTCAACAGGTGTTTAGGTCAAAGAACGGGAAAGTCTGTTTCAGTTTTTTAAATTAATTTTATTTATTTTTTATTTAATTGTTTTATTGTCATGAAGTTTGTTTACCATGAAAGTAATTTTAATACTATGATTACTTTTATTTGATTATGATGAAGTGCTTGATATGATGATGGTTGTTGAAATTTCAATACTAGAAATTGATGTTGATATTGAAGTTTGTCCCTACAAAGGGTGTGATGTTAGTAAGGACACAAAATAATTACTCATTATGTAGCTCTTTTGCTGATATCTTCACTCTTTGGATCTGTCTTTGTCTATCTCTTTCTATGTCTCTCTGTTTCTGTCTCTTGTCCTTTCTTGGTGTGAATTACACTAAGTGGTAACTGTGCCATTGATGCAGTACCAACTGATGTAGCCAGGGCTTGCTGACAAGCTATTTGAAAGTCATTTTTCATGGCTGTCATATGCAAATGATCCGTTTAACAAGAATTATATAATAATTGTGGACATTTCTTGAAGATAAATGATTTCTTTGATGCTTGTATGATTTTTGCAGACTGTTTCTTCAGGCAAGGCAACATGACCTTTGCCCTTGCTGACTACCTGCAGGCACTTGAAATGGAGCCCACAAACTTTGTCATTCACGAACGTATCTCTGAAATTCATGCGTTTCGTGCAAACGTACTGTTCAAAAACAAACGCTATGAGGTTAATATGTTAACTACATCCAGATTCAGTGTTCTTGCTTCTTATTGTGAACCTACTACTGTTATGTTGCATTGCATGATCTCGCTCTCTCTCTCTCTCTCTCTCTCTCTCTCTCTCTCTCTCTCTCTCTCCTCTCTCTCTCTCTCTCTCTCTCTCTCTCTCTCTCTCTCTCTCTCTCTCTCTCTCTCTCTCTCTCTCTCTCTCTCTCTCTCTCTCTCTCTCTCTCTCTCTCTCTCTCTCTCTCTCTCTCTCTCTCTCTCTTCTCTCTCTCTCTCTCTCTCTCTCTCTCTCTCTCTCTCTCTCTCTCTCTCTCTCTCTCTCTCTCTCTCTCTCTCTCTCTCTCTCTCTCTCTCTCTCTCTCTCTCTCTCTCTCTCTCTCTCTCTATGGTGTCCTTCTTGAGATAATCCACAATGACTCTGGTGTGTCTGTCACATCCCACAATCTGCCACTGGTTATTTTTCTTACAGTATTTAACATGTGTTCTAACATATACAGATGATAAGAAGATGTCTGAGATATTTATATTTGTTAAATTCTTTTGTTTTTGCATCTGATTGAGAGGAGGCAGAGACGAAGATAAGTGTTGCCATTCAGTATCATCCTCTTTCAAGTGATTACTACACTTTGCGATCGAAGGCCAGGGAACTATTGGCTGTAAGTATCACCCAAATACTCTGGCACTAACAGCCCCTTGTGTTATTTTGTTTTTAAACTTCAGTTCATCATGTGTAAACTTACTGTCTGGCCAAATTATCCTATGATCAGAGTTATCAGATAGAATATTTGTCCTGTGATATTTCTAAACTGCCATTTAGTTATGGAGGCTGAAGACAAGAACAGTTAAAACACTTTTGGAGTATTAAAATAATAAGCTTTGTTGTAAATAAAATCATCAGCTATGCAAAGCAACTAATTATTGCTAATAAAATCAGGTCTAATTAAAAGTAGTAAGAACTTATGTCTCAGCAGTCATGGAAGGCAGACCTGTGTGTGTTTGAATATATTATATATATTATAGATACATGTTTGCATGTATATATGTATTCAACTGGATTTATATAGCGATTTAAGGTTCTTACGAAGGCGCTTAAACTATTTTTGTACGTGTGCTGTGACAACTTGTTTAATTTATTTGACTGAAACGTGGCTAGCAAGTAGGCTATGCATTGTGTTGAAAAATGTGTTGAAATTGTTGAAAATATGTTTCAGAATGTTGAAGGAGCACAGCACGATGCGATTGTGGCTTTATTTCTCGACCAGAGCAACAGAGATGTTGTGTCACTGATGGCTCGACTTTATCCAGGAATGTCCATCCGAGAGATCATGTCCAGCGTGGAGGCGGTCAGCTTGAAGAGAAAACTTGACCAGCTGACGGCTTGCAGAAAACCTAAGCTCCTGTCTCAGAAGTTTGTGGCATCAGATTTTTATTATCCAATGATATGTGCTAATTATTATTTTTATATGAGGCTTTCATCGCTCAGGTTTCCAAAAGTCTATCAAGAATAAATAGATAGGGTATAAGTGTGTGCTATGAATTGACTTTGTTATTGCAATTTGTTATTTTATTAATATCACTATGTTTGCTGTTACTATTTTTATTATTATTATCACTATGGTTTCTGTTAGGCCTACTATTACGTGGGTTTTGAACCATCCATTTTTAAATTTCTTTTGTTGCTGTTTTATTTGAAAGAAGGTGCCATCAGATTAAGTTAGAAGATTAGATTTTAATACATTATATTGACCGTGATATTTACAGAAGTACATTAAAAATACTTGTGACATGATTGACATTTTATCTGACATGTATACACCAAAGTGCAAATAGGCAGTTTGTAAATAAAAGAATATACTTGCTTATTTATATGACTATGTTTTAGGAAGCCACAATTCAACAATATTGCATTGATGGAGGGAATTTCCAAGTCCATTGAGTTGAGGATGACAGAAATGGATGAAGTGAAAGGAAAGCAGGTAAATGGCTGCTCTACATTTACACAGGATCAGCCAAAGAGTTGCAAAGAAATCAAGGAATTGGGATGGTATACTGAGGAAACTGAATTCTATTCGAGAGTTGTTAAAGAAAAGAAGAAAGTAAGTTACAGGTTTCTTTGTTGACTTTTTGAAATACACTTTGCTTCTACAACTGTTGCAGTTATGACAGAATATGGTTTTGAATTGTCTTTCCAACTATAAGCATCTGTCAATAAGTTTCTTGATAAATGATATGAAATTCGTTAGATTGTTCTCTTGGTGTTTGTGCAGTTGTAACTTAGTGCTAGATCAGTAACAGAGGAACATGTTGGTTTTTTGTTTTTCTTACAAAAAAACAAAGATATACGAAAAATGGCAATTTTTGTTTTTTTTTAAATATTTGTATTAAATTTACTAATATTACTATTATATTACTAATGGTGTCCGAAATCAAGCTAAATTGATTACAAAAACGAGTTGGAGCTCTTTTTTATGCTGTGTTGATGCTTTTTATAACAAGACTGTTGTGACAAAATCCAAAGGAAAACTAAAAACCAAATAAGGCAAATAAAGCAAAAAAACAAAATAATAACTTTTGATTTTAAAAAAATCTTGTTTTTTTGCACCCCTGGTAACTGATGACTCTAACTATAACTGATGACTGAGTCTGGTCACTCTGGTCTTGCTGTAGATGAAGTCATTGGTTCATGGAACGTTTCGCGGTCCATTGGATCTGAAGAACAATCGTTTCTTCCTTCCATCACAGCCCTCAGCCGACAAGAAGAAAGCCGCACGACATCCGAAAAGCCAATCAATGACTCTAACCGCTCAGCAACAGCTATCAGGCACCAGGTGGAGCCAATTAAAATTAGAATCAAGTACTTGAGCAACTCGAATACTGACAGCACTTGTCAATCTTACCTAACAGTATTAGGAGAGTCTTCTGGAGTTTGTAGACATTTTTGTAACACTTCTCTCCTAAGTTGTGACAGTTTAAAGTGTTTTTGTTCTGATGATTTTAATCAAATAATTGGAAACTATGTTTGAAAACATATTTTTATATTTGCTGGCTGTGCTTGTATACTTGTATACTTAGAGTATATGTATCATAATGACTATGCATGTTGTTGTAAATATATTTACTATGAAGACTATACTTATTTTATCAAATGTACTAAGCATGTATTTAATGTTATAATGTAATTTAACATATATAATAATATATATATAATTTTATTAACATAGCTATGGGTGTAATAAATCTATATTGATCTATATCTCTGAGTAGATATCTTGAAGGAGTGTTATATCAAGTATTTTTGATTGATTTTTTGATTGATATATATATATATAATATTTTGTATATATATGGTATGCAATTTAATAATTTCGATGATTTATATAGCCCCTTTTTATATGCATGTAGGCCATGCATATGAACATACAAATCAGATACATTTTTAAATGCTGTATATAAATTCAGTGAAAATGCCAGTTGAGTTTAGATAATTATGTATATATAATATAATATGTATATATATATATATATACATATATATATATATATATATATATACATATAATATATAATAATGTACATAATATATATATATATTTATATAATTGTATATATCTAGCCTATTAATTTTTCATGAAAAAGGAGAATATTAATTGTCATATATTTCTTGTCGTCTGTGCGCTGTCTTGAGCTTCTTGACTCCTGTCAAATACATATCAGTTAAAACATTACAAATCATGTTATCTATTACGATGTAAAGTTCCCACGTTCCTTCAATATTCATAAGAAAAGGTTTTAAAACTCCATACAATTTTTGGCAATTGTTTCCATGGTCTGTGGATAACGTGGATCAACAGGATCTATCCTTAGGAGAGAATTGTTTGACACAACTAACGTTTAAACTCTAGATTATCTTGTGACGAGAATCTAGAGTATGCCTATAAAACAGTAGGCTAGGCTTAGAATCGATCCATTAGAGAACTATAATTAATTATGTTAATTATAATTAATTATGTGATATAGGTTACCTTTTCACCTAACTCATGGGAGTTTGATTACGGGGTCCAACGTGAAGGGAGGCACATTCGGCTTATCTGGCAGGTTCGCCTGTCCGTAAGTCTGTCCAGTTTCATTCGAATAGACCGCTAAGAAATGGAACAAGAAGACAGTGGTCGGTCCTGGGAAACTCAAAGTGACGTCAGTTCCGGTAAACGCTGGTAACGGCTCCAGTCTGTTGATCAGAAATAAACAATTACGTGGAAAAATAAAAACAGGTCTAAACCCAAAGCCTAAGTTCATGATTAATAAATTATGTTAATCGCAAATAGGGCTTACCCGAGTAGGCTTACTCGCGAGTACTCGACTTCAAAAGGTACTCGAGTAATTTTTTTCTCAAGAACTCGCATGCTTCCACTTCCATTCGGAAAATTGTAATTTCCAGTAGCCTATATTTTATAATTTGTTATGTAACATGTTACTTTGGCTGTTCAGTAGCTTGTTAGTTGTTAGGCCTACATTGGAGATTTAACTTCATTGGTGAGCCAGAGCTGTAGTTAGAACCTATGCTATGGTCCACTTAGTCTATCTATTAGTCTATAGATTAGTAGATGCCATACAGCTTGTATTAAGCACTTCCGGTGTAAGCTACTCCACCGAGTACTCAACTTCAAAACTACTAATTATAACGAATAACGGCAGCCCTAATTACTACGTGCTGTCTTAAACATCTAGCAATAGAAGAAAACCGGAATAGGAATAGGCGCATACCTTGAAATAACATAGGCAACAGATAGCCCAACAGATAGCCCAACAGAATGAACAGATAAGCAAATAGCCCAAACATTCACGTCATCATCAAAATAGATAATAGGGAACTTGCCTTCCGTTTATGCGAGGTACTTTAATCAGTAGTTTCGAGTCACTAGGGTTCGATCCATCACCAGCAACAAAGAAAACGTCTGTGAATAATTATAAGGCGCGTTTTTAAACCCATAAATAGTTTGTCTCTAAAGTTGAAAGTGAGGCCCAAATACACACCTCTGCTGGTCCCTACGTTTTGAAGTGGGAAATGGCTCGAGATTGCCGACGCCCATTCATGCATTTCTTTCTAGGACTACAAGTTACCTTTGATGGATAGCAAACAAGTATTGTTGCAATGGACCCTCTCTGCATGTCCAGGAACATCAGATAAGCCCATACGGGTTCTTTCTGTGTTCCACACGGGGACATGGTTCCACACTGGGACATGGCCCCATGGCTCCAATGACGGAAAAATTCTTGTAAAAGAATCTTGAGGGTAAAATAATGTAAAATGCTTGATCACAAAAGCATTTAAATACAAGTAGAAATAGGCCTATATGTTCATACAAGTATTTTAAATATGAATAAAAATACTTGTTTAGGTAAAGTATATTAAATACTAAGCACAAAGTAGGCGTACTTTGAGCCAATGTTCAGCACAAATAGTGGCCTGTTCAAACGGCATTAAATTGAGACTCGAACTTCTCGTGGAATTTTGAACACAAAAACATTTATCCAATTCTTCGAACATACATGTAGAGCCCATGCGACTTAGGCATCGGCCATCATTTTCGGTAGTTGCTCAAAATGTCCGTCTGTTGACGAATGTTAATGCAATTATAATGTAACGTAAATTCTACCTTTGGCCTTTCCGTCGTAAGCGAAGTTCCTGACAAGGGCAGTCTTATCGTCAAGAATCGTCACTTCACCGGAACTGATGCCATGGTCGAGTGTACTGAAACGCCCGACATCCTTTGCGGCTGGGATGCTAAGTACTTCCGGAAAGATCACGTGACCAAAGTCAATCTGCACCGAATAGCATTCACTGGTTGGCAAGAAAATACGATTACGCTTTGTTAGACTGAGACCTCGTGCTAAACGAAGAGTAACGACGGACTGTTATAGGCACGATCTATAAGTGTTCAGCTGATTTCAAAGGATTGTCGTTGCAACAATACCGAAATATCTATCGCGTCACGTAAAAGTGTAAGACCCAATCGGCGATCGCAAATCTTAGACCTAATTAATGCATAGAAGTAGCCAGGTTGATGTTCGATAGACGATCGCCTAAGCCAGTGTGAGAAAGATTATAGACCAACAGGTTGAACGAAATATACTAGACTAATAGTGCACTGTAATTTAAATCTTCGAAAATGTTACATAGGGAAAAGGTAATCTGAACAAACGAGAGTTTGGGTATTTCTCTGTCCACAACCTGTGTGTCAATTATGTTGGCCAACATTTAGGGTAGGCCCCTATGTTACTATGATCGTATTCGCTATTGTAAACAACAGGGCATCAGCTTATTCACGAGCGATAATCAGATTTTGGAGAAATATCGTGTTGAATTAATGAATTCCTACCAGAAATACTTGGCACCAGACGGAGAACCAGCGTAGCTGATCGACTGTAATGTTCGATGGTAGAGTCAACACTAAGTCAGCGTCGTCGTACTTCTTCAACACAAGCCTTCTAACAGAACACAATTAAGACCAATGCATAGGCCCATGTATGCATGTATGTATGTATGTATGTATGCATGTATATATGTATGTATGTGTGCGTGCATGAGTGTGTGCGTGCGTGCGTGCGTGTATGAATGCATGTATGTATGCATGCATGAATGTATGTATGTATGTATGTATGTATGTATGTATGTATGCATGAATGTATGTATGTATGTATGTATGTATGTATGTATGTATGCAAGTATACATATATATATATATATATATATATATTATAATGTAGGTCTAAATGGGCCTATATTCATTATTGATATTATGATCCTCTGGTGGACAACGCTTTTTGTCTTCTCTAATACCACATGAAGATATAGGCCAAGTCTATGTGGTTATGACTATGGTTGTTCAACTCCAAATCTGTTAGTTTCAAATAAAATTGGAGATATACGTTTTGTATTTAACAATTTTTAATCGATTTTAATCGCTTATCATCTATCTAATCGTTTGGTTGTTTCCATTGCTAGTAGCCTAAGTGTTCTGATTACTAAATAGCCTAACTAATTAAGCAGACCTAATTAGTAATTAACTGATCTGAATTGACTACAGTGCTCTCTAGTTACCTTCCGAATTCATTTGGAACGACGACTCCATCCTTTCCAGGTTCGCCTCCGTGTTTGCCCTTGAGACCAACCCAGAAGAAAGCAGCTGAACAAAGGCATCAGATGGAGTAAGATTCAACCACAGTCAATGAGCATCTGCATTTCGTAACATCAACGCGATGGTAGGCCACATATACATATGCTCTATTTGACTCTCCTTCTTTTGAAGGACACCGCTCTTAAGCCGACATTGCTCTTTTCCGCTCAATCCATTTGATCCCACGTCACATCCTTCACGGCCTTCTCTCTCCCCCTAAGGTCACTCCATGTATACAACAGGCGCTCCGGACCACGTGACTATACCCTACCTAGAGTTGATGCCTTTCCAAGATAACTTTTATTATGCCAATGTTATATGCCTACGACTTTGTTTAAAGTTGATGCTAATATTTTTATTTGTTTATACCCGTTGTAAGCAATTGTGCGTATGCTGGTCGTCACATAAAGATTATTCCTACTTCCGTGGATGCTATTTCTCAGACACATATTCAGGCACGCATACATGTATACATGTATACATATTCAGGCACACATACATGTATAGCATTGTATACACAATGCATACGTGTACACACCTGGAGCGGTTCCATCGTAGTAGAAACCTCTGACTCTGATCCTGTTTTTGTCGACGATGTAGACGGTGCCCTTGACCCCGTGGGCCAAGGTCCTTATTGTGCCGATCTCCACTCCGTAGTAACTGTCGGTCC
The DNA here is from genome assembly GCA_959347315.1 of Bimastos eiseni. Lineage (NCBI taxonomy): Eukaryota > Metazoa > Annelida > Clitellata > Crassiclitellata > Lumbricidae > Bimastos > Bimastos eiseni. The sequence continues at coordinate 4,673,634 of OY365806.1, forward strand.
CTGAAACGAAAATGAGGTTGCTCTCACAAGAACAAATAATTCAACCATGTATTACGATAAATTATGTACTGTATATATTTATGAATGTATGCATATATGCATCTAAGTACGCATTTATAATATATATATATATATATATTATAGGCAATCCGTGTGGTTTTGTTTCTTTACATACAGGCTTTAGCGTCAGTTTCCACAATCGCTCATTAATTTTCCATTGCTTAGTTTACTAATCACTTTGACTCTTTGAGTCCTCCTATTGTCTTAATTAGTCCTAGAGATGAATTTCATGTCGAAGATGATAGACATGTTACGCATGATTTTACTATTGCAATAAATTGAAGTGATAATTATTCTAACTCACAGACAGTGCCGTAATCACAATCTTTAAAATTCTAAAGCGCCAATTCAACGCTAAATGCTGCGTCATGTTAGATGGACCGTCCTGAGATACACAATGGAGGTTAAGGTACGCAACTACAATTTCTACAGGGCCGGTGATAAAACAAACACCATTCTATGACACACCAAAGTCAAGACACAATCAGAAGAATAAACAGATAAACAGAAAAACAAATAAACAGAAAAACAAATAAACAGAAAAACAAATAAACAGAAAAACAAATAAACAGAAAAACAAATAAACAGAAAAACAAATAAACAGATAGCCTATTTAAAATTACTGACCTTGTGAACGGACATGGCAAACCATGAAGAGGAAAGGCAACGTCAGTAGAATCAAGCGCATGATGATCTAAGACGCTTTGTTTCACGCCAGTCAAACGCAACAATACTCAAATGAAGTGAAACAAATCTATAGACTACTGCAACCCACTCTGTCTTCCACGAATACAATTAAATGCTTATAAAGCATTCAACGGCATAGACAACAATGCGTGTCAGTGATTTGACCACGCGAATGCTAATATAACAGATGCAGACTCTTGTAATTACAACAAATATTATATGGTCAACACTGCGCATGCCAAGTGCCCTATGGCACTCACATGCCATTTGTTCAATGCGCGTGCAATGATTTCATTTGATTTGTTTCAATAACTACCTCTGGCATTTACGACCGCAATTTAACAATGCATTGTAAAACAAAACATCACCTTCACACGAAGGCTTATACTTCCAAGCGATCATATAAGTAATTTTATAACCGACTCATATATAGGCACATGCAATATTATGGGGACCTACATACCGTTATGGTATGATCCAATTTCTTAAGCGTCACTCGAAATCCAAGTGCAGGGCACCAGCTTATTCAAAAGCGCCAAGTATAGTGAGAGGTACTGTCAGAAAGGTAGTCAGAAGGAAAACGAAGTCAGCTAGGTTGTTAGGGATTAGAGCGTCTGAGTGAGAGGGGGGCTCATCATCATCATCATCATCATCATCATCATCATCATCATCATCATTATCGTCGTCGTCACCATCTTCATCATCATCTTCGTCATTATCGTATTCAACAGTCATAGCAACATGTGATGTGCATCCGCTTTGTGCAAGAGACAATAAAGACGACACAATGGCTTTCAACGTCTGCGAAAGAATTCGGCAGCTGAACAACCAGACTCACATCCGTTTCCACAACGACTATGTATTCATGTAGGCACGTATGTGTGTGTATGCGTGCATGTGCGTCTGTCTAGCTGTCTGCTCGTACATATAAATATATATATATATATGTATGCGTGTATGTATGTATGTATGTATGTATGTATGTATGTATGTATGTATGTATGTATGTATGTGTATATGTATATATGTATGTATGTATGTATGTATGTATGTATGTATGTATGTATGTGTATATGTATATATGTATGTATGTATGTATGTATGTATGTATGTATGTATGTATGTATGTATGTATGTATGTATGTATGTATGTATGTATGTATGTATGTATGTATGTATGTATGTATGTATGTATGTATGTATGTATGTAGTTAGGTATGTTTGTAAGGCAGCCCCTCCCCTCTTCGTGCCCCTGGCTGCCACCGCCTCGTTCCCTCCGTCCAACCGCTGGCTCACTCGGCCCAACGCAAAAGCGTAACGTGGGACCTTAGAACCATAAGAAGCGGCTTCCAGTCGATCTTTTGGTCAACAATCGGGAAGGCAATTACAACCTAAGCACCGCTGTTCTGTTTTATGGAAATGACGAATCGAAAGCACAGGGAAATGTCTATTCAATCAGTTTCGAATTCTGTGGCACTGCAGCCGCATATGCAAATCACGATTCAAGCATAAGCTGCCGTTACATATCCCCAAAAAACACTCCCGATTGATTGTCATTCTGCTAGGCCTGCTGAAGGCAAACAGAAACCTTGTATAGGCCTAGGCCTATTGGTCCTTATAGGCTATAGATCGTATATACCCTTGAGAGATATAGGCCTTTTAGTCTAATTGCTGCAGGTGAAATTGTGAGGAGGGTGACTCCTTGGGCGAGAAAATGGCAGAGGTCACTAGAGTACAGTTTGCTCTGCTGTCAATGAAAGCAAGCGGTTTCAGCGTTTTTTAAAATAAAAGGCGTTATAATAGACGTCTTGATGGATGGATGAATGGTTCGATTAATGGATGGATGCACAGTTGGATGAATAGATGGAGGAATGGATAGATCGATATTCTATAAAAGCAAACATACACAGGCCTGAACATGCATACAAATTTATACTTAATTCGTGCACAGTAAACGCATAGGCTCATGTAGGTGTCTAGGCCAACAATTAAGGCCCGAAACGCATTAGGTCCTACTTACATAATAAGATGAGATGCCTTTCAAATGACAATTATATATGTTATCAGATTTCTATTGTGTTGCTTCTAAAACATCACAAGTAATTGAACCGATTGGCGTTTTGCTATTTTTCAGCATCATTTTGTTTTGTGCTACCAATATTTGATGAAGACCATACAAAGAGCGTTGTGAATTCAAGATATATATATATATATATATACATATATATATATATATATATATCGTATTCGTATATATATATATATATATATATATATATATACAGACTCCATCTTTTAAATTTTCTGCGCTTTTTTTAATTCACAAGGCTAAGGATTTCACAAGCAGTAAAACTATATAACCTACTGTAATAACAGTTATTTGTTTTGAGGATTCAATTTATTAACCATGCAATAATAAAAGCAGGCCGCATTAATTCCTTCCAAACACTGTCACTGGGAAAAAAATGATTAAAAGCGATATCAACTTCAATCTACTATTCAAATTTATCTCGTTATCGCTCTCTTCTCAGTCTTTTGAATATCCGAAGTCCGCGATTTATCCCCTTGAAAACGACCGTTAAAATTCGTCACCTAATGAAAATTCAAGCTGTGCCTACTGACAAACCGCGCCCTCTGCTGGTCTGGAATATGATCTCTATTGGCTGTCGATGATAAGCCGTATGCTTTGGCGCCAGGTTGCATTGTCTGTGCTGAGTCTGGCTGATCGTACACGCATGCCCAGGCGCATGCCCAGGCGCATGTCCTTTGTCTTTTCAGCCTCAGTTGAGCACAGCATCTTGAACGTTTTCTTGTGCAACATAATCTGTGTGACTAATTTCGCCAATAGTTGCTTCGAAGGGAGGATTCTGGAAGATGAAGGGTCGAATAAAGATGGGTCTTCTCTGTTTTCTGGTCGCCATCATGCTTGACTTGACACAGATCAACGCGTTAAACAATAGCACGGTTAGTGAAGCGAGACACGAGCCGATCACCTTAGAGATATTCAGAGACAATGCGAGTGTTTCGATTCTAACGCTGTTTATCTAATATCTTAAGCTTTCTGTACTATATAAGTCATATGAATAATAATGCTGATGGTGATGATGGTGGTAGTGGTGGTGGTGGTGATGATAATAATGATGATGACGACGACGAATGACGATGACGATGATGATCATCATCATCGTCATTCGTCGTCGTCGTCGTCATGGTGATGATGATGATGATGATTGACGCAGATGATGATGATTGACGCATATGTATTTATATGTAGGTCTATGTATGCTCTATGTTTCAATGCATATATTCTTTGACGTCACATATAGCGCCTTTATGCTCACTCGCATCTCAAAAGCGCTGGAATATGGTTATTTATCCACTTGTCATCCTAGGTCTTGCAAAGTGGGGGCAAAATTTTAAAAATATTGCGCGAAGCGGCAAAATTTTTTTGCCCCTCCCCCACTTTTGAATTCCCCTCCCCCCAGAAATTTGGAAAATGGGCGGGCACAAATTCTTTTAACAAAGGTGATCTAAAAAGTCATTGGATGTACATGAAAAAGAACCGACTTGGGGGCACTGAGCACTAAAACTGGAGGTTTTGCCCCCCCCCCCCCATTTTTAAAACTGGGGGCCGGTGCCCCCACTGCCCCCCGCTTGTAACACCCTTGCTGTCATCTGTTGAGGGGAATCCGTTGGTTGACTCAACGCTTATGCGTGTGCCCACCACTGGTGATTCCCTAAGCTTACTGTTCACTGTTTTACTAACTTACGTATTAAATTCATTAGTAATGACAATTTTGTGACATTATTAGTAAGGCTTACGCAGAAAATGCTTCTGAGTAGGTCCTAAGTATATCTTGAAGGCGTGCTATATAAATGTTCGATTACATTACAGCGATGGCTTCTCTATGTAGACAGCAGTATAAATTATGACACGGAAATACAGAGTCAACCAACCATCCACAGAGACAGGTCAGCAGGGCAAGGCAGAGTGGCAGACAGACAGAGGGAGCTGCGTGCGTGTGCTTTTATTTGGATCAGATAGTCTTCCCATCCGATTTGGCTGATGTTCTAATTCTAAGGCAATCGTCATTGATGGGTGAAATTAATTATTTAATTCCCTTAATGAATTCCAACGATTCCTGCTACCGTTGCTGCTTCCAGCTGCTGACGCTGATGACGCAAGCATATTTCAACACGTAGGTAGAAAGGACCAAAAAAAACAAATATTAAGTACAGACAGATGCAACACTGACATTATAAGATCAATCTCGTGATCCAGCAGACAGAGATACATAGTTTATTTATTCGAAAATTTACATGAGACCCTTCAGAGAAAGAAAAACTACTAGGAAGCACTCCATAATAACATAGACCTAATCAACGCACAAGATCGATTTTGTTATGTCATTGATTAAATATTACGCGACTTCCAATTCAATATAGGATACAAGAACCGGGCTGATACAAAATATGAGCTTGAAACGATAGCTTAGCTGGGGTATCATTACCATATTTCTCTTTTGCAATGGGTATTGGACTCTGGACAACGGGTTAGGCCTATGATCTATAGGCATTGTATGGTCCCTGCTTCAACAGCCTATGGGCCTTCATATAAATGTAGGCCTAAGTGTGTCGGTTTTTCCCTCCACAGATGGCCTAAGCGTATGGCATCCACACTGTTCATTTTTCACTGAATTGATCGGAAGAGGTCTTTTCAAACACCGCTGCCAACGCTGTATAAGGATGTCACGTGACAGTATTATATATATATATATGTATATATATGACATACATATAAAAAGATTACTCCATATATTGTTGAACCTCGAATTAACACTGCAATTGAAGGTCCTCTGGTACGGACTACGGACTGTGCAGCCCAAGATCTCAATCTATGAAATAATGAAATAAGCCAACATCGGTGAACATATGTGAACCGACCGACATGTATCGTCACGTCCTGTATGGAACGTAGGCCTATACGCTCTACCGATGTGGCTATACTCATTCATTGCGAAGGTTTATATAGCGCCTCTTCAAGGTTATTACTCCGGAACGCTCCGGACGCCAGCATGCAATTCAATTCAATTTTCGTTTGTTGAGAACACCAAGCTCTCAAACCGCAACTTAGTTTATAACTACATAGAGTCTAGTAAAACCATATATTGCATATTATTTATATATTGATCGAGACCCGGCTGTACGGTAAACCTGTAGCCTCGCTGTAATACTGTTCACTGTATGATATATATATATATATATATATATATATATATATATATATATGCATTGTATGAGCATGGCTGATAAGGACGAAGCATATGATCATAGTCCTCCAGTTCAGTCGCAGAGTAATGGAGAACACATGTTTAGCGAGCAAGGCATTAGGTAGCATGATCGATTTCCACTACCACCGCAGGGTTGACTGGCCCTTCCATTCGCTAGGCGGCGGCGTTGCATGACTGCCTTACAGCTATTAGTTCGACACCTGTAATTAATAGCCTAGTGATCATCCGTTCATGCTATAATCGTAATGGTAATCTCCAAACGTCTCAATTGCCACTCAAAGGCCAAGCGCAGGGCACCAGCTTATTCGCGATCGCCTAGCCTACTTGTTAACTATTCACACTACGGCGTGTCAGCTAGAAATCTGTAAACGAAGGTTATTATTATTATTATTATTATTATTATTATTATTATTATTATTATTATTATTATTATTATTACAAGGCCTACAATTTCCGATCGATAGACCTTTAATGCCATTGGCGATGGCATCATGCATGCATCTAACAAAGGCTGAACGCTATTTAACATCATGTTTAGCTCTTGTAATATGCAGTTAAGCGGAACTGGTGAGTATTATAAGGCCGCTACTCCACAAGTAGGCCTACTGTCCAAACTGACACGGAACCCATAATTGTTTATAGGACCCGTATTCGAATTGGGACCAGCAGAGAGCTTATTTTGATCGCGCTGTTGACTTCCTATGGAAATGCTGCCAGGTACAAGAAGGCGTGTCAAGGGTGTATTACGAGCATTGTATTTGTACCACCCCTCCCACCCCCACCACCCCATCTACACTTCCTAGGAAATGCCGCCAGGGTATAAGGCGTGTCAAGGGTGTATTAGTAGCATTGTAGTCTAATGAGCTTCTATGGCCTCCCATGTCGGCCTCATCATACCTGAGCCTCTGAGATCGATGCGACAACGCTTAGGTACTTTTTGTGGCGGCATAGAACCTATATATATATATATATAAATAGATATATATACAATAGGCTACATGTATATATAATATGTGTTACAAATAACGATTATGCATATATTTGGTTGAGCCTCGGTGACAGTACAGAGTATTTATGTATATAATTTAGTATATTGCATATGTATATAAATATATATATACATGTATATTTGGTTGAGTCTCGATTTAGCGCTGTCACAGTCGTTCCCTGTTGCTGTAGCCAAGCAATGGAATCGGCTGCAAATGTTTATCTGTTACTCCAACTCATTTTCCTCTGTCACTATATTCCATTGGAATTGTAGCATCTGCAGTATATACGCTATCCGACTTCTTTTCATCTGGTGACAGACTAACCGCGCCTCAGATTCGGATCGAGTTCTTTGTAACTGTGCGCGTTAAGAATACTGTAGTAATAACAGTGGCATCGCTACTAACGGTCGAGCGATTGCGGTCTGAGACTAAAGGACGAGATAATCTGTGTTGCAACAGGTCTGAGCCTTGGGGTCGAGTTATGTGCTCCTCACGAATGCCCTAGGGGAGCGATGGTCCAAGTGGGTGGCTCTCATGGCAGGTCTAGACGCAGCCTCAGGGTTTAAAGTGGGTGGGTACGCGTTGGAACGGCGTTTCCACTGCTCTCGAAATCCTGTGTCTGCGTTCCCACTGCTCACAATGCAATGGAGGCCTCGGAACACACTTGTTTCCATAAAACTCTTCTTCGGAACGTCTGTTCGGTAACAACAACTAAGTCATGACTCTTATGAGTCTTATTTAGAATTGCTTATTACAGTGTTTGCTGTCCGCTTCTAAGCAGCTTTACCCTAACGACATGTAGGCCCATATAAGGCCTTAAACCGGGTATGTTAACGGATCACTACAATAATGGGGAGGGCAGAGGATGATGAGGAGTGGTGGAGAACGGAAGATGGGCGAGGATTAGAACGGAGGGAAGGGCTAATGAGGATGGGAGTAATAAGCGAGGAGCATGGAAAAGGGACGAAGTCTTGAAATCGGAGAGTATGGGCAGGTGATGAATGACTGATACTCAAGGAGGTGGAGAAAAATTGCGGGGTAGTGAAGCGGAGGAGGGAAAGATGAGGGGATTAGCGTGGGAATTGAATGAGAATACAATGGATAGTAATAGACAGCGGAAGGAGAGGATCCATGAGAACAGAAAGAAAGAGGAAGGGATGAGGAAGAGGCAGAGGGTAATAGATGGTGAAAGGGAGTGGAAGTTGAGGTGCATTGGCAGAAGTATTGGCCTACTCTCCCTGAAGTCAGGTACGGTGACCATCACATATTGCATTGTATTGTATTTAAATCTCTTTATTTATATAGCGCCTCTCTCAGCGCACACTAATCGCTCCCAGATAAAAGAAATTCGTCTTGAGAAAGGACGAAAAACTAAAGTCTCAATAATGTATGACTTTATTATTGATGCTTTGGTTGTTAAGTTAATATTAATTCGTTTATTTTGTAATCCTGAATGTCTGGTTTTATTATTATTCCTTTGGTTGTTATGTCGATTTGGATTATTGAATATTGTCGATAATCCTTTACTATAAATGATGCACTGCTAATATTGAATATTGCTTGCTAACATTATATAGATAGTTTGACATTGATGTCATGAAACTGTTTTGATGCTCTGTAAATAAGATGAGAAAAACCTTCATGGAAAAAAAGATTGAAATAGGAAACGAACCCATACGGTAAAAAAAGAACTTTCATGAACAAAATGGAAGCTATATGGCCACATGAATAAATTTTACATATGTATAAGATGTCGTTAAACTATTGAATAATAAATAACGGACGAAAACAGGCACTATATTGTAACCCATGCAACACCTCTACGGAATAAAGTTCTTCTAGTATTAATTACAGCATCGCTATCTTTGTTCATCAATGATTATTTTTGAACAGAAAAAGTGAAGCTTTCTTAAAACAAGAAATTGAAACGTCAACACGGAAGCCTTGCAAAAGTTAGGAGCCGGGGAACCGCTACACATTCCTCCTCAAATGCAAGTGCATTCACTGGACCATAGGGCCTATCCTCAGAATGTGTAGCTATCAACCCGTCCACTCCCAACTACATCCTATACACATTGCACTACTTATATGGTATCCTATCAATACCTCTTTAAATAAAGGTGTCTAAGAGTATAATTACATTAATCAACTGTCAGCTGCGCCTTATTTTTGGCAATCAATTATTGGACTTGAAGGAAAGTAGTTTTATTTACTCACAAAATAGCAGTGTTAAATGGTGAATAAGCTAAAGTAACAATAGCAATCATAATTATTATGGTAAATTCAATAAACACATGTACGATGCCACCTAGCGATTCGTTTGCGTGACACCTCTCAAAGGAGTGTACAATTTTAGATTTAATTAAGATTAATTTCACATCAATCGTCGCATAGAAAGGAATGCAGTTTCGTTTAGTCAACAAATGAATGCGCTAAAATTTCATAAATAGGCCACCACAGTAATACCAATTATTATCTTTAATCTCACACACGTACTACGATTGAGAAGCGCGTTCCCGTCTGTCCAATACATTTCTCTGTCGCATATGTCAATACTTGTTTCTTCGATTATGTATATCTGAGCTCGTGGGAAACTTCAAAAATGACAAACGAAGTGCAGAATTAAATATTAAATAATTATGAGTCACAGCGTATAGGCCTGCAATTATTGTGTAGCTAGAACAATGGGGTCTATATAGATCCTGTCCTGCAGTTTCCTGGATTCAATGTTTGTTGCCTATTGCAGAATTATGTCACGCAGATAATCCTGTAATTTCACACATTATGATTAGGGATCTATTTTTAAGTTGTACTGTGTGACATATCTACCTATTTTGCAAAGCCAAAGTTTACAGCACATTGTATCGTCAACGATCATACGTCGAAGCAGCGTCTACTTCAAGCTTTGATTTAATTGCGTCGTTAATGTAGCTAATGTGGTTACCGTCGTTCACTGTCCTTCGGAATGCAGAATGGCCAGTTAAATTAAGTCTAACGACAAAATTATATCTGAAGTCATTGATTGAAATTGCAGGGCGGTAATTAGCCCAACCCGGTGCACTAAAAGATGAGTGTCAGAGTTAGCGAGCAGCAGTAATCTGATGAAGGACTGGACAAGTGTAGCGGTGGCGTCTGGAGTTATCGAGCGAGTAACACAATGCGGAGCTGACGCAACTTATAGCATGAATCACACAGTGACACAGGAGACGGTGAATGTGAGGTGCAAATGTAAGCTCTTGGTCTTGGTTAGAGATATTCGGCAATCCTACAGTGTGTCTGCACAGTTTTTTCAGCAATTGATCACCGAGTAGTAGGAGAGTTGATTTAGAGCAGCCGAAATTGTTGGGAACGGTCATGAAACTGGCTAACCCTGTTTTCACAAGGAATTTTGGACTCGTGTACGATACCCTGGAAGTGTTGACCGATTTGTCTTCAGCATTGCGGATAGTTTATATCACTCTTCCTGTTGATCATCTACTCCTGACAAGACGAATCGAAGTCATTACAGCTATTCTGCAAGTTAACTTTACTAAATTTCTTGGTCTGTAGGCCTACGTTGACGAAGACCTAACTTGGAATGACCACATAGTTCATATCCAATAAACTTGCTAAGAATGTTGGAATATTGTGGCGTTCTGCCGCCCGAGCGCCTGCCTAGCGCTAACGGACGGTGTCGACCCCAGCTCGCTGACACGCCTGGAGTCGCCCGAGTCACTTTCTTACCAAATCTCAATGCCAAACGGTTACTCTCTATATCTACCAGGATGATCACTATCACCAGGCAAGATTAAGGACGGGTCACTTCTCCAAGAAAGGTAACACGGCTCGAATTAGTAACGAGGTCAGACTCTGCCTATTCCGCGGTCGCCGGATGAACAACGTTCTGAGGATGGCCGTTCTCAAAACAGGGTTCATAATCATACTGGCAGAAGTCTTCCTCGCCTTGCATACCTTCCAAGCCACTAGCCTCTTCTTCCTCTCTACCTGATGTCGCACAATTTAGCATCTTGTGACTCTGAAACAATCGCCAATTAGGGACACCAAACGTTCTCTTAAGTTACGAGGTTCACACATATTTGAAACAAGCCCATAAGCCATTTCGGCCTATACAATTATCGGTAGCTAAATTCAACGTCTTATACTCCTAGACATTACTGTTCTCAACTCTCTAAACTCTGTCGTCCTAGACGCTACAAGTCGCACAGCTCTTAGTCATGTCATCTCCGACACTTATCTATCACGCCTTCTGCTCAACACGTATCTCTCGGTCTGTTTCCGTATATGGCATAAACGTAGGTAGCCAACAGTAATATTTACGCATCGATCAATTCTTCGTCTACTGGTCTACTTGTTATCTCTAACCTGGGTTTTCGACTGCCCAGACTTTCACGTGCTTCTTGGTCAATTTCCGTGTGCGGCATACCGGCCTCACACGCATAAGTTATCATGCACACGATTGACCGTCCTCTGCGTTGGCAATTGTCCGCCGACACCGTAATATATTCTGATACTCGGGAAACCGGGAGGAGTAACTATGACCAACGTAGGTAACAAACTAGAATATTTATCGAAAGACCATAAAACCATCAAGAATAGTTATAGAGTTGTAACCTGAAGGTATCAATCGGCACCAGTGCTTTCTCTTGTTTGTAACGTGCTCTTCTAACGTGCTCACCATCCACGTGTAATTCCAGCGGGTCCTTCTGGAATTTCCCAGATATTTCTATCGAACGTGTCCACTGGGGAACTTTCCCCGTATGTGCCAGCGCTCCACCGGCAGCTCTCTCGGTTTGTACTGCTGCTACTCCGGGAATCTACCCGGCTTGTATCTCTTGCGGCCACCCGAATTTTCACGTCTCCGACAACCTGCGGAAACTGGCAGAAGTAGCTTTGACCGAACTAGGTAGCCAACGAGTATCTTTCTCGGCCTGCTTGCATCTGTCATATACTTTAGTATCCGATTACCCAGACTCTCACATGTCTGTAACTTCCTTGGACTGCACTTATTCCTCTCATCGTAGGATCATCTAGATACTCGTCACCTAGAGCTATGACCAACGGTAATGCACCAACTCTCGTTTCTCAGACTCGATTCTCTCACAGGCACCTGAGGTAAGTGTCACCACGTTACCTCTATGTTTCACACAGACCTGTGTTATTATAATCACTTTCTCTGAAGCAATTGTACTCTGTCTCATATACACTGGAACCAACCACTGGCAGATCTTTCGAGGAAGTCCTCGAAAAGAGATTATGTAGTTAGATCTACAAGAAGAAATTAGTAGACGCCTCGCGGGGAAACCGCGAACCAAGATATTGCAAGTAGACACACAAGTGAATAGATTTCTGGAAAACCGAGAGGAGTAACTGTGACCAACGTAGGTAGCCAGTAAGAATATTTACCGAAAGACTGTAAGACAATCAAGAAGACATACTGCGGGGACACCGCAAGTACAGATATTACGTTGAGTAACTCAAGTTAACTTGAGTTACTCAATGTAATATATGTTTCGATACGCGAAGAAACCGCGAGCAAAGACATTGCGATCAGACACGCAAATCAACAGTTTGCTGGTAAACGGGAGGAGTAAGTATGACCACGTTAGGTAGCCAAGTATAGATATTTACGGTTTTCCGTTAATAGAAAAGAATACGCGAAGACGCCCGCAATTGATCAGGTTTTCGGCGCCAAAGGGAACTTTCCCTGTATCGAACGCATCAATGGGGTCACCCTCCCCGTATTTATCGAATGTATTCATGTTTTTCAGTATTTGTCAACGGCTTCACCGGTAGCTCTCAGTCTCTTCCCAACGGCTTCACGGGGCCGCCCTCCCTGTCTGTTAACCAACGTGTACACTGGGGAATTCTTCCCGTAAATTGGCTCAACGGTCGTCATAATCTGTCTCGATGTAACGTTCGGTTGCTCAGGGCTTTACCCGATCTCTATTTCTCACGGCCACCGACGGGGTCACGTATCCGACAACCTGCTGGAAATCGTGAGGAGTAACTATGACCGATCTAGGTAGCCAACCAGAATATTGCTCGGCCACCAGAACTCCCACGGTCTGCACGGTCGGGGATTTTTCCCAGTCTATCTCTCTGTCGGCCGCCGAGGCCTCTCTCGATATATGCGGTCGGTCCCTTCTGGGACTCACCCAGCTGTATCACTCACGGCCACCAACGGGGTCATCATCTTCCCCGTATTTCCGAACAGAACTGTCATTCATTCATTTATTTCTCTCGATCGGGTCTTTACGCACTCTCGAACGGTACCCAGACCTGTGAGCATTTCTCACGATTGGGCATTCTCTGTCAGCCCATTTTTATGGCAACACGATCTCTGGAGCGGTACGAGAACCACTCTACGAACGAAGCAGTACGAACCTCTGCTCCACATATATAGCGATGCACCCCATGTCAGGCTATACTCAAGCCAATTCGTGCGTCTGCAAGCTATGTACTCAATTAAAAACCGCCGATCGGTCTTCCTTCCTATACGCAGCACTGTAAAAAAATATACGTAAAATAACGCTATGGCAAGCCGATTATTTAAATAAATCATTCATTCAAGCCTTGTGGCCTGTCCGCCACAATATTATCTCGGATATCCTACTTGCTATCAAGATTTATTTTATCTAACCTATATTTTTTCCTCATTCACCCTTATTTAATATATTGCAATATAGTTTGGGCTTCTAATTACCAGACCAGATTGGCGATATTGTGTAGGCCTACACTGCAGAATAGGGCCGTTCGCATTGTCGCTGGCGCACCCTATAACTCTCATACTAAAAAAATATTTAAAGATTTCAGGATTTCTTTCAAATTGATTATGGGAATTCATGTTCCGCTTTGCCAACAATTTATTACCGCCTGCCTTTAAAGACTATTTCCTCTGTGTGTCTGATCTGCATCCTCACAATACCAGAGCGAAACATGATTATCGAGCGTAATTTGCTAGAACAAATTTACGTCTTTCTTCGATTAAATGCACTGGCCCAACTGTATGAAACAATCTGTCTCCTGATATTCGTACGCTGCCTACTTTAGATTTATTCAAAAAATCGTTGCGCGAAGAACTGACAGAACTGTAGCATTATATGATTCTCTAATATAATCATAATATCTTACGCATGGTATTTTTTATATTTTTTCTGTCAATTTTTTTGTATTTTCACTGTTTTTCCTTTATATTTTGACTTTTGTTTCATTTAACTGCGTTTGCTGTTTGACAATAATTGTCTATGATGCTTTCTAGGTGCAGCAACACTGTCCCCGATTAAATCTACTATACCATAGTTTCAGTGTTGCTCAACTTGCTTCTAGTTAAGAGTTCCTTAGTTAAGACTTATGCTTGTACAATTGATTTTTCTGGGTGTAAACAGCCGCTTTGATTTTTGATTCTGAAGTCACTACTTCTATTTTATTTGCCTTAGGGGCCGTTCACATATTATATAACACACAAAATCTCAATTTTTGACCCATCCCTACCCTTAATAACGTTATATAACAGCAGCTGGGACCCCCCACCCCTATATTATATAACAGACATGCTACCTACCTCCTACCCCACCCCAGAAGCAACAACAAAGCGTACTAATAGCCTACAGCATGATAATACATGGTAGTGAAGTAAATTCTATCTAAAAACACCATTTTTGTTTCCCTTCTGTTTTGCACTAGAAATGAGGATCACAGTATCACACATAATTCATTGGTTTAATATTGCACTATCAGATATTTATCGATAGGTTCGCGGTACAACTCTACCTATTTAATAGCGAATGATACAGAGTGTAGGCCTATACTACAACTACAATTGGGTATTTAAGCAAACATATAAACTATTTACACATGCTTTGGAAATGAATTCAAACATCCTGATAATACGAACCAAAATAATTATTTCAATTGAATTAATTTAAATTTAAGCCACAATCATAACAAATCACACAGAATTGAATTTAAGAGTATATGCACAGGAAATTGTTAAAATTGTAAGCAGGAAATTCTTAAAAGTCGATTTATAAATAATAAATCAATTCGCCAGGTGACAGCTGATGGTGCTAGTTTTGGTTCACAACATATTGTGAACTTCGATTAAACAAAAAAGGTCTGTGGTACATGGAATTTCCAATTGGCAGGCAAGCGGGTAAAAAAAACATATGCTGAAAAAGTTCGTTATATAACAAAACCTTCAACCTACCCCCCTTACCCTGCACAGTATAACGCTAACAAAATAGGAACCCACCCACCTACCCATTGAGCGTTATATAATATGTGAACGGCCCCTTATGTTACGATTTACCTAGGTGGCCTTACTTAGCGGGACTATTGTCCTTTCTAGGTCCTCTGTTGTTGCTTATTGACGAATGTTAATAATTTGTTATTAATCTACATTTTGTTTTCAATCCTGCAATAAAATGAATTGAATTGAACAGAGAAATGACTGAGTGGACAGTAGGCCTACTATGCTGAAGCTGGTCAGGCTGCAGATGCAAGAGTTTTCAAGGGTGTATCGTTTGCTACCTGCAGTGGGAAGAGAGGGAAATTTATCGAGGCCAGTTTTACAAAACATTGATAGACGGCATGACAAAGAAACTGTTGGCAGATTCGGAGAAGGATCTGTGTAGTTTTAGTGTCAGATCTCTTGATCCCAATGCTTGGCCAAATGATTTCGACCCTGAGGGGGTGAGAGATAACTTGTCCATTTACGTGGCAAGTTCCTACGTCATATACTGCTGTGGAGAAAGATTATCGAGGTTATTAAGATAGTAGAGGTGGCAGGGTTTCTGGTCATTTCCAAGAGTTGCTAAATTGAATAAACACCTTAACCAGTAGGCTAAGCCCGGCGAGTGTGAAAGGGGTTCAGTAAAATGAATAGGGCCCGTATTAATTGTGCACATCACTCAGGTTACAGCTGTCTATTTAGTTTTTCGTGTGTAGACGACATCATAGACTGAATAGAATTTCTTTAATATTTTCTCTTTTGTTGGGCCCATGTAGCTACAGTTGGCTAATTGACTAGCTCAATATAGGTCTAACTGTAAGTGAGATCCGAACCCTTGCTCTTTGAGTTTGAACTCGATACATTTATAGACATTAGGCTGTACGCATGTATATCTAGTTATTCAAATAATCTGAAGGATTCATATTTATTTTTAGGGAAAGAAAGATGATACATGTTAAAAAATCAATGTAAATTATTTTGATTTTTTTAATGTATTCTCTTTTACAATTTTAATATGTGGAATGCGGTTTTATCGAAGAATACAATTCTTAAATTTGCATAAGGCCTGACTAGGGAGGGATAGACTGTAGACATTGGTAGTCCTGTCTCCTATCGAGTCAACTCGAACTTTGGAGTTCCCACTGCTCACCCAAACCACTTTACCCACTGGTCGTACTGCCAGACATGCCTCACTAGATAAGGATATAATTATTGGTGTGGGTATTCGGTGCTAGGCAGGAAATTGACACTGACAGTCGTTTCTTCCCTAGTTGCCCCTTTAGGGATAGCTTCTATAGGGGAGTCTAAACACGTCGGATAGCAATACCTCTCATAGCGCATGATCGTGTGCATAATTTCATGACCTTGTGACCTCTGTTCTCAGAACCTTACGACGGGAATGGCGAATGCGACTAGACCGACAACAGCAGCGACACCTGTCAAAACGACACAGATCGCAACAGGTGGTGCTGCCACTCAGCAGCCGAACATCTGCACTTCAGTTGCTCTGATGATGTGCACCGCGGCCTCAGCCTCTCTTCGGCTGCTACATCTGTCGAATTCTTAAGCACAGGTACGCAACTACACCTGCCTAATTAATTATTAATCATCACCATGTTTGTACAGTCTCAAATGGTGTAGAGAGCCCTGCGAAAACTGACTGCTCTTGAGAACTGTGCCACTGTTAGCACTCTGAGTCTCTGACAGCGCCAGTCCCAGACCTGGATAAAAGCGACGTTAATAAACTTTGTCATCAGACAGTGTTGTTAAACCGAGACTATTGTTCTTTTTGCTTTGTTAATATGCACCAATTCGATGAGCCTGTAGTTTTTGTATGACTTTAGACGATCTGTAAAAATGTTCAGTATGAGAGCATATAAAATTATCTGGTGGCCGTGTGTGCTTTGTGAAATGGTGTAGGCGTAGTAATTTATTACATTTTAATTTGTGTATGTATTGCTTATTCAGCCAGCAATACTTACAATGGTGCTTACAAAAACAACACAATTGGCCATATAGCAACTACTTAGGCCTACATGCAAGAATATCAGAATAGGTGCTAACTGCTGAGATAGCACCCGACTGGACACTGACCGCACTGCGTCATGTGAAAACATACATGTTTTCACATGTAAATATGGCCATCACGGATTCGCCTGCGTCAAAGGAGCGGGATGACAATCATGACAACAATGTCATGAACTGACCAAAGTTTGATTTGGCACGCTTTCACCAAAGCTCAAAAGCTAGCCATAAAGAGTCCAGTGATCTCTCCATATCACACGGCAAAGGTCAGATGGAGTCACCATTATACCTGGGGTCATACGTCGTTGCTTGGCGAATGTCGAAGTGCAGATGACATTTGCAGCTTCGTACCAGCATGTAATAACTTAAAGCTTGGAGATGCCACAGCGGAAAAGCAGCCCATAATAAGGAACGCGATTATATGCTGCTATCTTCCAGTTATCAGTTCGTTCCCGTTGCAGTCGAAGCCACAAGCAGCTGGCACGCCGAGTCGCTGGGGTGTACCAGTGAACTAGAGGCAAGAACTCAGAAGCAGCAGGTGACCAGCGTGAGACCAGCCATCTACTCCAGTGCTTATCAGTCGCCTTTCAAACTGAAAAGTCTCTGTCAGCGTTGAACACTTAGTTCGGATTGAAGCAATCCGGAAAGCGATTGGTTGAGGCTTTAATGGTGGCGTTGCAATGTGAAAACGATCAATTTCATCGGTCTTTGTATGAGTTTCTCGGGTTTACATGGAAATAAATCTGTCTTATGGGAAGTAATGACAAATAAGTTGCTTTTAAAACTGTAAAACTGGAAGATATGGATAACGATTGAGTCTGTCTTTGTTTGAAGAGGAAAGCAGTAAGAAGACTCACGTGTCTTGTACTGGCGAAGAAATTCAGCCTATAATATTGCTAAAGGAACATATCGATTAGGGACAGGCAACATGATTGTCGTAACATGATAAGCACACACAAAAGTAGGTAGAGTTACAGAGACTGAGAGAGCGATAGCCGCAGTCCTAGACCATACAATGTGTACATTATAGACGATTGACCGTCGCAGTGTTCATTAATACCAGTCTGATTGATCTCTCAGTTTCTGTGTCTCTGCTTACGTATGTGTGTTGTCGCCCTACACGTAGGCCTTACATGTATTATGATGCACAATTAGGTACCATGTTGACGCACTATGTGTAGCCAATAATGCCAATTCCTTGTCTAAGGTTTTACACTATGAGTATACGGCCTAGCAGTTTGTTTAACGACCCCGTGTGATAACAAAGACCATTAGCGTCCCCTCTTCCTTTATCCGGGCTTGGGACTGGCACTGAGAACAGTGGCGGAGTTTTGCGCTTTTGAAACCTTTTGCAGAATATGTCTCTGCTCTTGTATGTCCAATCAATCAGTTGATTGTATATACGTATAATTGATTGGTGGGAGAGTCGGAAGACTGCTACGCTATAGATAATCGTTCATAGGTGATGGGTGGGTCTATAGTATTGGGTGGAGGACGGAATGAATGATGGACAGAATGAAGGAAGGAAGGAAGGAATGGAGAACGGAATGAATGGAAGACGGAATTGATGGAGGAAGGAATGAATGGAGGACGGAATGAATGGAAGACGGAATTGATGGAGGAAGGAATGAATGGAGTAAGGAATGAATGGAGGACGGAATGAATGGAAGACGGAATTGATGGAGGAAGGAATGAATGGAGGAAGGAATGAATGGAGGACGGAATGAATGGAGGACAGAATGAATGAAAGATGGAATGGATGGAGGAATAAATGAATGGAGGAATGAATGAATGGAGGAAGGAATGGCTGGAGGACGGAATAAATGGAAAACAGAATGAATGATGGACAGCATGAATGGAGGACGGAATTAGTGAATGAGCAGAAGGAAGGAAACAAGACGGGAGACATTAAAAAGATAATAGGCAACGTTCTTTACTTAGGATGTAGTATTTGAAATATTAGCAATTTTCTATTATTATTGTTTATGTTGCTTTTTCTTGCTATTGTTGTAGTTATGACTCTTTTAAAATAGTTGTTTACGTTTTGGTGATCCCTCGTGCACTAAGGAATTAAACGTCAGTGCACAAATATTTCATGTGCAAGCCCCTCACGAAGACGCCATCGCCTACCATTGATAATGATGTCATAACAGCCGATCAAACAAAGATTAAATAACACTTTAAAGCCACTGCAGCAAGGCTAACTTAAGCCTGCCATTTGTAGGCTAGTAAGCCTATTCAGTGTCGTAGGCCTAGGCTTACGGGTCAGAGGGAGCACATTGGACATGACTGTGATTAGGGGAGGTAGGACCGTAGGAGAGGGATCTACTGCCTCTACTCCCTAACCCCTCAATGGTAGAGACGCCACTTAGTCCATTTAGGCACAATATTGGCATTATTTGTTTTTATCTTGATGGAATTAAAAATAAACGCACGAGTAACAAAAATACTTAACAATAATTATGTTTAAGTGTGCCTACACGATAAAAATTATGCCTATTGGGCCCAATAACTCAATATATGCAAGACGTTGCATTTTACTGGCGAGAATTCAAGGCGTGGCTTTTTAATGCACCACGTTAAACTTCAGTTGAATCGACATTGCCGCATTAAATCTCGGGCTAGCACACGGAAAACGACTACATATGGCCTACGAATCAAGATAGGCAATTTGAGATGTTGAATATTGAATGAGACCTTCAATGCACAATTATTACCCTACGCTGTATACATGACCTATAGTGCACTGTTTTCATCAATCAAAGGGTTGGGTACATAATTAATCCAGTAGCCCTACATTAATTGGCGTCGGCCTTGCATTTCACGATGCATTGTGTTCCGTTACAGGTAAATTCATGGGTGAGGGAGCCTTGCGATAGGAGCGACCACTCGCGGCTACATCTTGGAAAGAAACGTCTACTCTGGAGTTTCTAGACATCAAAAAGGATATACGACAATGCAAAAGCTGCGTAGCCTACTTGTCAGCTTATTATTAGTTTTATAAAAGAAAATTGATTTATTGATTGTTAGCAACGGCGCACAGAACCAAAGCCGACCTTAACACGAAGAGTCACAATGCATAGGCCTATAGTGGTCCTTGAGTCATATACGACAACGGTGACGAACGGTAGCCTATAAGCTATTAGGCCTATCAGATTGAACTCACAGCCTAATCTGCCATTCGCACGTAACGCGCATGCGTGTGAAGACGCCTTTTATAGTCCATTCTGTAGCGTCACTAATGATCCGTCTTCTTCGTTTTTTACGAATAAACCTACTCTTAAATAAGTTTAGTCACGTACGGAGGTAAGCTCGCACGAAACCAGTTCATCACGTAGCGTCATCCACTGTGTAGGTTTAGACTTAATTGATAATATTAGTTAACGTTTCTTCTCCGTTTTGTTAGCCACACCTTGCGAGCAAAGTCAAGTCAATTACAAGAAAATAATTTTATGTAGGCCTATTAAAAATCAAGTCCAAAAATGGAATAAAAACCAAATTTAAAACGGAGTCTGGAGCGTTCGTGTGTTTCTCTCAAGCATTGTTAGAAGCAGAACAATAATTTCAGAGTTTGAGCATTATAGGCTATGCTCTAAAAACCAAATTGGTTAAGTTTTTAAAATTCACGACTGTTGCACCGTGTACATTTCGTGGACCCCTCCACACATGCGTACATACATCTGAGCTCTACCCCCTCCCCATTGCAAAGGTCAAATAGCTAAAGACATCTTTAAGACATTGATTTTACCACAGGCTATTTATTGTGTAAGCATCATATTCAACAGCTTAAATTTGTTAACTGTTATGAATTCTTAAGAAATAAAACACTAACAATACTTGCATTTTAAAGTTTTAATGCTACATAAAATTTATTGGGCAGGAATATAGTCTGTGATTGGGTTTACAGTTCTGATTTTAATATTCTGTATTGGGTACGTCATAATTAGACAATCATATTTGCATACGTACCTACTTTCTGGACCCCTCCCTACCATACGCACCCGTTCGCAAAATCGAACCCTTCCCTTTCGCTGCGTACGTAATATGTGGACGGTCCCATAATTATTCAAGGTACATATTTAAGGATAAGCAAAAACACAGTAGATGTAGGAGTGATGCGAGATATAACAGCAGGTCTATGCGTGCAGTGGTCAATTTGTAAGTGCAGAGGTGGTTGAACTGTAGGACGGGCGATTCTCAGACCTCACCTCCGTCGTCTATGGAGCTCCAGAAGAAACCGATCGATGGTTACGCAGGAGAACCAAGAAACAAATATGTTCAACATGAAATAGCTTGAAAAGTTTTGTAAGTCATGAATGCATAATTCATGCACGCCCATAGAGGCGCTTAGTCAAATTAAATTGACATGATCATAATTAATAGACAGATGTAATAAGCACAGTTTCTGTTTAAGATCAATTGCCCCGTGGTCAGACAAGTATAGATAGACATGCCAACGTTAGTCCATAATATCCTTTAGATGTAGGCCTATAGGCCTAGTGTCACTGTGTCAGAAGCAGTAAAGTTCCTCAGTCTGTGGCATGCAGCAATCAAATTAAATGACGGGATGGTAAATTATCTCCAATTTACTGACAACGTTGGCCTCTTGTAGAGCTACTGTCCAGGATAAAAAAGTTAGACAATTTTACCGATTGATCCATGCAGAGAAAACCAAACAATGGTAACTGAAAAGACCAAACAGACAACCAGGCCCGTAGCCAGTATGAGGTAAGACGAGGGGAGTGCCGAAGCATAACTCTCAAGACGAGGCAAGAGTCAGACCCTCGTCTTCATCTGCATCTTCTTATTTCAACATGAAAATTAAGTAATCGTCTAAACGACTATTGAATATTTTATTATTATCTGACTTCTTCAACAAGCGTCTGACTAAAAATTAATCATTATTTATAATGTGCTATAGCCTCTACTGACCTTTAAGTTAATGTATGAAAGCATTCTATGTGGCTAAGGAACCAGTCAGTAAAGTTTCAAATCCACATTTTGCTTTCTTTGATAAGTCGCGGTAATCGAAAGTTATTAGGCCTAAACGAAGATAACTATAGATCTGTGTTTAAATAAAAAATTTCTTTATACTAAATCCCTTTAAGAATAGCTTTGAACAGATAAGGAGCCTAGGATTAGAATACTTCACTATAGAACAAATAAATGTTTCTATTGATTAACATTAGCGCTCCAAACGTCTTTCGATCAGGACATAATATTAAAATATCCTTCGTAAGTAATTATCAACCGTAGCTTACAACGCTAACAAATTAATACATTTCACACAAGCGTGCGTAGGTCACTTGGCCTATACATGCGTCTACTCTATCGCGTGCGTCTGTGGGTGGGTTAATTGGGCAGTGCGCGCGTGTTTCTCTTGATCGGTTGATGTGGCAGTGCTCGCGTGTGTCTGTTGATCGGTTTATTGGGCAGTGCGCGCCTGGGTTTGTTTTAAAAGCTACGCTTAGTTATAATAGAATATCTTCAATTCGGTTGAAATATCAAGCTTAGAATGCATAGGACAGCACAATATTGATTACTATTTTATAACGTACAAAGGCAAGCAGACTATCTATGAATTAAGGTATAGGCCACCTATTAAGAATGTAGCCTTTTATGCTCAGTTCGTATAGTTGTTTGTTAATTTAGAACATAGGCCTATCGTGTTGTCCAATATAGGCCTACGTTTAATGAAACCAAACGAAAACCTACAAAGTTGTAGCCTAGTCTACGTATTTGAAATAATATATTTAATTTATCATTTTACTTTAAGTTACAATTTTAAACAATATGTTTTAAATTTAGTCTAGAATATCAAAATAATTTGTCAAACAAGGCACACCTA
The DNA here is from genome assembly GCA_959347315.1 of Bimastos eiseni. NCBI lineage: Eukaryota > Metazoa > Annelida > Clitellata > Crassiclitellata > Lumbricidae > Bimastos > Bimastos eiseni. The sequence continues at coordinate 4,696,764 of OY365806.1, forward strand.
TGCAGTAAGAGCAGTACACAGATAGTTTTTCAAATATTTAGAAGGTCGCAAAAAAGTCTCTCATTTGCACAATAAACTCTTGGTATAAAAATGTTATATGTCGACTCTTAAGCTGATGTGGTTCGGTCTTTCCTAACACAGCGTGGATCTTAAGCCGTGTTTCCGAATTGTCCTATCCGAGTACAGTCTACAAATCTTAGCTACCATTCGTGGTATCGGCTGCTGTTCAAATCTTAGGCCTTAATAAATACATGTGGCGATATCTTGTTCGCCGCAATGAACATACTTTCCAGGCATGGCTAAGCTCTTCTCTACCTCTAAGATTTGATGCAGTTTACTAGTGATTGGTCAAGTCGCAAGACCGTTCCGATCAAAAACACTTGACTAATAATTGATAACAATGATTAAATGATGCTACCGACTATTGTACAATTGAGTGCAGAAGCCTTGGGCTGTAACTGTTTAAAATACACGTAGACCTAATTACTTTTTTGCTTACGTCAATGTGAATGAGTAAAAGTGCATCAAGAATGACAACTGGTATCTCTGAGCCATTTGATATCAGCTGACTAGCAACCCATAAAATGCCCATGTAATCGCGCCAATAATGAAAACATGTGTGATTGTGTGCCCGCTCGAGCCCATAAGTTGTAGAAAGAGCAGGGGCACGTGCTTCGGCCAGTCATAAGTTGCGGAGGCCACTGAATACATCCCAAAACTGCTCATAATAAATTTAACATGGTCATCTTTCGTATGTGCAACTACTATAGCTGCAGTCAAAACTTCGGAGCAAAAAGTAAACATGTGATGGAACTGCCCGGAACAGCGTTCCGCCTAATTGACTTGCTGAGGTCAGCGAGGTGCTGGAACGGCGTTCCGGTTCGTTCCGGCTGAAATTGACCACTGGGTCTATGAATGACTAAGTGTTGAAATCAAGCAAACTAAGGGCAGTCGAATTTACTCTGAGTAAGACGAACAGTTGAACACTGAACAGAGTGAGTGATATCTCTGAAATCATATGTGCAAGTTACAAAACAACAGAAACTCAAAATGAAACAGCTTAATATCTTATCATGTCATCACATCTCTGGCTAACAGAAGGAACAAACTCTCTGTAGCAAACCTTCGTTTCTGACAACATACATACAGAACTTCTCACAAGATTTGACAAGTAAGTAGAAATGTTATGCTCTAAGCATCCTTCAGCAAAGCATGGATATTTTACAAGTGTTGAGAATTTTTCTTTTCTTTTAGTATTACTATAGCCTACTATAGTAGTATCCATTTTCACTTTAATCATCAAGTGTCACATATGACTAATACAAAACAAATCACAGAAGCTCCTCTGCTCTAGATACATCGCAATAATTACTCAAGAAATGTGTATACAAAATAGAGCTGTAGTAAAATAATAAATACTTACGTATATTGGACTGTTAGCCTATTAGACACTTTAGACCAAAGTTGTGGAACTTACAGACAAAATGTCTTTGTAAAGCTGGCAAGAAACTGCCACAAAATAATAGCCAGCTAGTACCAATACAACAAACATATACAAAGCTGGAAATTTTCCAGGCTTTTAGCTTTGCCAGCAGGACAGAGAAAATGAAGCCAAATAGAGGACATGTCATCTTTTTTCTGGACGTCTGGCAACCCTATCCATGAATAATGTGACCAGTTTCAGTCGATTTTCAGTTACTAAAGCCAGTACACAAAGATTACACAAATACATGTACTTTAATTAAGAAATTTTATTTATTCAGAAAATCGTCCCAAACAATCACCATAAAAATTGACACTGCATATTTAACATTTCTGAACAGTTTCGGAAAATGTGCCACTTTCAGTATATTTCTTAAAGTGAATTCACTCATGCAAAGTTATACGTCTTTCCATAATTACCTTAAATGACATTTCACAATTAATGTCTATGGCAAGCTCATGTCTGGAGTACCACATTCTCACTAGATCTTGCCAGTCATCTCTATTCTGAGCTTGATTGAATAAACTTGCTGAAAATGTGTTCATTAACAAGAATTATAGTATAAGTTAATCTTTAGAACATCTTTGCTTGCTTGTAAAGCTAGAAGCCCGGACAGAAATTTCACTATATTACGTCTCTGATATCACATCTTTCCTACTTAACACGCACATCTCTAAGAGATTTGCTCCTAACATCTCCCAACTGTGTAACAAGACGATTTTCCTTCCAGACGAATTTCAGATCAGCATCTACTTTCAAGTCGACCTGTAACAAACCAAAACAGCTTTCATCTTTATAACATTTTTAGATAAAGCAAACGGGTTACTACAAGTTGTCCAGGTGTGGGATTGCTTATTTCGGTACCTAGGCTAAAACACACTCCAGGGCAAAGACGTACCTCGGCAATGACACACTCCTGGGCAAAGAACCTGCCTACACTAATCTAATAGAGCACCAACTCACAGCTCGTGGCTTTGCCCATGTGGGTTCCACCAATTGGAACAGCCTCCCCTTCCTCTTCAGGAGAAGCTGCTCTCTCTTCCTCTTCTGCCTTCTTTGGATGCACCTAAAGACTGCTCTCCGTTTAACTATGTGTTGAGGCGTGAGCGCCTCTGATATTGAGTGGCGCTATATAAGTTTTCAATTACAATTACAATTATCTCTTAGGAATATTGTTCCACATGACTGACTAACACACATGAATTTTACTACTCGAAAGTGTGAAATGACAAGAACCAATGTTGCGAATTTTCCCCATATCCACATAAAAATTGCAAAATAATCTAAAAGTTAGACAACTACTATATAATACAACTGCAAAGTACCGATACAGATTTAACAACCTTTGGATCAAAAAAGCACAGGTCAATTTCTTCTATTTCTTTTTCGTTTGGTGTCTCTCGCACTGTTCTACTCTGGGTCCAATTCTACTTGTCTTCCAAATCCTTTGATTTGGCTCACATTTCAATTTTGATTTGTTTTGTCACTATCCATCAAAACAGTTTAATTTTTGTTTTTTTTAATGCATCTCGTGGCTCTCGCCAGTGTGGCCTATTCATCAAACATTTCAGAACACCAATAGACAAGACTTCTTCCGACAAAAACCAATAGGTCAGTAATAATCGATTACAACCTTAACGTAGCACATCAATTCATATAAATTTTGTGAATCATTCTGCGTAAGTAAATGATGAAATGAAATGACCTGCAACTTCTCCCAAAGCTTCTTCTTTAGCTCTGCCTTGTGATCTGTGGATTCTAAGTTGCTGCCTTCTGCATAAACCCTGTCTCCTGGTTTGCAACCTTCAGGTGGACTAAGCACCTCGAGAGCCTTTGGTTCATCTCTGCAATCGAGACACAATAAATGCAGACACACTTCAGATTCCTAAATTTTCCTAAAAAGACCAGCCAGAGACGAACACTTGAAGAAGACATGGCACAAATATTTGCCAAAAATTAAACACACCAAATGTGCGTTTTAAAACTAGGAAGGGTAAAATTTCTCAAGGAATGGAGTAAATATCCAAAGGCATAGTATAGATTGGCCTGTAATGTGGAGAGTACAGCTTCGAGTCTCCACTCGGACGGTTACTGCTTAAGGATCTTGAGCAAGTTCTTGATGCACAATTGCTCAGTACCATTTATGGTAATGTGCAATTCTGAACTTTAGAAGGAGGTCAATATAAAATGTAAATCCTGCACAAAGGAATATGGTCAACCAATCAAACGGACCAGAAATGTTGCTGACCTGGAGGCACAGAGCAGCATGGCCTTTGACTCAATCCCTAGTAATGTTGCTGGTCTGAGGTTGCAGAGGAAGACGCCCAACCGGTTATTCAGCACCTCTGGAGCCAGGATCTTTGCCAGGCCACTGACAACCGTTCGTGGCTCAGCTTCTCCGAGATCGACCGACAGAATGTACAGCGTGTCTGAATCAGGATGCTGTACACAAATAAACAATACTTTGTTATTCAATTGATATACCAAAGTTGAGTATGCCTCAGACAATAATACTTAGACCTGTAATATGAATCTAATTTAATCTGTGACATAAATCTAATCTAGTTGTACTGACTTCTACAGTGCACATATCTGCTTTTTCGTAGTGTGTTTAATAATTGCTGTGTATTGCCAATTGCAGAGCCATTATGGGCATTTTCAAGGGTACCCATTCAAGACTTTACTGTCTGGGTACCAGCTGTTAATAGTTGCTAGTTTGCAAGGCGTATGTGGAGACAGTTTAGAACAGAGAAAGGTCAGCTTCTTTAAATAAATGTAGTACTCTGTGAACAAATCCCTGCCTTCTGGACTTCATTTATTCTTCCGACACGGAGATCGAGGGCCGATGGAGAGGCCTTATCCTCAGTTTTTCCACCACCGCTGCCACCACTGCCTTTAACCACAGCTACAGTAAATATAAGAAAACAGAAAACACAAATTCAACAACATAGAGCAATAAGATCATTAAAAAAATTACAATTAAAGACGAAGTTCTGTGGGTGGTCAGTTTTGTGATAAACTGAATAGCGAGCTACCACTGTCTTGTCAATCAAACCTGAACTCATTGAGTGGGGCTACAGTCAAGAAGTGCCATATTCAAGTTCACCACGGGTCAACTCCTTTCAGTTGAAATGCCTGCACGCCTTGGAATGGGGCTGGCATCGTCTGTCTGTCTGTCCGTCTGTCTCTACATATACCTATCCTGTAGGAATAAACACACGCACACAGCGGCAGCACTGGTGTTGTGGGATGAGGCCCAAACGTGGGCGTGGTTAGAGGCGAATTGAGGAGGTGCGCTGAATGATATGTAGACCCGCACAGGAAGGACTTAAGTACTTAGTAACCTAAATATACCTTAGCCTACAGCTGTATGGGAACAACTCAAGAAAAGTCCACATTCCTCATTTTACCTCAACCTTGATTCTTCATTCACCGACACCTGCACTGCTCATTCTCATGTCCTCGACCTAAACATGACCTCTTACCAAAACCTTAGCTTCTCCGTACATTTTATACGATTCGTTCAGTGTTCTTTTCATCGGCACATAGGATTCACAAGGGTTTGACTTCAGGCTGATTTAAAAGTTACGTAATAACGACAGATATGCGTGTAAGTCAGAAATAGACTGAACAGAATACTCGATGAATTCTATCAAACGCTGTATATATATATATATATATATATATATATATACACACACACATATACATACATAGAATATGTATTTATATATACATATATATATATATACAGAGTGAGAGAGAGATCGAGATCTGCTTAGTGTGCGGTAATAAATGCTCAGGTCCGAGCATACAGGGAGTCTCATCTATGCAGCGCTATTCAGAGGGTGCGGCTCTGAATAGACACATCAACCGATTGACCAGTATATATATATAATATATATATATATGTGTATATATATGTATATATATAAGTATATATATATATGTATATATATATATATAATCTGTGTATATAAGTATATATATATATATAATCTGTGCTGTGCTATACATAGGGGATGAAACTATAATATTATATCTGTTCCACAACGAACACGGGCACGAAGGCATATGAGTGGCATATCAAGTACAGGTGTGTAGATGCATATAATTATAAGGACTACTATGAGACACGATCATTGTTTCAATAGTTATTTCCAGTGCATTTCCCTCAGCTGTTTACTTGACTCATTTGAGCCTATTCAGATAGATTGACCACAGCGGTCCATTTGGTTAAGATTGTACCCCAGGAGGATGAGATGCTTTGGGGAGATCTGATTGGTAGTTAGCAGGCGGCAGGTATTCATTAGACCACGCCTCTCAAACCTTGGGCTTGAAAGCACCAGTACTTAAAGGTATTAATGCACAAAATCTGCTTGATGGTACAAGATTATGCCTGCTGTAATGTGGTAAGTCCAAACCACCATGTTCTGAACGACCATTTCAGTAGATGATGCTGGTTAAGTTAAGTGAATTATTGTAAACCCAACAATCTCAGAGAGTGAAACCAATAAAAACTGGAAAATATTCATTGAAGTAGATGCATTTCTGAAATGGCTCCTAAAACTAAAAACCACCTAATCCGTTCTTTCATCTGTTGTAATCTTGTCAATGGAGAATATGAACTGACCTTGTTTTTTAGGTGGTGGGTAGGCAGATGTTATCAGTGCAGCATTTGCCGGATTCTGGAAAGCGGTTCGGATAGGTTCGAGCAAGTCATTGAGGTAAGCCTCTGCTGCGTTCTTCAAGTCTCCTGGATGAATTTCCTGGAAGAAAAGACATCATGAAATAAGATTTTTAAGTGCAGAATTTCTTTGGTAAACAGACTCCTGTTATTCCAATTAGCAACGTGGAAATTTAAGGAGCAGTCTGACCCTTCAGCCGTTAAAGATATGACGAGACAAGAATAGAGATGACTAGCAAGTACAATGAAAACAATGGTGCTCGACAGAGGGAATGCATAAGGGTAAAGGTGCTATATAACTTATTAAAAGATAGTACCATGGAGTGTGAATGTCTGAAGCATTACTGTGCAACAACTACAAACAATTTGTGAGTACCAAACTGATCCTACTGAGTGCCAGTATACATTAAAGTCAAATCCATATACATCAGCTAGACAGACTTCAATGCAGTGCTGGCAGATTTTAATTGCACATAACGCAGTAAGGAAAGGAACCGAAGATCAGTCTTGGGTGATCTTTACCTGTTTTACAAAGGCTGATTCAAGCGATGAAAAATCTGAAAACGTTGCATCACCTCCGAACTCTTCCGGTCGCTTCAACAGAAACCCTGACAATGCAAACAGAAAGAATCATTCCTTTTACACATCACGCCGCATCGAAAGCATCTTACATTGTCAATTGATTTGAGAGATTCTAAAAAGAATGAGCTCAATCAATCACTCAATCAATTGTCCAATCAATCACACGATGATTCTTGTTGGCTGATTGATTCTGGAATTAGTCAGCCACACACAACAATTAGTACCTTACCATTAATGCAAACAAAGGTTCCTGTCCTAAATTCTTATTGGCTGGGGCAATTTCGTGAACGTTCCAAAAAACCATAGCCCCAACCGTTACTCAGGAACTCCAGGAATAGATTGGAACAAGATGATGATAAATAGGGAGGGAGAGGGAAAAGATAATAGAGAAAAGGAGTCTATTCCTCAGAGTGATGGGGTGAAAACAACAACATCCTAAGGAAAAAAATCCCTATTCTTCTAAATTGAGGCAGACAACTAACGAGTAAATTTACCTTTGCCATCGTTAAGGGGAATAATGACATCTTTGACATAAGCAAGAACTGGGTTGTTGGCGATATTTCCTGGTTCACAAAATGTCTTGCCAAGCTTCTTCTTCAAGTTCTTTTTTGTCTCCAGAATGTCTATTTTACTCTCCTCTTCTGTTAAACCGACTTTACCTCCTGGCAACTTTGGAGCTGCAGCAAAATCAGAGTGAAACTTAAATAATATATTTCACATTTATATCATAGAAGCCAAAGTTAAATCCATCAGCAAGATATAATCGTAATAGTACATTTACACAGTGCAAATTAAACAAATCAGTCATCAGTAGCATTCCCAACCCAAACCAGTGTAATCATTGTCAGATGATACAGATGTCATATCCTGACGAGTTATGACTAAATTTGAGTAGGTGAATGAATAAACATAAAAGAATAAAAACTTGATGATGTGTAATACCTGTAGTGTTGATCAGATGGATTTTAGGCTCAAAGCCAAGTTTTGGAAGGTACTAGAAGAAAATAACAAAGATTAGGGAAAACTTTAAATGTCATTCAAACATGAAGCATATGAGCATATATTTCTTTGAAAGTTCAGAGATTCTGTTTTAATTCAGAATTTTCTCTTTAAAATAATTCACAAGTTTTGAGTAGATTAAGGACATTGCCCTTGAATAAGAGTTGTTTAGATAATCTTTAATGACAAAACATCTTTATATTTATGAATGTCTTCACTGAAAATTCATGAATTCTGTTTTAGTTAGGACCATCTTCCTTGAAAATTCAAGGATTTTGTTTCTTTTAGCATTAATTTCTTCAACAATTTCTTTAATCTACTACCTTTTTTAAAAATTAAAAAAATTATTTTGCTTTTAACACTGCCTTCTTTAAAAATTCAAGAATATTTTTGCCTCTAGAACTACCTTCTTTAAAAATTCAAGAATATTTTTGCCTCTAGAACTACTTTCTTTGAAAATTCAAGAATATTTTTGCCTCTAGAACTACCTTCTTTGAAAATTCAAGAATATTTTTGCCTATAGAAGTACCTTCTTTGAAAATTCAAGAATAATTTTGCCTCTAGAACTACCTTCTTTGAAAATTCAAGAATATTTTTGCCTCTAGAAGTATCTTCTTTAAAAATTCAAGAATATTTTTGCCTCTAGAACTACCTTCTTTGAAAATTCAAGAATATTTTTGCCTCTAGAAGTACCTTCTTTGAAAATTCTAGGATTTTCGCCTGATCATCTCCTCCGAACTGTGCATCGACTTTAAGGTGTTGCTCATCCAGAGCCTACAAGAAAAGGTTTTACAGATGAAATACAATGATTAACATAAAACGATACCAAGGCAAACATGCCACATATGGTCCAGCAAAATAGAGAGGTGCCTCTTTGTTATTTCTCACAAATGACTCAACATTGAACTCAAGCAAAACCAAAGAGTTTAAAATGATGGAAGTCTGATGATCAACTGGCAATCAGAAACCACAATAACTAGGAAAATGGACAACAAGTAACACATAGATGCTATGATAATGGACAGCAAGTAACATATGATAACAATGATAACGAACAGTTGACAACTGATCACAAGTAACACATGGGTATTACAATAATGGACAACAAGTACCACATGGTAAGACAAAGATGCAGGAAACATGAATCTTGTTACTCAGTATACAACTACACATAACAATCTACTTTGTGCACAAGACATCTCACACAATTCTGAGGAATTGCCCTATGATAACAAAAGAGTTTATATAAGAATCAAAATGCCTTCTTTGACTAACGCTAGAAATTCACACATGTTCTCATTAATGTTTCCTTTATTATTGTTTGGTCAAGTCTCATAACATTTCTCAATACAATCAAATCTTGACATGCATGGCCATATAATGTTTCATTATCTTAATTTATATATGTAAAAAAAGGAACGAAATCCATACAATTCTGTTTTATCACATATCATGTGAAGAAATCAGATATTTTCACAAGCAATAGAAAGTCGTATATAACAATATGGCGGTATGAGATCCGCAGAGGAAGGAATTAATGGATGACCTGAAGAAGTGGATAGAGTCGACTGCTGAGCAGCGGATGATCGACCTGCTTCACGGCATCCTCTCCCGCATACTGGGCATCGCTCACGGTCACAATGGTTGACAGACGATACACGTCAAGCGTGTACTCTCTATTAATGGAAACATAACACAATGCTTGTGACTATTGGTTTCTTACATCACAGAAATTAGAATTACTAATGATACAACACAATTATCGTGACTTTTGATTCTGCTAAATAATAACACAACACAATTTTATCATACCTTCAACATACTCTGTAACATAAATGACTTTTCTTTCTGAATATTACATTATTCAGCACATTCTTTAAGCAAATAAATTTTTCATCACTGCTCACTTGCTTAGCTGGTAATCAGTGCCACGAACAAATGTCACTTTCTCCAGCGGAGCACCAATTGAGAGCAGCATACGTCTTATGACTTCTTCAAAATACGCCGATCGAGCCGCAAGTAAATCCCAAGATGTCTTCTTGTTGTCTAGAAAGGAATGAAGATCAGCCAACAAAACAGTCACCTAAAAAACAAATCACAACAATTTATGAAATCTTGACAAGAAATGCATAAAAGTTAGTACTGGTGTGAACACAAATTTTTACAGTGCATCTTGGACACCGAAAGTAACAGAGATTTGGCCAAGTGAAGTTGAAACAGACATTGACTTACGTGGCATCCAGCTTTCAGGAAATCGAAGATTTTGCTCATCTGCCCAAAGTAGCTGACATCCATTTTGCTGGCCGTAGCGATTCCCCAAAACACTCGCAGGTCCCTCTCACTAAGAATGTTTCGAAGTTTGCTTCCACCAATTACATCCTGCATGAAAGACATTTAAACAAACATAAACGAATGCTAGAATAAAAAAACAATCAAAGTAATTCAAAACAATACCAAAATTATCATACATTTAACTTACATACACAATGTAAGTAGTTCTTATGATTTTCTAACCCAAAATTAGGTTTCAAGAAATTCTTAGAGGTCCCCTTCCACTTTTCAGTGCTCGTGGATACGCTTGTGCCCTGATTACTGCAAAAGCTGGTGCCCTGATCACAGCTTTCAAGTACCATTTTATAAATCTAGAGATCCAGATTACGTTCAACACAAGCGGACACCAGTGCATTAGGGTCTGTGACATGGTGTCCAATTGGTCGAGCGCTAACCCTGCAACACAGTGTGTCTGCGTTCAAAATTGCGTGACAGAGTAACTGTGAAGGGGCTATAAAAAAGGTCTTGAAGCACAATTTATCCCTTAAACAGCATAAATTCCTGAACTTCATTTGACCTTTAATGTCTAACCTACTCATATGGTCAATATTATACAACTCAAGTGATCAATAAGAATAAATTCTAACAAATACCATCATACAAAAGGTGCCACATAAATTCTCTATATTCATGCATACTTGTAAACATGTAAATATGGGCATATGCAAGTATGTATGTGTATATATGTACATTATCATTATTTAAACGGACGATTTCTAAAGCGCCGTAACGCAACCAAGCCGCCACAATGGCGCTTTAAACATATATATGCAAGTAAGTATGTATGTAAGTAAGTATGTATGCAAGTAAGTAAGTATTGCACATGCAATCCTTATTATGTACATTTATGTAAGTATCTGGACATGTCTCTTTCAATAGTCCATCATGTTTAGTATAATTACCTTGAGATGTCTTGTGATCAGATTGTATTTACTTTCAGCTTCGATTGTAAGCGTGGACAACGAATTTGACACAGAATCCTGAAAATACCAAAAAAGCGATGATTATTTGATGCATGACTGTCAATCAAATTCAGATATTTATTTCTCAATAACCTTACACTATGGTAATGGAAAAGCAACATACCATTCTTTTCTACATACTCTTTATACTATGTTAAAAAATGACCTGTCACTGTCGTTAAGCATCTGTGATTTCAAGGATAAGCCAAGGTTTCCCCGCTGATCATTCTGCAGTTAAGTGAAGCTTAGTCAAAACTGTAGTTACTCTGGTCTGCATAGATGAGTTGCGCTTAGCTTATCTTAAATGGAAATAAGCTGACTACAACAGTTGTACCATAGTTCAAGAGAAGAGGAGATTAGGACTGTTTCAATGCAGTCCATGTTTACCAAGATTCAATACCTGATCATCTGCTTTCCAATTCTTGACCAAGGGCAATATCAATTTACAATTGCAGTGCATTATATTATGGTTAAACCCTATCTGTAACTTGAGTTGATCTAAAAATATGCTAGTCCCAAGCATTGCTTCTGCTGTGTACTGTACTCAATTGCTCATGCATTACCCAAATTAATGCATAACCGCTGCAGATGCTCTGTTGCCTCATGCAGTTCAATAGCCCTGTTTCTACATAAAATCATCAATACTTTATATAACAGGATGAATGCTTAGTCAATCAGCAACTGCCATATTTTATTTATTTATTACTATCGTTACACAGAAAAAGTCAGTAAATTCACATCAAAGGCAACTGAGATATAATAGGCAACAAGCATGGCAGATATGATCTGTTCATAATTATAAAACTTAGATGGTTGCCATATTTAATGTGGCAACCATCTATGAATAATTGGACACAGAAACTAATTTCGGATCTATTCCTACCTGAGTATCGCCCGCTTCGCTCGTAGATGCAGGCTCTGAAAATAGAAACAACATTCAGCTGTACTTCCCTCTTTGCTTTTCTCATGTAATTTTATGCACTGATGCAACGAATGGTAGACATAATCAGCTCACAAAGTATAGATTAAAAAGAGCTTCACTCAGTTACACGTCTCTGCACACAAAGTTAACAAACTCAAACAAAACAGTCAAAGCTGAAATTAGGTGATGCAAGTGTCATTTGTAATGTTATTCTTCCAGCCAATGTAGTTGTAAGGTACATGTTTTCACCAAATTAAATTGGAGGTGGAATGCTGGCCGATACGTTAGAGCATTGGGCCTGTAAACGTAAAGAAAGTTACTGCATAAGGACCTTGAGGAGTAAGACCTTCACTTACACTTACGTTTGATGTTTTGTCATATAGTCATTAGTCACATTTGAACTTTGGAAGGAAGACAGTAACAAATAGTTTTATTGCATTGTATAATTTACTAGATCATTCTCCGTAGCCAGAGAGCAAAGTACCTGAAATTGTTGAGGAGGAAGTGGGCTTAGGATAGGCATCCATCGTCAATTTCTTATTAGCGTCTGTTTCAAAGTCTCTCCTAATTGGATCCAAGAGATTATTGAGATAGCGCTCGACAGATCGCTTCAGTGAATCCGGATCAATTTCCTAGGTTAAAATAGCACAGAAGCCAACAAAAGCTGAGCAAAAACAATTCAACGAGAAACCACAATGAACGACAGAATCCTGCCAATAATTAAGAACAGTTTCCTTTAACCTTTAACAGCGATAAAAGCAAAGCCAAATGAAAAATAAGTCTAAATGGCTCTTTAATGAATGATGTAAATAATTGTCTTAGGTTTTATGAGCAGCGTTTACCAGGTTGTACCTGCTTCAAATAAGCCTCCTCAAGCCGGCTGTAATTTTCAAACGTAATAGTTTCTTTCCCATCAGATCCTTTCTCAACAACCAACCCTACACAACGACAACAAACTTAATGAGAAGCAAAATCACAATACCGGTAATTAGCTGACAGTGAACTCTGCTAGACTGAGATGTACGATCAGAAGTGAAATGAGATCCTAAAAAGGCACTGCATAAGTGTTACTTGGGGGTCCATTGGTTAGAGCACATGGCTGGTAATGGGGAGTGTATGGGTTTGAGATTCAACTCAGATGGTTAATTACTGTGTAAGGTCCTTGAGCAAGTGAAGGACTTCTGAACCCTGTAAGGGGCTCATCCATCAAATACTTTATTATATTACATGACATATCCACATATACACATACACAAGCAGCTTGCACAGATACTTTACAAAAGTTCAGATGCATGAATATAAACATACATACATCCATTAAAAAAAGGTAGCCAAAAAGGACACATCACGATTATCCAAGCCTCAATTTAAGCGATTTCATATCACAAGCATCACAGAATGGTTTTAGCTCTACATAGCGTCATGACTGGAATAAACAAAGTGCAGAAGGGGAACAGACAAAATAAATGAGTTTCTATTGACAGCCTCACAGCCGACACAAAGACACTACTCCGATCTCCAGTGTCACTTTTAAAGAAAGCTACAAATATTCAATGAAATTGAGAGACAGGAGATTTTCATCAGACACTAAAAACATTTAATTCCTCAGAAGATCCTTCATGAAGTAGTGGGCTAAAAAAAATGGTTTATGACATCGTGTGGCATTTAGATTACGTCAACTGGAATCTGAGTGACTGACCCTTGCCCTCATTCAGAGGGAAGAGAACATAACGGATGAAGGCCAGAACGCCATTGTCAGTGTTGCCGGCCTCGCAGGACGCCCTCGCCAACTTCTTGGCCACCCCTTCCCGACTGTCAAGCAGATCAATCTTAGAGTCCTCCTCAGATGCACTCATCTTTCCACCAGTCAGTCCAGGTACTACAATCAAGCAAAGAAAAACAACACTCAACACATGGAAGACGGCAATCAATTGATAGAGAACATCGCACTGACAGCAAACATCCAAGGAAGTCATGGGACACCGTGACTCCTCGCAATTTTTACACTTACTTCGTCTAAAAAAACTCCTAAACATGAGAACCAGCTTCACTAACCTCAACCAATACAGAAAGTGACATCCACAACATCAATTACAGTTGCATTGTATCTGCATTAAATTTAATTGAAGACAAGCTAAGAAAATTGGCTTAGAATGAGAAGAACAATGTTTTGGAAGTGTGGACTTACCCATTGGGTTCATGAGATGAATACGCTTAGTGTAACCCATCTCTGGCATTGGCAGATACTACAATGCAATAGATCAACTCACCAATGATTCAAAAACCTTATATAATGAAGATCAAACTACTGTCAACTTTAGTTGAGATGGAAGAATAGTAAAGAAGCTGACCTCTTCCAGAACTCTCTTTATTCTGAGTGTATCCTATTGCCTGGCTCCAGTGTTCACTTATAAATTTCAAATCAAAACAAATGGCATAAATCAGATCAGACAAAAAAATAACTTTTTAAATACTAATACTACTTACTTTCAACAGAGAGAGACTAATCTACATCATGCAGCCAAGTGCACAGTTGTCTAATAAGATATGTCTTCAATAGAAAAGAAGGAAGTAAACAGGACATCACTAACATTAACTAATACCAAATCAATAAAAACTAAGATAAAGCCAAACAAGTTCAACCTAATTACCTTTTCTGCATAAACGAAGATCTTTCTCTGGTCGACTCCGCCAAACTGTGCGTCAACTTTCAAATGCTCCTCATCCAAAGCCTTCAAACATAATTATAATTATGAATGTTTATTCTGAAAGAACACCTGCCTAGAACCAAAACCCTTCAAACTAAATGTGCACAGTATCATGTATCTTCTTTTGTTTACCACTATTATTAATTCATTTCAGAATTTGTGCCTAAGCAAAAATAAAAAACTCTTAAAATACAGCCTGATACATATTGTAACATACAGGACCAATATACTCACTTGCTTACTTACTTACTATACTCGATTAGCAAAGCTTGATCAAATCTTAACACAATGCCTTCACTGGGACATTGGATCAATTACATGACAATGCCTCCCATATGCAATTGCATTACATTGATCTTATAACGTCATCCATGGTTTTCAACAGAAATCAGTCTCCTTGACCAATGACCAGTGTCTAACTTTTCCTCACAAGATACAGTTGTCTGATGTCATTCCCTGCTCCTAAGAAAACACTCTCTTGTCTGTAGCTCCTCATCCCTGGCTTACAAGAGAGACAAGGCTCCCTGGTATCTATTGTAATGTGATGCAGTAACCAAAAGTCACCTCTCGCTCCTAAGACAAGGCAACCATCTTATCTCTGAACCTCATGACACATGGTCAACCTGACAGCATGGAAAACAATGCAAAACCATTCATTACCTGCAGACCTGGATAGAGAAGACCACTGAGGAGTGGATTGTCCACTTGCTTGACGACCTCTGCCCCGGCCTTCTTCGCATCGTGTTCCGTTGCGAGGGAAGACAACCGATACATATCCACCGTGTATTCCCTATCACATAAAACATCTGGGCTAAATACAAGACACCACAGCTCCTCAATAAGTCCTGCTTACTTCCTTACGGCGACATGCTACGACCTCTAGAAAGAATCCCTGTCTATAGTGAAGACTCAACAATGTGTGACCATTTAATTCAATGTAATGCTTTTCAAACAGTTGTTATGTCATACAATATGTATGGCATAATATGGCATAAAATTTATAAGTGAACACTGGAGCCAGGCAATAGGAGACACTCAGAATAAAGAGAGTTTTGGAAGAGGTCAGCTTTCGGCTTAGAGATAAAGATACTCTTTGAACGAAATTCAGAAATGCAAAAAAGATTGAGAGTTTGCATTGGAATCTAAACAGTTCACATGAAGAGTCAATGGCTTCTGCATGGACCCTCACTGCCCTCAGTGAATGATTTATGCAGTAATTGTTAATATGTGGCACCTGCACAAGTGACTGTGCTTCTTACTACTTCCTGGTGGTCCGTTGAATAATTCTAGAATAGGATTCACTCTCACGTAAAAACTTAATCTCTGTACAGGAAATTGTCCCACTCCCTGCAAACACCACCAGCTTGCAATAACTTAATGTCAAGAGGCACTTAAATGGTACTACACACTACACAAACACACCCATATACACACACGTACATATACACACTCAAACCAACAATATGTAGCCAACTGGTTGCCTCCTAGCCAATAATACAATACCCATTTATGCAATTTTAACTATAAAACACCAAAATGCCATTGTAAATTTATGATGATCCCTTCTGGCTACAAAAGTTCATAAAACTGAATTTTTTCAACCTCATAAGACTCTGCTATTGGCACATGTTAACTTTCACAGAATGTTCAGAACAGTTATCTCCACCTGTTCAGCTGGTATTCCGTTCCTCGGATAAACCGGAGTTTGTCAAGTGGAACTCCGATGGACTTGAGCATTGACTTGATGACCGTTTCGTAATAATCGGTACGGAAGCAGACGAGTTCCCAAGTCGCCTTCATGTTATCAAGACACGCATGGACATCAGCGAGTAAAATGGTCACCTGAGAGCACAAATCATGAGACAACTCTTGTGATAGAATCTCATCAGAAACAGCTCAAACAATCGCATGCAATGTTCAGTAGACTTAATAATGTTTCTTAAATCCTTCTTCCAAGAAGCTTCCAAAAATACATTTAACTGTATTTTGATATTGAGAAGTTCACAACCACAAGACGGAATGTCGAGGGTGAAGGACTCATTTAAAATCCTTACACAGTGACCACCTCCGTGATGGTCTGAGACGGTATTCTGCATAACAAGCACAGCACTTTAACTGATCTGAAACCATGCCACAAGTATAGGCAATCATCGCAAGCACGCTCATTTACATGTACATTTCTATCATAACTAATTTAACCTTTGAAGCATCATCTTTGTCATAGTTTGAAAAGTAACCATATTCCCACCAACAAACAAATATTTAAGTGGCTACCTTCTTTTCACAGCGCTTTGTTGCAGTGGTAAAATTGAATCATGGCCTCTTACTCAAGATTGCAAACTGATAGGCAAAAATGAGGCTTCAACTTTTACTTTATCTATATTTCCTTTCTAACATTAATTTTCATTTACATATCTTACAATTTATATATTCATTTACCATCTTTGAATCATTTACACTTATTTTTACATTCATTATCAATATTCTTTTATTTCAGTTACTTCATATTCCTTTTAATTTCATAATCACTTTCACTTTTTCTTAACTCTACTGATGGGTTTAATTTTCCTTTTGCATTCATGACCACCTCATCATTCAATCTCTGTATTAATTACATTGAATTGTATTGTATTTTAAGTAATCACACAGCAATGTAACAGCTTTCAGCAAGAAAAGACCAAACCACTGGAACCCACCCAGAAGCCAACAACGCACCTCACATTCCGCTTTGAGGAAGTCCGCAATTTTTGACATAGGCACAAAATAAGCCACATGTGGTTTCCCTGTTGTTGCCGTTCCCCAGTACACCTTCAGATCTCTCTCCTTCACAATACTGCGTAGCTTCTCCTCGCCAATCACCTCCTGTGCACACAAGATGATGACATTCAATGAACATTGTTATATATTGTATTTACATATTTCTATGTGATAACATACATGAAGTCATACCACATTGTGGCTAACAAGGAAATAGACAATTAAGAAGTTATTGGAATATTATTTGATATGTCTTTGGCAGACATTTCATATTTTTGTAAAGAACTCTAGATAAAAATTTTTTAGTCCTTTCAGGGCAGTTCATAACCATCGAACAACACACATTCCACTTTGAACTTAGGTCTTAACATTTTTAGGCCATAAAAAACTTTCTGGCATAGTGAAGCAATAATGTTGCCAACAAGAAAGTCAAAAATGAAACTCAACACAGGTTTATTTACCTGCAATTTCTGCCACAGCAGAGTTACTCATATTTCAAAGAAAATATGTTACGTTTGCTTTGTTTTATGCATTTTTAAAAAGTTTTTTCATAAAGGTTTTTAACATCAGCTTTAAACTCACAGTTCAAGTGTAAACATCACCATGACGCTACCATTGAAACCATCTGCTGCACTAATAATTATAAGCAACACATCTGTATAAATAAATTATCTGTTTAACTAATAAGCAAAACATCTGCTTCACTTATAAGCAAACATCTGCTATACTATTAAACATCTACCTTACTTATAAGAAAAACATTTGCTTTACTTAAAGGCAACCACCAGCTTCCCTTGTGAGTAAAACCATCTGCTTTACTTACAAATAAGTGAGCAACTGGTTAACCCAGTCCATTGAAATCAAAGATATACGACTCAGCAACTGACCTGGAGGTTTCGAGTAATCAGCTTAATCTTCTCTTCAATATCCATATTGCAAATCTATGAGCAACAGCACAAATTAATAATAATTATAATAGTAGAGCTCTAGGCCAATCTGTCGGACGGCTTCATAGTGTAACACTAGGTTCCTGTAACATAATTCGTCTGACCATTCAATAGACAACACAATGCGATCTCAAAGAAATTGAGTGGCTCCATGCACCATCAAACCACATGACAATGGCTGGAGACCATCGCCATGTGGAGGGATGGAGCAATGGGGTAATAGTGGAAGTGTGAGCAAGGGACCTACTGTAAACTTTACCATACTAGAGAAAGAGAGGAATATTGGGGAATGTACCCTATAAGACGAGTCCCAGAGTGAAGAACAGGGTGGAAGTTGGCGATTAGATCAAGGGGCAAACCCACCAGGATCGAGCAGACTAGTTTCAATCTGCTGGTTAGAAAAGCATGGATGAGTGTGGCTGCAGCGCCCTATGATAAGGAGCAGGAACTCACGAAGCTGGAAATAGAAGCCACGGGCGAGTTAATTTATATGCTGAGAAAAATTAAGCTCCTGATCCAGAATGGGTAATTGGAATTTCGTTACCTCTGAACAGAAATGATGAATATGAACCGTTGCACCAATACCAAAAGCGAAAATGTGACATCCCTATGCTTCCGCGAGTTGTCTATTTGAGTTTGGGTCAACGCACTCTTGTATGACATCGGCCCTACATAGTATTTATTTACTGACCACTTCAAGCCCTTGAACCCGAACGTTAATTTTACGCAACACATCGGCTGTGTCCAAGATGATCGATATTTATGGGACCCATAAACTGAATTTATTCCTGTCGTAACATCACAAGAGCATTTTATAGAATGATGCAATCCTGAAAAGGCTTGCACAAAACATCAAACGCACGCGTTCGGCATATGGTCCTAAATACAACAAGTCTAGTTAGAACCAACTCTGGTCACAATACCCATTTGAACTCATACAATATGAAAATAAGTTAAGGCCTATTATTACCTTTTGATAGAATCACACACAGTTAATAAATGGGAACGCTATAAAATAAGAATTATATGAACTAAATAACCACACGCGTGTCTTTCGCTCTACACCTACGGCCACGCCTCTTCATCATCCTGTGAATGTACATGCTGAATATGCATTACTTGTTGTCGCTCCTTCAACATCATTATATTTACTATTAAACTAGCTAAAACGTTGCATATTCATCAACTACGCAGATGCATGCATGTGTTTCGTACCAAATTGATACAACGCGGGGATGTTGTTGCGAATGTATTAGCGTATGAGACATTTAAAAATTAATTGTTACAAAAGACTTTCGAAGAGGTTTGGGAATTGGTGCCATGTGCTTACGAGTTGCGACGACGATTTGCTTATTATGGCAGTAAAATTTACAGCCTGTGAAAATAGATAATTTTCCGCATATAAAATATAGGAGATAAGGGTCGTCCATAAATTTTTGACCTCTCCCCTCGTCACCACAAGTCATAGCCCCTCAAAATATGACCCCACATAATTCTGCGCCCCTCCCCGAAAAGACCAGATTTCCAGAATGTTATATCTGGGACTAATATGAAGATGTTTCGCATGAGAAATTCGATATCTGATTTTAGTAACGAGGATTTCCAGCAGAGTTGATTTCTCAGAGAAAGTCTGTGCACACTCATGAAAATGCAATTGATTAACTAAATAATTTGCGAGATTATGATAAAAATCCTCAATTGTTTTATATGGCTACCCAATGTGACTTTGATTCTTGGTTACTTAGGTCTTTTAATCTGCAAGCGAAATGTACGGTTTAACGCTGCATAGCATCCTCCTTTCCGGCTTTCTGTGTCCTCCTTAGGAAGTTAGGCTATCCGTGTATCTGGCGACCCTATCCCGACCCAACCCGGCCAAAGAGAAGTCTTTCGGTACAAATAGAATGTGACCATGATGGCTCTATGCATTAGGCAAAGTGCCACGGGAGCCCATTTGTGCTAGGGCTACATCAGAATGTGTGTATCACTCTGGCAGCCACAGTCGTTGGACATGTGCAAGCCATGACTGGTCACCATTGGTACAATGCTGTTTCGGTACAGTTTCTGTGATTGCCGATGTCTAAACAAGGCCACGTGAAAAACAAATGACAGCACTTCATCAACAGTCAATGCTTTAAAAAAAGACTTGCACAGAGTTTATAGTGAGTGTGCACTATTGCATTTGATTGAATTTATTTACCATTTTTTGGGTTTTAAAGGTTTTTAACACTTTTAATGTAGGGTTATGTATGATAAGCAATTACTAACCATGATATTTTTAAAATGTTACAACTTTGATGATTAGTCTTGGAATGACAAATGCAATTTTAATCTTGACATTCATACATCACCAAACAAACAAAGCGAAACAAAGATTTTGCAAGAACCTTTTATTGTATTCTGTAAAAGTGCAGATTTGTCCACAATAATCATTATAACAATTTAAAAGATTATTTTAGTAATTATAATATAGTTTGGCAAAACACTGTTAAAACAATTTTTAAAATGTTCCTTTCAGACAATTTAGAAATGAATAACACAACTGTATAAGTATGCCTCATTGATTAACAAACAAAATTTAAATGCAAAAAATTCTATACTTGTAATACTTAAGAATGCAGTGCTATGATCAGCAATTAAAAAGAATTAATCAATAAGAGAAATAAGCTGATGTGTTCAAGTGTTCTGGTGACATACAACATCCAGGATAAGTAGTAGCTACTTCTAAGCGATCAATTGATGTTTTTGAATTATGAATAGGGAGGTCATTAGGTCAGATTACTTGGGAGTTGGGTGCATTCAACATTGAGGAATAGTGAATTCAAAAGTGTATCATTATTTGAGTGCAATATTGAAGTTACGATATTGAAGTAAAGTATAAGTCAAATGATCTGAATATATCACAATTTAATCTTGGATAAGAGCTTTAACAACTCAAAAATGTCAGAACATTTAAACAACATCATTATCTTTATCATCAGAGGCTTTAATTTTTGAATAAATCTTTTGCACCATTTGTAAAATTTTTGGTATACAGTGAAACTGTGAAAGACTAATCAAAATTTGTGAGATGAGGCTAGAGGAAATTGAACAATCTAGTCATGTTAGTTAAATGAATTAATCAATTAACAGATTCCCAAATGACCCAAAATACGCTCATATTACCCAAATTACGATCATTACCGAGATGAAATAACACTAGCATTGACCTTCAACATCTTAAACTGACTTTCACTATGTAACAGCCCTTAAACACTTCTGCAGGTTAAAAACAATAAAGATAAGCTTTCTAGTGACACAACCATCGTACTCGATGATGATAGATTTTGCATAATCACAACCTTCAACAGCAAAATTGTAAATCCAGTATTAAAGAAATTATGACAATATGAAAAGACAAAGTTTAAATCAAAGCATGATAGGAAATGTGTCTGAAAATCAGAGAATTCCTCGTGTATATTAAAAATAAATTAAGAACAGGAAGATGACAACAGAATTCTTGTGGAGCTTTTTTCTTTGAAAGTGTTGGACTATCATTTACATTCAGGATTTCACACACCCTACCTCTTCAATATCAACATTTGAGATTAAAATCTCTAAATCAACTAAAACATTAAACCAAAGTTGAAAATCTGTAGTTACTTCTAAAGTTTAACTACTGTAAAAATTCTCTGTAAACAGATAAAAGCAATTAGTTACAAATGTAGCTTACAACTAAATAGTTACAACACCAGCAGTAACAAAATCACAAATATAGTTAGTCGACCAATAAACTTATGTGAATTAAAGCCTGAATATATGAATACACCAGACTAACCTCATATTATTTGCCCCAGTAGGGCTTACAGCACAATAAAACTAAAAAATTGGCCCAAGACATGTATTGTAACATTTAACTTGGCTTAGACCATCTCATAATGCTGTCCTCATAACAGTGCAGTACTGGATACTGTTCGCAGATGTAGTGTTGTAATGGGATGATTTAGCATATCAAATATAGAGCACTAAGGCCCCAAAGTCCTTTGTAGAAAGGTAGGGGATGCACTTATTTCCAACTCTACCTCCTCCTAACTTTCAATAAACATAAACTTACAAAGCACTAACAAGAAGAATGTCTGATATCTGAAACTATTCTGAACTTGTCTTTAACATAAACGGTTCATTGGTGCAAAGTACCACAGCACTGCATCAGGAAAATGAAGTAACGAATGTCATTTAACAGGATCACCTAGCAGTGTTTCCCAGCTATAGGTGTTGCAGGTCCAAGGGTTCCATAGACCTGCTCAAGGGGTGTCAAAGCTGGTGGCAGAATGGATAAAAAAATGAAAAACTACAGAATATCACTTCCAAAAGAGGTCTATGTTATTCTTTTATTAAACTTAAAACAGTGTAGAAATACTTCACAACACTGCAGTTGAATACAAGGAACATTGTTCATCATAAAATAAGGAAATAACTGGAAGAAAAATAAATGATATTAAGGCCAGACACAGATTAACCAAACGACATTAAGTAGTGTTGCGTTGCTCTGACAGTTCTGAACTAATCAAGCATACAAAATTAGCAAAAGTTAAACAAAGTCTGTTGATCAAACAATTCCAAATAAACTTTAAACAGCAAAAGCACATTTAACCAAGCAAAGCTTTGAGTTGTTTCATCTTGATTTTAGGCCGGGCAAGACTCGGCAGTCGCAGCATGCAAGCCAAACAGATTCGCTGCAGCTTCGAGCCACGATCGGCCGAGATTCAACCGCGAATAGAGCAGAGGGTGTTTCATGTCAATCTTGCGGCAGAATCGAGCAGCACGAGTGTAGATAGCACAGATGCCGTCTGGGATGCCTTCAAATTCATCCTTTGCAATGAATTCATCAACATGCTTGTTGAAATGAGCTGGGTCAAGAGACAAGACCTCTTGAGCGTGCGATTCAAAGATTCGGAAGAGAACGATGCACGTTGCAATAAGACGGCATATGTCAATGTTCGCATGACTTCCTGATTTACACCAAATTACAGAAAAGTAATAAATGTTACAATCGAACTCATATATATATGTGTATATATATACATTAGCAGAACTGTCGATCGGCATGTACTGTATAGATTTTGAGACGGATTTACATAATATATATATATATATATATATATATATATATATATGTATGTATATATATATACATATATATATATATATCTGAAGCCCTCATACAGTACATGCCGACTGACATTTCTGCTAATGTAGACACATTTCCATGTCTTCTTAGAATTCCTTCTTAACCTTCAACTGAACTTATTAACACTGAATTTGTCCAGCATACTGATTTTCCTTAGTACTGTTCTACTATAGAAGTGATCCTTAATTAATTTAGTATTTTCAAGGAGCTCTCAAAGCCTTGTAGATTGTGTTTATAAAGCAGTACATATTTACTGTTCACAGAACTCTAGTTTCATTTAGCAGATCCTCTGTAATGTCATGTAACATAAGCAGCCACTTCAATAAGTATAGCACCCCTACAACAGCTCAGCAGTGCTGCAGAATGCACCAGGCAACCTTAGTGCCCAACAGTAATGCCCAATTCGATATTAAATAACAATAAATTTGGGATAAAACAGGCAAAAAATAAAAAAAGATAAGTAGAGCAACAGAATTTTGATTTTTCACTAGTTAACTGTATAATAGATGTTATCATAGAGGTTAGAAATTTCAGTATAAAGCGTCTCTTACCGAGTGAATTCAGTCCATTCTCAACCAGTATGTTTTTGCATTTTTTGGTGTTAATGCAAAGCAGTTGATCCAGTTCATAGGTCAATTCCCAATAACCTTCCTCAGCTTCTGTTTGCTAAAACATTAATCACAACAACTCTGAAATATCACAAGAACCATATGTAACCCACCATAATGTACAAACCTGAATGAATATAGAGAACTTTGACTTTCTATGCACTATGAAGTACAAAACCTACGAATTGCTCTTTAATGCAATAAGATTTCTACAGCATAGAATTGCCAAGTGGCTGCATTGTACACTTTAAGAAATTTAAAACATCTCATACAGAATGAACAAATTTTACATTTATTCAAAGCGCAAACAAATATGGCATGCAGCTGTCATGTGGGTAGGTAATCTTATTGTGCCAAGTGCAAGATTCCCAGTCTGGGTTACCAATCTCCTCAGTGACCAGCCCAAGACTTAAGAATTTTTCTGTTCTGTCTGCAAACTGTGTAATGATGTTCCCTCTGTTTTCGATTGCTTATTCTATGTGGCTTGTTTCCCAGTGTCAGAACCTCTTGGTCACAACTGGTTCTGCTTGCAAGCAACCGTCACATGTGCCTCACACATTACAACAATGGAGCTGTATAGAAGTTCCCAGATCCGATTACACTATCGAAGACACTGCCATAGATAGATGCCAAGCATATAAGTCATTAGAAAAAGTCACCTACCTCATTGAAGAGATTAAGCAGCTTCTCACGGGTGTTTGCAGTCCAGTTGACTTGGCTAGTGCTGATGTTCAACACCACTGGAGGAACTGTCAAATACATTCACATATTTATTCTGAAATTTTATTCTGAATAAAGTGAATTGTCAATAAATATTGTGTACATATATAACACATATAAATCTTAAATGAAGATATTCTAAATGGATAGTCAGCGAGGTTTCAAAACACACAGGACAGATCCGTGCCATGTATAAAGCCTATCATTGCAGTCTGTAGTACTGGTTCCATAAACTCAGATGTGTATGCAAATAACTTATCTAAGTTCTTGACCAGTTTAGAACCTGACATTTTCTATGACCACTCAAATGCACTAGTGAACAGATGTCCAATCCTTGGTCAAAACGACACCCGTCTTAACAGTTACTCTGCCTCCTCTGACTCTCTAGGACCCGGACTTATGACTACCCTTCAGACAGCCCCTATGATTTGACACAGCACTTGGGAATATGCTGGTACTCTGTGCTTGGCTTTCAAGTGGCGCCTTAGAAGCTTGGAGATTACGATTACTATGTTACATTAAAGCCCACTGTAAAAAAATTCAGTTTATTTATTATAAAGTTAGCTTTTACTCAAATAGTAAACAACAAAATTAAATTTGTAAGAAAACCTACCATTATGTTGAAAGACTACTTAGAACATTCATCAAAACTGTATAACCAAGTTAAATTTTGGTCCTTATGAAAAGATGTAACATAAATGTGGTTAACTTGCTGCCTTTATCTAAGGATACAATGCAATCCTAGTTAACTAGTTAAGTATTTCATTATACTTAATGCATATAAACATGCTTATTAAGTAACCAGTAACCTTTGCTCCTGATTAAAGATTATGTCATGTTATGTTCTGCTGTGATAGATCTGATAAACACTACAGTAAATTCATTTATATTAACAGGCAGCAGTTTTCTAGTCAGCCTGATTTATAAGTAAAAGCAAAAAATTGATTGACATATCATATTGAGTTGAATGGGTGATGATGAATATTAAATTAAGAGTGACTGGACTCACCATAAAAGGCATCTCTGAAATCAGGTACATCTGATTCGATTGATTCTTCGTAAGGCAAGATGTCCCAATTGCCATCTGACTTCTCCTATTTCATAACAGTAAAACATATCACTTAAACTATGGCTCTGTAAATATAACGTAATGTAATGCACAACACGTTTAAGTGTTGTGCTGACTGATATCTGTATAAAACTTGTGCATCTCAGAATTCTTGAATGTGAATATCTGAATTTCTCATCTAGTGTTCAATGCACAACAGAATATCATCAACGTTCCCTATAATTTTTTGGAGACACTGTGTGCAAGAAATTTTGCATGTGCAACATTTTATAAATGGTTCACACTTTAGTGCACAGTTCCTTTTTGCAATCTTGTACATTTTTACCTGAATTATCATGACAAATGGGAATGGATAATAAAGGCACAGTGGCCGATCGGTTAGAGCGGTCAGCCAGTAACGTTCAGTGTGTGCTGAGCGCGTGGGTTCGAGCCTCATCCGAGGAGTCACTGTGTAGGGATCTCGAGCAAGTCCTTTGTGCACCATTGCTCTGCAGTACAACTGCAATTGCGCCGTCGAGGCGTGTGTATGCACTTCTGAGCAAAAGATGTTGGAAGAAGGGTGGTATCAAATTTCGGAAATGAATGAATGAATGAATGACATGTCAGTCTGAGTGGCTCCATCATTTTTGCATCTTTACCTGGATGTCATCAGCAGTAACAAGTACTGGTCTGTCCTCCATCTCTTTTGCTTCCAGAATCATTCTTTCAAATTCTTCAGGGCTTTTCTTTTCTACAAACATGCAAAACAAGAGAAATAACAGACTGAACTGCTTTTAACATTCAAACGGATTCTGTTTTGCATACAGGATGATGAGCTTGTATGTATTTATCTTAAAAATTTCTGGTTAAAAGTTGCAGGATCCATCATAAAAACATTTTTTAATAATATCCTCTCAATTGCTAACAACAAAATTTAGCATTGTCTTGACAAATACCAAACATGAAATACACAATCATTCCATTACAGCAACTCATTGCAATTCCTTTGAAGCCCGACTCTGACGATGAGATGCAATGTTTCCCAGTGGCCCTTAGTACAGTCTCATCGCTAAGGTGATCAGTACATCCAGATTACATCGATATTTATGCCCCTGGAAGGGAGTTGAAAAACACAAGTAGGTAGTGCATCGGTCACTTGCCTTCTTTAAAAATGCGTGACACACTGCTTCTGTTCACATACTTTTAACAATGGTATTGTAGTGTATTTTATCATTTATGAAGCACTTCTCACAGTAAAAGCCCCTTCAGAAGCACTTCCAGTGTGAGGTACTTTTAGAGAAAAGGAAGGCTATAAGGTAAGAGAGACAGTGTGATTTGTCTTGTTACAAGAGAAAATATTGTACAAGAATTGCTAAACCGATGCTATTCACTGATCTTAAACTATTCCAGAACTGAATGGAGACACTACATGTGTAAAATATGAAGCAATTAAATTTTAAAGTATTATCTTAGCGACCCATCGATTGATGCTCTGTAAAATACACATTTAAACATTTGTTTGACCATCTTAGCAACCCATGTAATGATTTTCCTGGGAAAACACATTTCAAAATTGCTTTATGATGGTTCTTAGGACTGGCACTAGTTCTAAATAATGAATTCCATTAATTACAGTCAATCAATTACCAATCACATTCATGGTACCAATGGAAATTCCCATTTTAATTTCTCCTTTGGCTGGGATTTGAACCTTGCAATGACACACACGGCTCATCAGTGGTTGGCCCCTCGCTCTGGAAAGGCTCCCGTTGGCATCGTGCATGTCCTCCAGGTCCACACTGACTCCTGTATACTCACCTTAATGCTTCTCTTTTCAGCCATGCTGGAGTCGGAGCGCTCCTGAGTAGTGACCTTGAAGGGGAGCTATATAAATCTTCAGAATAAACGGATGAATAACCAATGCACCACCTCATGCCTTAGATTACCAGAGTTTCCAAATGATTACCTTTATTTATGGTCACCATCAAGGTTTCAGAGCTGCCAGTTTCTTCATCCACAGCTCGTACAGTCAGCACGCCCCGATCATTGATGTTGAATGTAACTTCTATCTTCGCGAATGCACGAATCCTCGGCAGAATTCCCGTCAACTCCAGCTGTCCGAGCAGACGATTGCGCCTGGCCAGAGGGTATTCCCCCTCATACACCCTGATTCGTACACCAGTCTGGTAGTCAGCAGCGGTGGTCACCCACTGCGTAGCCGTTGCCGGAAGAGGCGTGTCGTACTTGAAGACTCGGGTCACAGACCCGGCATACATCTCAAAACCAATGGAGAGGGGAATTGCACCAAGTAACTCGTGTCCTTCCATAAGCTTGTTTGCTCGCCTACCATGCCATGAACGTTCAGCTGCAGAATTCCTGATTATAGACAATGGTGCAGACACCTCACTTTTCCTAGAAAAAACTTTTTTTGGAGGTGGAATAGGTGGAGAAAGTTCTTTGACAGGCGCCGATTCATCTAGTGTCAGTAGATCCAATCCCCATCGTGGAGCTGCTACAGGTGCTTTTTTTTTGGCACATGTTTTCACAAAACATATTGCTTGATGTTGCAGCATATCAGCTCTTGCATCTAAAGCGGAAAGATCAGTCAGCCTTTTGGCGGAACAGGCGTGGAAAGTGGCATTGAAGCCACGAGTTGTTTCATGAGGTGGAAGTGGAGTCAGTGCCTCTGGTTCACCTTGCTTTCTCCACATAACTGGTTGAGATGCATCTGCTGCTTTGCTGATCGCTGAGAATTTCAGGCGCTCAGAATCCATCTTTTTTAAGGCTATTGACAAATCTGCCCGGACTGTTGGTGCATATGATGGGGATGTTGGTGCATATGATGGGGATGTTGGTGTATATGATGGGGATGTTGGTGTATATGATGGGGCTGTTGGTGTATATGATGGGGCTGTTGGTGTATATGATGGGGCTGTTGGTGTATATGATGGGGCTGTTGGTGTATATGATGGGGCTGTTGGTGTATATGATGGGGATGTTGGTGTATATGATGGGGCTGTTGGTGTATATGATGGGGCTGTTGGTGCATATGATGGGGCTGTTGGTGCATAAGCCGGGGATGTTGGTGGATATGCCAGGGTGGTTGGTGAATATGACTCGGCTGTTGCTGAATATGCCGGGGCTGTTGGTGCATAAGCCGGGGATGAAGAGGTAATCCCTGACTCATAAACACAAACTTGTTTTGCCATCGCTGGTGGTGGTGGCGGTGGTGGTGGTGGCAGTGGCTCAACAAGTGATAAAACCTTAGCATGTTTTCCTTGTACCTGGGTCTGTTCAGATGCAGGAATATCAGATTGGCTTAGAGCACTACCACATACAGGATACGAACCACTGAATGTAGATCTCGCTCGGCGAAATGACTTCAGTTGCACTTCAGATAGAGGCCCAGACACAGCACGTAGAGCAATGAGTTCAGGGACAGGTGGAGGGTCAGGCACAGACGCCAGTGTAAGCACAGTTGAACATGCCGCTGCCTCTGGTTGGTTAAAATCACTGGCCAATGCTGTGAAAAATGAGAAAGAAGCAGCAGCAGATCTGTCAAACGCAACATCTGAATGAACAGGAGCAGAATCAAGTTTACCACATACGACATTGCTAGATGAAGTTGAACCAAACAAAGAACCAGAAACGACTGATGTTGACAGAGCATCATTTACAGAATGCATTCCAAACCCGGAAGTAGAGCCAGTCGAAGGTGCACCAAATCCAACAAATGAATTAGTAACTGAAGGTGCACCAACTCCAAACAATGAAGTAGAGCCATTTGAAGGTCCTCCAAATCCTACTGCTGGAGAACTATCCGCTGACAGAACACCAGTGTCAAATCCACTCGACTGTTGTACTGGAACAGCACCACCACCAAATCCTCGTGCAGCAAAAGCCTTAGGAGCACCAACACTAAATCCTGGTGCTGGACCAGCAAAAGTCGGAGGAGCACCAAAACCAACTCCATGTGCTGTAGCAGCAAAAGCCTGAGGAGCAACAGCATCAGGTGCCGGACCAGCAAAAGTCGGAGGAGCACCAAAACCAACTCCACGTGCTGTAGCAGCAAAAGCCTGAGGAGCAACAGCATCAGGTGCCAGACCAGCAAAAGTCGGAGGAGCACCAAAACCAACTCCACGTGCTGTAGCAGCAAAAGCCTGAGGAGCAACAGCATCAGGTGCCAGACCAGCAAAAGTCGGAGGAGCACGAAAACCAACTCCACGTGCTGTAGCAGCGAAAGCCTGAGTAGCAACAGCATCAGGTGCTGGACCAGCAAAAGTCGGAGGAGCACGAAAACCAACTCTGCATGCAGTAGCAGCAAAAGTCTGAGGAGCAACAGCATCAAATCTTGGTGCTGGATCAGCAAATGCTGAAGGAGCAACAGCACCAGCTGGAGGAGTATCACCATAAAAAAAACTACATCCGAAATCTTCATCTTCATCATCATCATCACGACATTTCGCTAACACTTTTTGATATTCATCCTCAAAAGCTGAAAGTGCAGGATCAGAAACAGCAACAGTATCGGCTGAGAATGTCTGACCAAACGAGTCTCTGTCATATCCAGAAGATGACTGGCGAGGTTCACTGGTTGAAAGATCTTCAAGAGGACACGGTGGACTTTCAAAATCCATTTTGCAGCGTCTCACTTCTTCATCCAATTCTTGGAATGGTCCAACATTTGATATTTCTCTTGACCTCATCGAATCTACATTCAAAAATAATAATTAATAATTACTGGTAGCAACTTCTACAACCCTGGTGAATAATTAATTAAGCATGGTATCAACTGAAGCGCACCATTCTAATCCACAGTCAGGTCAACATCAAAAAGTCAGTTCACTGAGGGAGCTGCAAATAGAAATTTATATAGCGCCACTTTATAAAAAACTTAACCGAGGCATTCTCTATGATGGCCTAAATAACATAAAATATTGGTAAGAACAGAATTTTCATCGAAAAGCAAGAAATTGCATAGAAAACTAGAAGAGTCCTCATCCCACAAATGCACTCGGAGCCCAACCAATGGATTTCCATTCAAAGTTGACAGATAGCTTGCCTCACCTCGGTATCATTCGACTTCAGGCTGTCATCAATGCTGCTGCTCGTCTGGTACTGCGGTTGAAAAAGTTTGACCACATTTCAACCGCGATACAGGACGAGCTTCAGTGGCTTAGAATAGGCGAGCGCATCAAGCTCAAACTCTGCACTCTGATGTATAAATGCCTGAACAACCGTGCGCCAAGTTATCTTGCGGACCACATCAGGCCAGTATCAGATGAACCTAGCAGGTCACGGCTGGGTTCGTCTAAATCCTTCGATGTTTTCGTTCCAAGAACCAAGACTAAAATTGGCGATCGGGCCTTTCGGGTCGCTGACCCACATGCCTGGAACAATCTCCCTGCAGCTATCCAGGAAACCAAAACCGTACTTTCTTTCGTACTTTCTTTGCAATGTTCAGAATTAGTACTATAATTATCTGCAGTGAACTGTCAGTTACATGTACAGCACCTTAGAAGTAGCTTGCCTCTTACGGCGCTATAAAAATTTTCGTAATTACAAATTACAACAGCATCATATTCAGAGTCTCTGAACCATTTCAGACCACATCTTGCAGTGGTATGGCCGCGCTTACGACGCCTTATAAATCGTCGTCATTATTATTATCTGGTCACTATAAGATGAGCCCAACAGGGTTGATCATAAAAGTCGTCTGATGTTTCCGTGCCAGGAATCAAGACTAAAATGGGCAATTGGCCTTTTGGGTCGCTGGCCCATATCACTGGAACAGTCTTCCTCCAACTTCCTTCCTGCATTTTAAACCAAAAACACTCCTGCTTTCAAAAAACAGTTAATACTCTACTTTCTGTGTAGTTAGCTGAGGTGGGTTCTTGGAGTATCACTTAGGGATAAGAAAAGGAGCTAAGACATAAGAAAGAGTCTAAAGAAGTGTGTCATCTGCTGGCGCCAGAAGTATTCTCACTATACACAGATCGAATTCAAAGAATTCAATACAAAAATACTTAATTATATCATCAGTGCCATATTGGTAAATAGGACCATTCTGCATCATCCTCAAATTGATCCTTGATATATTTTATCTGTTGCCCCACTGTGGCTATTCAGGGTCCTGGTTCGATGCGCTTTGCTGTGCAAGTGGAGTTACTTGTATCACATGTGTGAACTGCAATCCAACAGCGTTAAGCCTTCTCTCTGGTTGGTCCGGTCATGTTGCATGGTCTTCTACTGGCACTGCATATCATGCCAATGGGTTTGCCTTATTCTTCTCTGGCCTTAAGACTGTTCTGTCTGACCGAGGCTGGTCTGGGAGCACTTTTGAATATTATATATAGGCGTGAAGGAGCCTTATATAAAACTGATGTATGCCTAATAATAATAATAATAATAATAACAACAATAGCAATAATAATAATAATAATAATAATAATAATTTTCTAACTTGTATGAAATGACTGAAGTCAGTGTTGATAAGTTAACAACAAATATAATGTCTGATTTTCTTCAACAGTCTATCTATGAGCAAAAATAACATGAAACGGTCGATATCATTTGTTCAGTCATAGAAAATAGCGTTGCTACATAACATTATCTCCTTAGAAGGCAGTCTTTGCTGTGGCTCCCATAGACAGTGCTATAAAGAGCTGTTCACGCATATTGCCTAAGTCTAATAAACTAAGACTTCTTACATTGCTCAGATACTTCAGTCTTTCGTGTCATCCTCTGCTTCATCTTCTTCCTTTTACTAATCGTACTCCATTCTTCCAAGTCTACAGCTGCACATTTCGTAGCAACTACACCTACGATCAGAGACAAACAGTCAAAAAAGTTCTGTGCTACACTGTACCACACAAAAGAAGAATAAATATGACACATTGCATGTACCATTTATACAGCACCTCAACATTTGCCTCATTGGCCAGAAACTTTCATATTAATAGATTTAAGTTGGAGCCAATCGGCTCCATTGCTCGACATCCAGAACTCGAGTGAGTCAATAACTCCCAAAACTACATGCTCAAACCAGTGCCTTATTAACCATGTTGCCAATGCTTCAATTGAAACAGGCGTACCCATAAATTTACAAATTAAGGGTATACTGTCAAATTGACCACGAATTAACGAATTGACAATCCGCTGGTTAAAATAGAAGATAGTTCATAGACTCAAAAGTAATACTACACCTAGGTTAGAATTGGCCTATAAAAAATCTTTTTCGCTCGATTTCAGATTTTGGCATAGTTACACATTGACTATTTGCACAAGTGGAACAGTTATTAAACTATTCAAGTATCTAAAATTTCAATAAAAAATAGATATAAACAGTTAGAACTTACAGAAAATTAAATAATTAAGCCTACCATAGTCAACAATGAAGAAATATAAATAATGAATACGGCACACAGAGGAGCCAAAAGCAACTCATTTTTGAAAAGGTAGCAGAATGTCAACATGGTGGAATTGATCAATTTGTTAAAAGATGCGAACGTTGTAGTGGTTCTATGAAAAACAAAGTTGTTTGTGGAATTCTACTCTGATGATGATGTCACCAATGAATCTGTGATGAGTGAATTCAACAGAAAAAATTTCTGAAAGAACTTTGATCATTGCCGACCAGGAAAACACCACTGCAGATGTTAAAATTGTTGAATGAATCGGTGATGACGATTCTTCCACTGATTGGTCGAGAGATTAGGGTGACCAATTGCGTTCAACCAGAATGCTGCGCTGATTGGTTGAGCCTCAACAAGCCGGGAACACATAATTGTATCACGTCAAAAGAGATTAGTTCAAACCAGTTTGGAGTGTTAAAATTGTTAAAAATTGTGAACCTTGTAGTGGTTCTATGAAAAACAAAGTTGTTTGTGGAATTCTACTCTGATGATGTCACCAATGAATCTGTGATACAGATCGGATTTTCAAACGTGTATGTCGGTCGCTCTGCGCTTTACTTAGCTTAGCCAGTTTCTAACTGCAGTGGTGAACTATCCTTAGTCATCTCAAATGCATTAAAAATGCTGTCACGTCTAAAACAATACCAGCTTGATTTGCATGTAACACTCGATGTTGCATAATAATAATAATTGTTGACTTTTAAGTTTTGTTTATTGTAAACATTTATCGACTTCATGTAAAAAACTGCTATTTAGACGATTAGAATTATACCTACAGTCCAACATTATTCCATGTTTCTTTGTGCAAGCATCTAACAGCATCCACTTTATTTTTGAAAAAGGCCATACAGGCTTAATATGGCTCAGATTCAAACTCAATTTATTTCAGTTGCATCCATGTCAGTTCAGAATTATATCCTCACCACGAACTATATTAAAGCAGTACTATTTCGTTCAACTCACTCAAAGAAATTGGATATGGTTTATCTGAGATGAGAGAAAAAGAGGTCAATATACGTGTAGAGTGTTGAACTACAGAAAATCATAAATTGCGCCTTTGTTTAAGTTAGCACATGCAGGAAGTTTTCTCTAGCATAAATTAGTTGAAAAGCAAGTGTTGATATCAATTGGTAGATATGGTTGATTGCTATGGCTTCTCGGGCAACAGTCAGTAGGACAATGAATAGTTCAGCTCAGGAAGAATCATCATCACCAAGTAGCTTCTTTAAGTAAGATAATTAGAGCAGTGAAATTTCTTTGTACTCACGACGGCTAAGATTCATTGGTGCAGAACAATATTCATCGTCTAGACTGCGCTCAGTTGAGAGTGAAGCTCCATAAGCGTCAAATGACATTTCCTCTATGATCAGAGACAAGGAAAACAATGTAGTACAATGCTTTGCAGAAAATCTTAAATGCTGCTTTCATTAAAATAAGGAACTTTTACACATCTCACAGGACCATTGTCTAATGAAAATAACTTTTAAAATTAAAGTCTTTGAATTAATGTGTAATGTAATGAAAATCTTCTAACATTTCTCAGCATAAGCAAATGCCATGTCAGGGAGACAAGCTTGTTCATCAATACCAAATCAAGTTCGCAATAGCCAAGCTTCTCATTTCGTTCCAGTGCCAGGTAAAATCCGGGGAGGTCAAGCTGAGGAGAGAGCATGGAGCTATGACGGTGGTCGGTGATGAGGGTGGTTACATGATGGCGCAGGAGTAGAATCTGGATAGGATGACTTGAAGAGTTCTGTTTTCAAGTGGAAAGTAATAAATGAGACTGCAATCGGAGTAGCAGTCATATAGAGAGAGAGGGGCAATAGGAAGATGAGCAAATTTTGGAAGTCTGTTCCAAAGAGCATGGTCCAAGGAGCAGTTGCAGAATTTCAGAGAGCTGAGGAGATTTGACTGAGGGTCGAGATAGAGAAAGATGAGACGATGAGCGAGTAGATTTGGTCGGTTGGATGGCAAGTAGCTGCCGAATGTAAGAAGATTGAGAGGTTTGGAGGGCATTGTATGTGAAATATACAGTTTTGAAGTGAATGTGCTGAGGGACTTTTAGCCATTGAAGTGATTTAAGAACAGAGGTTATGTGGTGATGTTTAGGAGTTTTGCGGACTGCATGAGAGAGAGAGCGTTCTGCATTATTTGCAGGCAGTCTATTTAAGAAGAGCCGATGCTGTTAAAAAGAGAGTTACAGTAGCCACCATAAAACTGCTCTACTCAGCCGTGCTGGGGTCAGAAGCACTCCTGAGTAGTAACCTTGAAGGAGTGCTATATAAATCATCGTAATGAATGAATGAACTTAAGAAGATGTAGCAATATATTTTGTACCCTTCAGTTTCATTGATGTGAGCACACATCATTAACAAGTATGCAGACCATGCTCAAGTTTCCCTATGAAGTCCATAATAAACTCACAACTTTAGGCTTCAATTGCAAGCAGCCATAACAAAGGTTGTCGACACTCTGAATCGAATGATCTCAACAGTGACAATTCATTCATTGGTTAAAATAGCAGCTTCTCAGATATCTTTGCTCAACCTTAGCAATAGTGGAAGGTTTTCAGGCATTGATAGAAAAATAGAAATGATCTCAAGAACCAACTGTCCCACCAACCATATGAGTTCTCTCTTGATCTCTCGCCATCTTCCAGACTCTCAGAGTATTTGAATGAAGATTCAAGTTCAGCTTCAAGACGGTCGTCCACAGAAACATCTGATATCTTTGCACGATGGCGCACAGGACGTGATATTGCTATAAGAAACAAAATTAATCACAAGTACCAAATGCAAGACAACACACATGTCACTGATTCACTGTTTGGACCATGTTTCTTACTAAGCCAACTCCAGCTATTTATTTTCAACATCAAATATCCACAAACTCAAGCGTAAAGTAATTCATTTCACAGAACTATCATCAAAATTTTTTTTCCAGTGAGTCCATAGATGCTCACCGTTTGTGATCTTCTAGTGACACTTGATCAAGAACTTAGTCTTTCGCAGCACGTTAACTACCATCTTCGTCAGTTGCGTGTCCTCCTGCATTCCTCTCCCATGATGCCACATCGTTCATGCTTTTGTCATCAGCTATATGTTGTTCTGTTCTTGCTGGTTGCCCGTCCGGCCTAAAAGGGTGCCTTGACAGGGTCCCCTTCACTCTGCTCATTGGTCTTATTCCAAAATATGCACCAGTTACTGCCTACATGGACAAAGGCAGCATGGACAAGGAACTGGTTGAGATAAGAATCTTTAGGTCATTACCTGTAGCAAACAGCCTTTAGGGTATGATCCTAGCTTTGTTTGGTGTTTTCTGTTGTACAAGACCTATAGGGTATGTTTCTAGGAGTTTTTTTCCTTGATGGAACCCCAACTTATCCAAACAATATTCTGGCATACTTAGCACATGCATGCGAAGTAGACAAATGAAAGTTTAATAAATGATAGTCATCTGGTTATAAACAGATTTAATCCATATAAATAAAATTAGAAATAACTCTGAATGAACTTTCACAAAGAACCATTGTCAAATGCATCAGGTGAACTCACCTGCATACTCAGCAGTATCACAGATTTCTGATTGGTCTGAAATATAGAGAAATCTAAGTTTAAACAACACTCAAAGAATCAATTTAATTTTCAGTAATACAAGCAATTAAATAATAAATCAAATTCAACTCGTGAAACCAAATTCTATAGCAAACTAATAGCTTCCACTAAGTGCTACACTTGCAAATAATTTTGTAGAAGCAGATTGGCCCGATACTCAGCTTCGCCTTGGGGGATGGGTGCCTCACTGGCTTTCATCCCTTGAACACAGCGGATGTCCTTACCACTCACTGATGTTTTAAGCAGCTTTTCCAACGTTTTTTGATCCGTATTAGCCATACATTTTCATTTTATTATTTCTTAGCTATTTACATCTTGTCATATATTAATTGTTGCCTGTAACTTGTTGTGATATGTGAACATGTGTTCCAATAAATGATTATATCATATTATCACACCGTCAGTTGATACACTGTGCATTAGACACTGATGCCTTAGAAGTTACTACTTAATAATATGTTAGCAAAAAATTGCAATATCAATGGAACAAAACAAAAACAGAAAACTGGCTAATTTGTCTGCAGTTGAAATAATGATCTACAGAAAACGTTAGCAGGCAGCAGAATTTCACATTGGCACAACCTAAGCCAGTGTTTCCCAATTTTTTTGGTCGTGGAATACTTTTAATATCACAATTTTGGCAGAGCCCCATCCAAAACTGACCATGTTCTTCTATTGTAGGTACAAACGCTTGAGAATGCAGACAATTATGGGCTTGGGTCTACAATTAGGCCTCTAGACTAGACTGATAATAATACAAATATCGATGACAATGACATGTCAATTTTCTTTCATATAAAGTTATTCAGATGTTAAGCAAAAAGCCTCCTATGAAAAATTTCCATAATTTATTTTAAATTGTTTGAAGCCCATTGTTTACACAGAAAGCTTTCCGCAGAATGTTTTTCTTCACCTCACGGAACCCTAGGGTTTCGTGAAACACAGTTTGGGATATGCTGGCCTAAGCTGTGATGCTAATGGCAATTCCTGTAATTGCTCCATGTCAAGTAACTTGCAATTGTCCACCTCCGACTGAAGGGCTTATGTGTACGAAATGAGTGGACCTTTGTGACTCACAATAGAACATGGGATCTGCATTATTCTTGCTAACATTTCTGAATGTCTCTGAGGTTCTACCACCCAAAGGTGGTAAGTTCTTTGGTGCTATTTGCTGGATGGTGCAAGAGCGGATACGACAATTTATAAATGCAAGTTTTAAGACTAGATCTTCATGTTTGAGAAAATAGATGCCAGACAACGTCTGCACAGAACAAGATATAGAATTACACAGTTAAACTATTTACCATACACGACATCACAGGATTCTTCCAGAAAGCTTCTCGTCATACTAATGCTTTTATTCTTTCTCAGCGCTTTCTCATAGTAGTCGTCGTCCCTAGAAAAAAATTATGTCATCAACTTTTATCAAGTGCATGTAACGGTTTCACGTATGTAACAAAAGAAAGGTGCTACAAAAGTATATGATTGTATATGCTCATACAAAGTCACACATACACCAATATGGTACTTATACGACATTGATACACAGAAGTATATGTGGCAAGTTGGCAGCCATATTGGTTGTTGGCTTGCATTCTGTACAAATTGGTAAATAACACGGTCCAAATGTAAAACCTACTGGACAATTTTCTGGCATGTCTGGATGTTTGCTGTTGCCACTCTATATTATCGACACAACTAGGTCCAGCAATTCTGTAAAAGGTGTCACCTGTGATTATATGATTTTATTGGTTTGGCTCCACATGGGACTGTGCAAACCTGGCACTGTTGAATGCTCTAGCCATCTGGGAATGGTTTACTTACTCGCATACTTTAAAATCTGAACAACATCAAACATAAATTAGGCTAGAGATGAGAGTGCAAATGTGAGACATTTAAAAGGAACGATTCTAAGTGTCCAGATAACTACAGAATCCATTCATACACATTTTCACACATATATTTTTATGTCAATACATTCAGATACACATTCCATACATATATGCAAAATGGTTACAGTGAAATAGTTGAAGGGAGGGATTGCTATTGATAAATTTATTTCATAAGACGTATGATAAATAATCACCCTGCAGCAATCTCCTAATTCAGGTGATCAACATTTCAATAACCTGTCTGTCAACCACTGACACTCAACACATTCCCCAAATTTCACACCATGCAAGCATTTGTGATTTTAATGCAGTTTTAAAAGTGTTATAAAATAAAATGGAGTTTCCATAAAAGTCTACCTTTGAAGAATCGGAGGAGAATCTTTAATTCGTGAGTAGAACTCTTCCAGGAGCATTTCCACGTCTTTGTCTGTATAACAACAACAATAATAATGATGATGATGATGATGATGATGATGATTTTCGTTTATTATTAAGACATGGTTGGCAAACTGCAACCTAGTTACAAGGTATTTGATTAATAATAATAACAACAATTAATCACCCAGCACGATAAGAACACCTTCAATGATTACATTTCTAGCAGTAGCACTGGAGTCCAGCGGTGCTTGGAGTTCTGATGGTTTGAACTTTGTACTGGAGCTAGGATGAAGGCTAACCAATGTGACCCAAGATACACTCAAGACAAGCTACGTATTACAAAGACTCTCGGTAACTGTCCAGTGAGGGAACACCATCTGTTTTTCGTCAACACTACCATGCTAAATAATAATAATAGTAATAATAATAATAATGACAATGATAATAATAAATAATAATAACAAATAATTATAATAAATAATAATAAAATAATAATAATATTAATAATAATAAATAAAATAATAATGCAACGCTTCAATGCAGATGTTTATAAGGGTAATTTCGCTGCT
Source organism: Bimastos eiseni (assembly GCA_959347315.1). Classification (NCBI taxonomy): domain Eukaryota; kingdom Metazoa; phylum Annelida; class Clitellata; order Crassiclitellata; family Lumbricidae; genus Bimastos; species Bimastos eiseni. The sequence continues at coordinate 4,736,553 of OY365806.1, forward strand.
CAGGAGACCGAAGAGAACCGCCACTAATTAATTTTCAACTTCTTCATTCGTTCGTACCTTACTCCATCCAATCATCAGTCGTCTTAAGCCTACTCAGCCTCAACAAAGAAACCCACCTTATTGACTCTTCAGAATCCTCTTGCTGGTCTCTGTGGTAACCAGACTAGACACTAGACTCCACTAGACACCCTTGGACAACCCCTCCGACATGATGCAGCCTCGTGAATAAGCTAGCTCTGCACTAACTTTCGAGCAGCGCCCTAGAAATTCAAAGTTTACGGTAACAGTTATTGCGAGATCAGTTGAGACAAATGCTATTCACCTGACTTTGGTTCACCATATTGGTCAACAAAGTCTTCCAGCAGCTTTTTGAATCTTGACACATCGCCACTCTCCAAAAGTTCTTCCATTTCTAAAAGCACAAATGCCTCAGCATCAGAGTTTCAACTACATTCAACAATAATAATTAATTAAGTAAAAACAAAAAATTTTTTTTGTAGATGTATATAGGTATCTGGGGAATATATGTATCTGGGGAATATATGTATCTGGGGAATATATGTATCTGGGGAATATATGCATCTGGGGACTACGTGTATCTGGGGAATATATGTATCTGGGGAATATACGCATCTGGGGAATATATGTATCTGGGGAATATATGCATCTGGGGACTACGTGTATCTGGGGAATATATGTATCTGGGGAATATATGTATCTGGGGAATATATGTATCTGGGGAATATATGTATCTGGGGAATATATGCATCTGGGGACTACGTGTATCTGGGGAATATAGGCATCTGGGGAATATATGTATCTGGGGAATATATGTATCTGGGGAATATATGTATCTGGGGAATATATGCATCTGGGGAATATATGTATCTGGGGAATATATGTATCTGGGGAATATATGTATCTGGGGAATATATGTATCTGGGGAATATATGTATCTGGGGAATATGTGTATCTGGGGAATATATGTAGCTAGAAATGTAATCATTGAAGGTGTTCTTATCGGGCTGCAAACATAAAATCAAAAACACTGCAAACTCAACATAATGTCGTTATTGGCAACCATATAAAGAAATTGAATCTAAAGTTCTATGAAATCCCAGTTCTACATATATTAAAGGATGCAAGTTATGTGTCAGGATTCATGCTACAGTGCCGTACGTTCCATACTATGGTCAGCAAATCTATGAGCCCTAGATTGCTGCACTGCAAGTGAGTCAAGAAAGAGAAATTTAAAAAAGTTATAACAAAAAACAGTGGTGTCACTAGGATGGCCATCACCCAATGCTGTACTACCTACGTCAGAATATGTCTAATTCCAGACTGGCATTCTGCCAATAAAATTTAAGATCAAAAGGGTCCCATGGCCAAAAAAGATTGGAAACCGCTGTGCTAGATAAAGCACCAACCATTGCGGCGTAAAATTCCATATAGCGTTGCTCCATCTTCGATCTTCTTATCCCAAAGGATGTTGTTGTCATCATCATCATCATCATCATCATCATCATCATCGCTGTCATCCATCACTGCATCTTCAAAACAGTCAAACAAATTGATGACGAGTCTTCTGCGGTCTGAGGTGACGTCAGCGATCTTGCGCTTGACGCTTCCGACCGTGTCGTTGAGATCCAAGTCGAGTGTAAACAATGGATGAGTAAATGTCTTCACATTGACCTTTAAATACAAATAACCATAACCAATCATTCTGTCTGAAATGTAACTTAACAACTAAAGACCCACTTACTCATTAGCACTGAATCAACTCAACGGGGTGTTAAGAGAGAGATACCATGTGAAGAACACAAGTAAAATAATCATAAATTCGAGATTAATAAAGTGCTACTCTGAACAACAGATGCAATGACCATAGAGAAAGGGAGACCAAGCAGTTGTTAAGGGGGGGTGTAGTGCTAGGGCAGAGAAAAATTGGAAGGTGTTAAGATTTCTTGAAACGTTGGACTATAGCTTCGATTGGAAACCTCCTCATTTATTACGGGTTGCTACGAGCACCAGATAACAATAATAATAGTAATAATAATAAAATAATAAAAAGAATAACAATAATAATAGTAATAATAATAAAATAATAAAAAGAATAACAATAATAATAGTAATAATAATAAAATAATAAAAAGAATAACAATAATAATAGTAATAATAATAAAATAATAAAAAGAATAACAATAATAATAGTAATAATAATAAAATAATAAAAAAAATAACAATAATAATAGTAATAATAATAAAATAATAAAAAGAATAACAATAATAATAGTAATAATAATAAAATAATAAAAAGAATAACAATAATAATAGTAATAATAATAATAAAAATAGCAACATTACTAATAGTAATAACAATAATGTTAATAAAAATAACAACAATAATGATAAGATTTGTGTAGTGCTGTTGCAAAGTCCTTGCCGAAAAAAATGGTGCCGTTTAGTGCAAATGTTCTCATTGGCATTGATCTCTGGATTAATTTCTGGTTCGTACCATAGGCAATCACTCCACATAGAAAATTATTCAAAACCACCCCACATATTGAAAACTATCCCACATAATGAAAATCCCCCATGTTTCCCCGAAGGTACTCACACGACATTTGACATTTTCCCAGCCCATGTAGTCTAGAATGTCCACCGAATCTTTTGCCACCAGTTCACTCAAATCCCGAGTTCCAGTAATCACTTCCTCCTTTAAAACGAACACAAGCTCTTAGTTTACCCTCAGAATGTTTAAGCTACACTTTTGTAGCACTATGATCTGGTGACTAGCTAAAAAACAACAGATGTTTCACTCATAATGTGCACAAGGTCCATAATTCTGCTGCTGAGACAAACATCTCATCCAGAACAATTACACGGAGTCCACTCAGCCGACTTTAACCTGCAATCGTCGGATTACAGTCCCAGTTCACTACTGAACAGACCACAAAGCTCCACAGCCATCAACTATAATGAATCAGATGAAGTATTTCTGGAATGGTTCCCATCTCAGTCTCATCAAGTAGCTTTTTACCCAACCTGACAATACGCATGCTGTCAATCAAAGTTTACTTAATTACAATATGGGGCCCTAGATGAGAGGATAAAATACAGCAAGGTTCAAATGTTAAATTCGAATGTAATAAAATTATTCACAAAGCATCACAAGGACTGCAATAAGCTAATTAAATCTATTGACCATCATAGTCATAACCACAGACAACTGGAAATGCTCGCTTAAATTCCACACAATCCTTCTGTCCACACAATATCCTTCCTCAGTAGACTGTTACTACAGAATGATACTCGACCTTTTCTCTCTTTTCAATGGCCACAAAACTGGTGAACTGCGTGATGATGGAGAACTGCATGCTCAGATTGATTATGTAATTCTTTCGATTCTTCTTCAGAATCTGTCGAAAAACAAAGATGTTTGCACTTAAGCTAAGATCAAATCCAATGCATAGTATTGACGAATTTAGAAAGTGCCTCTCACAATACAACCCTATCAGTGTAACCACATTCATTTAATCATTCAACCTAATTTTACTGAAACAATCAACACTTTATATTATTGATAACAATAAAGGATGATTCGCATAAAACTAGAAAACCAAAGTATACCGGTAAAGTAAGAACTCTAGCAACTCTGAATTGCATCAACTGTCAAACACTGGATATTAGTGTTCTGTTGGTCGCACCAACCAACCATTAAAGTTACCATTAAAGTTACCACAGCATAGTCTGCTTGTGCCTTCATAAGAACCTTCCAAAAGGTTCTTTCGCAATGGCCAGATACATACAGTCATAAATATGCACAACACATACAAATGAGGCTGATATTCTGAATTAACATCCACACCCCTTAAGACATCAATCTCCTCCACTGTTTACACACAGACAGTGGCAGTCCCAAACTTGGATAAAGAATGAGGGCGACACTAATGATCTTTGCATAGCTATTGTAATTAAACTGAAACTACGACTACTTAAGACATGACAGGTAGCACAATTCGAGGCGCTGGTGTATGTATAATTCATACAAGACGATACGAACTGACATAGACGTAATGTAACGACAATGGCTGGTTATTACCTCGTGTTCCAAACGATTCACAGCCAACTGTCCGTCATTCCAGTCTTGAATAACGGCTCTGGCTGTCAACTGGTGCAGAATCTGGAAAGGTCAACAAAAATGAGGTCAGGTCAGACAAGATAAGGTCAGATAAAGTAAAATAACTGCTAATTTACCACAAGAAACAGAGTGGACAAAGTTCCACAGACGAGGCTATACAAGCTGCATGCAGCAAAAGGCATAAAAGACAATACAGATCCGAGAGTTATCCGAGTGGATTTCTCCTTTTTGGAGAATTTATTGGCAACACAGTGCCTACAACTCTAACTCTGAATACCAGAATGAGATTAGATAAATGAAATAAATTGCAAATGTGTGTCTTACGTGTGTGTTATGGGGTAATGACCCAGGCCCACTGAGAAGGGGTAATGGGGAAGAAATTGCGATTTCTTGGAGGGCCTCAGGCGAGCCAGTTATCAACTTTAAAAAATATTATAATCAATTAATCATAAGATATGATTTAAGCATTGTCATATATGATATAACTGACACTTAACATCAACAGTTTAAACTTCAAACACTTGACTATTGCCTTACATATCATTTAAAGCTATAGAACATGCTAACTTCCCTCTAAGCGACTCTTGACTGCTCTGTGTAGGTGTCCAGAATTTCTGTGGGCCTGCATGTACTTATATATGTACCTTTATATGTATTTTATTGGCATGTACCTTTCCAGTGGTGATGTTGAGCTGTGCACACGATACCATTGTTGAAACCTGTTGGTTGTCAATCACTGCCTTCAATGTTGCCTGTCAAAGAAACAAAACTTACATAATAACCTAATGGACATATTCAAAATCATGAAATCAGTTCTAACGATGATCATTGTTTGTTTAGTCATACATGAAATTCATATAGCACCCACTCGGTTTTCATGGTCCAAGCAACTAGAGATCTTAAGCTGAAATTAATCAACTGAGATACCTGTCTTTCCAATGGACACTGGTTGTTTCTTAGATTTTATGAATAGTTAGCAACTCTGAAGCACGTCTCTAGACCAAGACTTTCGACGCCAAAGAAAAGCAAGACTCAGAATAATGACATCATATCATAAGTCTTTACGTTTACTCACACTCATTAATAATTACCTTAATGAAATATATTTCTGGTCTCTAGAGACTCTTTATTGGATATATATATATATATGATATATCATAGATATATAAATATATATGACATCTATGAACCTTATATAAATAAATTGATTAATTATCAAACAATAACTTCATCCAAAAAATTGACAAAAGCAAATCCCTCATTTTTCATGACCAAAATTCTTGGTTTAAAACAAAAGTACATAATAAACATTGCTATTTAATACAATATATAATAAAAACATAATAAAATAATAAAAATGCCACTGCTCAAGCAAGTTCCCAAATCCCACTGGAATGCAAATACTGACCTGTGTACAGTCCGGAACAAATCCATAGACCACCTGTCGGCATCCATTAAACAATGCCATGATCTCCGCCGGCGCCTGAACAGGTGGTTCCACGTTGTTGAAGTTGCACCAATCGACACAGATGGACGACAGACTCGGTTGAGCGGCTTTTGCCAACTGGTTTCTGATCTTCGTCTCCCATCTCGACTTCATTTTTGAATTGAAGAACTCATAGTAGCCACATCCAGCCCTTGCCACGCTTCGCAGGGTGTGTTGGTTGGCAACAGACCTAACAATAAAATAAACAGCTAAGACGACCTTCTACTCCCTATGCCATTGACCGCATCGCCATGATATTCCACAGGCAGACAATCTAGAGTGGCAATTCTTATAATCAGAATACTTACTTTTAAATGTATTGTACACCAGTGCGTGGAAATGCAGTTGGTTCAATAAACAATACACATACTTACTTACAACAATAAAACATGCCACAATTGCATTGTTCTGTTTTGAATCGCATTAGTGAAAGTGAGATTCTCTATCAAAAGCAGGCGGATGTCGCAACTCACAATTTCGAGTAAATGGCCAAACACGACACGAACGCAAAATTTACTCGAATTTGATTCAAACTCAAAAACACATATAATTGATCCGTCGTGTCATTTATGGCAGTTATCTCTAAATTGTTATTTGCAACATCCGCCAGCTTTTGATAGAGCATCTCACAATTTATATCGCACCTTTTTGAGGAAAAACTTGTCAGTAGTGTTCTGGGTATGAAAGCTTTGTGAAAATAATGAGTCCTTTAACAGCATTGTGCAAGCCTTTCAGTCATGTTAAAATAAGACAAACAGTTCTGAGGTGGTCGTGGAGTAATGGATAACACACTTGCATGGAGAGCGGAGGAACCGATTTCGATGCTCCATTGATTGATGCCAAATTTTAACGATGCAATAAAGTTCTAAGATTTGATTAGATTACATTAACTTCAGTAAAAAAAACTGAAAATGGACGTACCCGACACCAAAAGTGAAGACTCGTGAATGGCCGGAGTTTGATCGGATGGCATCAATGGTCGTCTGCTCATTTGAGATGTGACCATCAGACACAAGGAAGAGATTCTGAACGGAGGTCTCTGGACAAACGAGGAAGAGGGAACTCAGCGGACGGATCACTTCCGTGTTACCCATGACGGCTTCCAGGCTCTGCAGACACAAACAACACTCAATCGTTCATTCATTTGGAGCATTTATATAGCACCTACAAAAGATATCTACTCAGACATGTTCCCAGTCAAGGCCATGCAACAGAGAAAAGACTTCAAGTGCTGATGAAGGTACATGTGCGTATGAAAGTGGAAGATTTAGGCGAATACTAAGTGCATGAACAGCAGAAGATCTGTATGAATTAATTCCAACAACCATCCCAAAGGTCAACTCAGCCTTTCATTCACAAGGTGGCATTGGTAAAATGAACATTAGGATGTGATGAGCACAAGTATGGATGCCATTCAGTTAGATTCGACTCCTGTAATAACCTGTGATCATCCGTTCTAAATCTAACTTGTAATCATGCTTAATATTTGTCAGTTTGAACAATCAAAAAAAATATGTTATATATCTCTTAGCACTTTTACAGAGGTATTGTATTGCCCCTTGTCAGAAGGACAAAACAATCCAAAGGGAAGCTATTAGATCACCCATTCACTAAAAACCCTCATCGTTAACCCTTTGACGACCAGGGTTATTGATTATGCCTATGTTTGACTATACGCTGGTCATAAGGTTAAAAATCTAGTCAAAACTGAATCAATGATTGAAACTTGAATCAATATTGACATACACACAGATGTGTCTTTTGAAACTAAACTTGGCCAGTGTGATCTACTGAAACTACACACAGTGCTGACATATAACCATGTGACCAATTCCAACCTAAAATGTGCTCACTCTAGTCTCAAGTAAAATGCCTACAATTTCTTTATATATAATTTATTCTAACATTCTAGTAATATTAAATAATTATAACTCAACCTTTACGAATTTCTCTGCTTGCTTAGCATTGGCCGGAGTCTTAGTTCGACTGCAGGGAAAGAGTTCATCATAATCTGTAAAGAGAAGATTAAATTAATACACTTATAGCTCAGTACCAACAGATCAACAGACACTATAAAGGTATTCATCAATTAAAACAGCCTAATTTAAGTTCATCTGTTTTCTAAATCTTATCCCACCAGTTAGTTGCTTTTAGTTAGTTGCTTTTAGTTAGTTGCTTTTAGTTAGTTGCTTTTAGTTAGTTGCTTTTAGTTAGTTGCTTTTAGTTAGTTGCTTTTAGTTAGTTGCTTTTAGTTAGTTGCTTTTAGTTAGTTGCTTTTAGTTAGTTGCTTTTAGTTAGTTGCTTTTAGTTAGTTGCTTTTAGTTAGTTGCTTTTAGTTAGTTGCTTTTGAAGCTCCATCATAGTGGTACGGCGATGTTGCGGCGCTAAATAAGTTAGTGTCTTCGTTCATTCATTCATTCTGAGGACTTCAAGATTACCTACTCAGAGGCGCCCAGCAACAAAGTCAGGAACGAGAAATTGTGACGTTCAGGTCACTGGAGGTCACTGGGAAACATCATTTATGCACATACTGATAAGGGAAAGTGATCACTCATTAGAAACAAAACTTAATCCCTAGCTAATATAAACTGCTTATCCATTGTGCAAATAACTGACACCCCCAAACTACCTTACTATTTACAACACAATATAAATTATATTACATTATGCAGAGACTGCATGCCGAGAACAGTAACACAAAATGTTACATTAGCGTAACTCTTTGAATTCCTATGCTACGTATTTTTAAGAAAAGGAAAATGCTTGGTAAATAAAGACCTGTTCCAAAGATGATAATGTTGAAATAGCAGGACTCTGGAAGGAGATGAAGGGCCAACAAAAGGATCTTCTTGGCCTCCATCAACGAACTTCCTTTCATCGAGTTTGAAAGATCGAGCAGAAAAATTACTTCAAAACTTTCCGAAGCGCTTGCTTCAAATTCTGGGTAGAAAGTCAACATGCAAGCCTAGGAAAAATAAAATTTTCAAAACTTAAAAATGGACTCTGTGCTAGTTTTCAATATATAACCTTGTTCAAGGAATTTTTCTAATGTAATAATTTACTAGAACTGAGCATAGAAATAATAATCGAGGAAGTATTTAAGTAATCTTTATAGCACAAGATAAACACCATAAGATTCTAACAAGCAATTATATATATATATATATAAAAACTTACAAAATGTCAGTAAAACATTGAGCAACATTAGATAGCTAGCAATAAGGCAGACAACATTGACACCAGAATCAAGTTCATTGACGTAAGAATCCAGTTGGTAAAACCAATTTCATAAAAATATCTCATAAATGAATGAGTTTCATTCAATGCATTACATGTGAAATGATGCAATCAACATAAAATAACTATTGAAATGGTAGTAAAAAAAATACCAATAAAAAATTAAATTATGATCAAAGAGAAAGCTACATGGGACAATAAGTGAAGTCCGATCGAGTGATCGATTGATTGATTGAAGTCAACATACGCGACTCTCTGGGTTGTCTGGCAGTTGTTCCACCCACATCCGTGGAACGTGAATCTCAGCCAATGAGATGAGCAGCTGAAAACCCTCATCAATCGGTTGATTCTTTCTCATCTCAACAACAGCTTTTGTGTCCGTTTTCTAAATCAACAAAAACGAACAACTAAATTTAAATCAAGGCACAAACGGCTCAATTAAAAATGAAAAGAATTCTAAAATTAAAGTTCAGTATAAAGCATAAAGATTCCTCTGATATGATGCAACAATCATGTAGAAGCTTTTTGTTCCCTGTGTTTAGCTGTGCATTAGAAATTTAAAGCATATGGGTCACTGTTACCATTTCTAAGCACAGAGAAAAAGTGCATTAAATATCTCAACACAGGCAAATTTTCGTCACCATGATGCGTAATTCAAAAGACTAATTTCAACACAGAAGAGTCGAAACCTTCAAACGAATGCGATGTGTGGGGCAATCGATCTTCTTTATTTCGAATGGCATTTCAATCGCCACCTGAACTGACGTCTCAACCTCGTCTTCAGTCACCTTCACAGTATCAACGTCACCCTAAACACAAAACAAAGAACTTGAAACAAGCTCTGAAAATTTAACACAGTTACATGGAATCACAGAAACAAGAGCAGTATAAATGAAACACCATTGAAGAATAGGATAAAAGATCACATTGTGTTGTATTGTAATTCCATTTCTTAAGAATATATACCTGTCAAAACACAACCATTTACAATTTACATTTTCATAATTGCTGCTTAAGAGTCAAATATCAATACACAGATAGGCATGAGTAGGGTGTGCACAGATAGGCATGAGTAGTGTGTGGAGAATGTTGTAAATGAAACCACATTGTCCTGCCAACATGTCAGTATTCAGCATTCTTGATATAAAGTTCTTTCTATCCTTAGTCGGGAGGGCAAATGGATGAGGGTGTGATCGCTGGCGATACTGCAAATGGAGCCTCAATGAGCAATGGTAGCAAAACATGGCTTTGGTTGGTCATTATGGCTAGGAAAAAGGCTGCATCAGACCAGGCTGCCAGATCTCCTATGACCACTCCCACTCAATACATTCAAATTCAGGAGCCTAGCCTATGTTGGCCCCTCAGTCTGGAGCTGTCTTCCACAGTCCCTGTGACTGGAATGCCTAACCCTCTCACTTTACCAATTCTGGAGACACCCTAAGACTTTGCTGTTCTCCAAGCACAGACGCCCGTTGAGAGCGCTGCTGATTCTGTACAAATGTTCGATTACATCACATTACATTGCCCATGGCAACAGTTGATAGTTGACCTTCGTCAACAATTCTAATTAACTGGAGAAGTCGACTGGCAAACCGACCTGTGTCACTGTTCCAAGTCCGGCCGACTTCTTCCACGGTGCAACACAAGCTGGGATACGGAAGGAGACCTTCTCTCCCTCCATCTGTAGTTCAGCCACGTAAGTTATTTTGATGAGAACATTGCAGAAGGGAGGAAGATTACCAACACTGACTGTAAACACGTCCTACATTAAGAAAACAATAAATCAAACACTAATCATTAACAGAAAATAAACAAAACATTAAATCCACTCAACAAATTGGCTTAAATTGATTAATTAGCCAAACACATAAAAATGATCTATGCATAGACTCTCTTAATAACCATAACCATCATTTTTTATTAATCTCATCAGATAAACAATAGAGTAGAGTATCACCAAATCTAATTAACAAAATTAGAATGAGAAGACTTGGGTCAAGGCAATTACGTATTCAAGCATTGCAGTCTCATATTATGGTATTTTGTTGGCATGGTTCCCCGCTTGTGCGTGGCCAACAATTGGTGATTCATCAGCCTACTGTACACTGTGCAAAAGGGGAGCTATATAAATGATCTATTACACTACATTGAAATATTTAAATCCATTCATCAAGTGATTCCACATGCCTGCACTGACACCAGACATAATAGAGCAATCTCAATTGTGGGTCCCAGTATTGGGAACAGCCTACGTTTTCTCCCACGTGACCTGTCTAGCCCTTCCTATGAAGTACTCAAGACTTCCTCTTTGACCAGGCCTGGGTCCGGGACCACCTCTGAAACTTGAAGAGGCGCATTGATTGATTGAATAATAATAATAATAATAATGGCAATTTATATGGCGAAAAGTCAGATCGCTTAGTTTAGACACATAATACTGCAATGTCCATTATGTACCAATTATAACAACAAGTAATATCATCCATTAACCAACAGCCTATATTTCATCACATGCTGAGTGAAAGCCATGTAATAATCCAACCGACCGGTGTCTCTACATCCTGATCCATGAGATAGGCTCCATGGCCTTGGCTGATGGCTTCTCTGTACTCACGATGTGCTGTCTCCTTCTCCTTAACTTCACCCACTATGTGCTTATCGTTGATGAACGCCTCGAAACCACAGACGGCGGCCATTTCGTCCAAAGGAAAAACATACTTGGCCTCAATCGGAGAGTTGTATTCGCTCTGGTAATGCTGCAGCACTATCACCTAAATACCAACAAGAAAACCAACGCAATGCAACGGACATATAAAAGATGTTGGAAGAAGATGTTGGAAGAAGATGTTGGAAGAAGATGTTGGAAGAAGATGTCGGAAGAAGATGTCGGAAGATGTCGGAAGAAGATGTTGGAAGAAGATGTTGGAATAAGATGTTGGAAGAAGATGTTGGAAGAAGATGTTGGAAGAAGATGTTGGAAGAAGATGTTGGAAGAAGATGTTGGAAGAAGATGTCGGAAGAAGATGTCGGAAGATGTCGGAAGAAGATGTTGGAAGAAGATGTTGGAAGAAGATGTTGGAAGAAGATGTTGGAAGAAGATGTCGGAAGAAGATGTCGGAAGATGTCGGAAGAAGATGTTGGAAGAAGATGTTGGAATAAGATGTTGGAAGAAGATGTTGGAAGAAGATGTTGGAAGAAGATGTTGGAAGAAGATGTTGGAAGAAGATGTTGGAAGAAGGACAATATCAAATTTTGGTAATAAATATACAAAACTTATCTCGTTCTCAATTGAAGGTATATGTGTGTAATGAATATATTATTACATACAATAGATATTCTTATGAACATGTAAAGCACAAGTGAATAAAAATAAACTGACCGTAAACTCGGTCCAAATATTAATAAAAGTCGGCTTGTGAAAAAGAATTGGAATTCTTATAATACAATAATTGACGTTTTCTTCTGTTTTAAAATGAAAAATTTTTTTTTTAATTTACATATTTTATTTTTATCACCTTATCACTTTCATAATGAAAAACTGAAAATTACAAAAACAAATAAATTTGTGCACTTATTTAAAGTTTAACGTTTACCTTGTTCAATAAGAGAATGAGGCTTTTTAAATATTTGATATTCGGAACTCAGACTGGGACTCATATTGCCCTACTCACCCATAATGCTAGGTACTCGGCATAAAATTGACACTCGGTTCATGAATATTACGTATGGAGGACCTGGTTTTGGTAAACCATCCCAATTGGTGTAATAGAAATTAGAAATTACTAATTGAAATGTATACATGTGTGCGTGCATAGAAGTATACATGTATGCATGTACACACTATATACATATCATGCATATATAAATATATATATATTATATATATTTCATATATATATATATTTCATATATATATATATATATATTTCATATATATATATATATATATGCATCATGTCTAATATGTGTGAATGGACAAATAAAATACAGAGAAGAAAGCATTCAAAGGGAAGACAGAAGATAGTCTGACCTGTGCCGCAAGATCGATCAATCTGGCCTTGACATGAACTGCGGTCAGTGGAACCGGAGCATCAGAGTTTGAGACAAGACCGGCCTTGACATTCAACAACGGATCCGGAATATTCTCAATGTCGTTCAACTCAACTACAATAATCACAAAGTTATATATTTCGGTTGAGGTTTCTTAACTGAAAGTTTAAACAACTACTCCACACAATATATAAATGCTAAAACATTTAGACAGAGAGATCAATTACATATAATCATAATCAACAAACTTCAAAAGCCAAGCACGGGGCACCAGCTTATTCACGAGCGCTGGGTCAAATCATGGGGTTATCCAAAGGGCCGTCCAAAGGAAGGAATGAGTCCGGTATCCAGAAGGTTATTATTCAGCCTCAATTCATTGTGCTTCAAAACATGTTGCTGGAGTTATAATTTAATTTCCTAAGCCTGGGTATGACCGAGAGTTCTGAAAAACTGTCCATTCATGAAAAGTATGGTACAATGAAAATGAAAGTAATGTAGCATCACATTGCATAGCATTACATAACAGTATGCAACATTACATTACATAATATTAAATAACATTACATATCACAACACAACATTACATTACTTTAAATAACATCACAAAACAATACAACACAACATCACATCACATTACATTTCATCACACTATATAACACTTAGACAAAGAGATCACTACACTACATTACATGACGTTATTTACACATGGTGTGTTTTGAGTTCAGCATTATTATCTGTAAGAGAGAGAAGCAAGTGAATGAACATAATTTCTTACCAGTTGTGGCAATGGTCTTTAAGTTTGGCATGAAGACTGGCACGCTCTCAATGGTCACACCCAACAGGTTATCTACCTTCACAACATCCGTTTCCATCCGAAACTCCACCAGATATCGAAGCCTCTGCTGATTCGTGTTGTAGATCGCATATTCATCATCCTAAACAAATTTACGACCACATTAACCCTGGCTGACCCTCTGCATCCTGACACGGACTGATATTGACCTGATTTAGTTTTATTTCACAATCTCTAAATAAGCTGTTTTCTGGAACTTCCTTGAACTTTTTCTTTTGAACTGATGAAATCAATCAATCAATGAAACTATTATAGGGTCTTATCAAGAAATCTATTTAGAGGTGCTCCCAGTCCAACCTCGGCGAAAGAAGACAGATTTCAGAATAGAATAGAAAGAGGATAGAGAGTTCCTAGACAAGAGACGAAGATTCAGTCCATTCCAAGCAATTGGGTCCACGCCGAAAAAGCACGACACAGCATAACGGAGGTCCAAGAGAAAGGGACAAGAAGGAATGTGGAGATATTATAATTACGGAAAGACCCAAACATCTGTTCGGACTCAACGGAATCCCATACCTTAAATTGGGATTTGACGTCACTGGATGTCTTGACCCCATGCACGCTGTCGTAGCCCTCGGGAGCCCCATGCAGCTCAGTGTCGTGCTCAAATAGCTCAAGACATCGGCCGAGCGCGACTTCGCTCACGAGCATCAGTCGACTGCCTTTGCTTTTGGACGGCTGTGAATACTTTGCGCTAGTGCTGGTCAAAAGCAACAGGAAAACATCAGAGATCAAACAATGTGCAATTAGGTGTATGCATTATCACTTGATATTGTTGATAAGTTAAGACATATCAAGCCAGGTTAGTCAAAACAACTGATCAGCTATATACTTTAATCACTACTTCATCTGCTATTTATGCAATTTCTGCACTCTAGTCTATAAGACATTATTTTAAATATTTCTGCAACTGGTTTATTGCATGTATGAGCTGGTATGAGGTTGCTTCGTCTGTGTGTCTGTATGTCTGTCTGAAAATAAAACTCATTGTACATAAACTCCATCCCAGATCTTGACATGGTGTGTTGGCAGCTAAGTTAACAGGATGTCCACGTTATGTGTGCATCATGCAAATTTAGCTTAAAAAGTCTTAACTTTTTTTCAACAACTTTTATCCTAATTCAGCTGATAATTATGTTTAAAGCTAACCAGTTGATAAACAACTACACATGAGTAAAAATTAGACAGGCTTTATAAAATACAAATTATCTAAGCAAGTAAGGTCTTCCTCCCTCCACAGACCTACCTTGCATCATCAGCAAAGTAGATGCCACTACCAAGCATCCCAGCATCTGTCCGAGTTCCCCCGAAATCGTCGACAACGACCTTTGGCAGCAGCAGACCCCTAGCGAATTCACAGAACCAACAATTGAATAATTTAAGAACAAATGCAAATGAAGGATCGCAAGTCCAACCACAAGTTCATATTTTTATTAACTTATCTCTATTCCAACATCGTTATAAGCTGTGAGGGAATAGGTGAGTGAGTAAGATAGCAAACGAGTTGATAAGTAAATAGGTGGGAGAGTAATAAATAAGATAGGTGAGTAAGAAAAACAAGTAAATATGTGATATAAATTGAGTATGTAGGTGCAGCAAATGTTGACCAGTCAATCAGTAAATCAGCCAGTCACCAAGCCAGCCAGCCAGCCAGTCAATGAATCAGTATTTGTGATACTGTGGCCTATCAGTAACACACTTGATTGTGGAATCAACTCAGAGTGCAATAGCCCTGGTCTCTGTATCTCTTACACCAAGCAGGATAAGTTCCAGAGTCAATGGTAAGTCCTGCTTGCAATGAAACTGTGGTCTATCAGTTCAAAATTAAATGACGATATCATTATTATTATTATATATTAAGGCCCAAGACATTACCCATCGCTTGCTTTACGTGAAATCATAAGACGCTAGAGCAATTCATCTATCAGAGAACGAGACTTTGAGACCGTCCCTTCAAATGAACAGGGAACCAACCTGGACAGGATTCCCACAAAGTTGTGAACACGAGATGAATGAAAGAGCAGCTGTTTGTTGTCCAGTTTTGAAACAAACGCCATTTCCTCCACCGACCGACTCACTTCGAATATCGAGTCAACTGATACAACAGACTTTCTACATACATGAAACAATGCCTCATTACAATCTCTATAAATTTTACAATTCCTATAAATTCTTATTACAATTTCTATAAATTCTTATTACAATTTCTATAAATTCTTATTACAATTTCTATCAATTCTACAATTTCTATAAATTCTTATTACAATTTCTATCAATTCTTATTACAATTTCTATCAATTCTACAATTTCTATAAATTCTTATTACAATTTCTGATCATTAACACAAGAAATGGAATGTAATAGATTGAACAGAATGGGAGAAGACAACTGTAGTGTAACACAATGCAACGTAACGTAATTGGACATTTACATAGCACAACCAAAGAACCATTATAAAGAACTCCTCCAAAGCATCCACATTCCACACTTGTCTCAATCCAATTCCATGACTTCCCAGGACCAGCGACAACCCTGCTTCAAGTATTTTTGAATGCTTAAAACTGAAGATCTATTTAGAAATCATTCATATTTCTTGCATCTAAAATACCCTTTTACCACAGTCATTTCTGGTCATCAATTCAACTAATTTTTAATGACATCATATTTGACAGACGACAAAATTACCATGGTGACACAACTACCATGGTGACACAACTACCATGGTGACACAACTACCATGGTGACACAACTACCATGGTGACACAACTACCATGGTGACACAACTACCATGGTAACCCCATGTTTCTCATTGCACAGTTAACCAGTTACCTGCTGTATGGTTTGCATCTAAATTATTATATCTCATATCATAGTGCAATGGTGTCATTAACCCTTTAACGACCAGCATGTACTAAAGTGTAAGGTATAATCAATAACACTGGTTGTTAACGGGTTAAACCTACCACTGATTGCAATAAACGACATCATAATATATTCCTATGTTAATAATCTGAGATAAACAATACATTTGATAACCCTAGTGTTGCCACAAAGGCCCTGAAAAACAAGGTCCTGACTGAAGGGCAAAATTCATAACTGCTGATACTTTACATGACTCAACTGTAAAGTAACTGGATGCTTGTTAAGCATTAAAATATGATGACTGACTAAATTTACCCTTTCTGTGAGCTAAGGACCAAGTTCTTTATGCATTCATAGTCTGGACTTGTCTCTTTGAGGCTGACCATGTGACACCTGAGTGACCGGTATTTGGCCTCTGTTGGACATCTCCTTGACCACCCAGTGCCCTCGCTAACAGACACCATGTCACGGATCACCTAAAACACACCATCACCACCGTCATCACTATAATCATCAGCTTATCATCGTAGTTTTTGTAATAGTAAGCTCCAATAATTTCTACCAATATTTCTAAAGTCTCACATGAATTGTAAGTGTGCAAAGCACCAGCTTATATCAGGGCAGTTTATATATAGGCTTGACAAGATTAGTCAGGATTCCTGTCTATAAATAATAGTTTCTATCATCCAATATAACTATGTATATAGACTATATAAAGTAACAATAATTAAATCAAACCAAACTGCTGAATTCGACAACAATCAATCTTGAATAGTCGACAGTACAGAGGTTCCTTTCTTGTGAGGCTATTTGCCCCTTGGGTCCTGATATTGTAACCAACCTTAATGACTCTAACCCACCTGAACCATTATTTGTCTGTAAATTGTTTAACATGTCCTCTTATTGGTTACCTAAATACCAGAGAGGTAATGAAACTGTTTACTGTTCCTATCAAAAGTTGTCTTGTCATAATATCACAGATGGATAAAAATAAATTATTAATTGATTGATTGATTGATTGCTTAATTGATTGGTGCCCTGATAATCATTGAAGCCATCAGGACTCATCAACACCATCATCACTGCGATCGTCATCATCATCAACATAATTATTCTAATAGAATTCATCAATTGACCGTAATGGCCACTGCCATAATCCCACCATTACCATGACATGGGCTCAAATCATCACGACAGGTAAACCAATTCGGGTGAGCTGGTCTTACCTGACAGAGTTCCTGCTTCTTAGAGATGATGTGCCTGCTGTTGATTGGCATCTGATGAGAGGAACTGTGAGCCAGATGAGAGTAGAATTCATCGCTCAGTTTCTCTAGCTTCGCTTTAATTTCCTTCGCATCAGTGTCCATGTTTTCATCGTCAAGAAGTCTCTTTAGCTCCAGTAGAACGGATTCTGCCTTCTCGACCTAAATGCCACCATAAAAACACAGGCAACTGCAGAATAATCTTTATTTCACCTGCTCTCATTATCATTGAATACTTGGTTAATCATATTTTAAAATTTAAAAGCAAGAAATAAATTAATTATCATTTGCAAAATGCATATACAACCTAATCAATAAATCATCTGTGTTTGTCACTGTATCGATATATAATCAAACAGGTGTTCATTCATTTATGCCTTCATTTTAACATTTATATAGCAACCCCTCCCCCAAAAGAAGTCTACTCAGAGAAACTCTCAACCCAACCACAGCAATACATATCAGTCTTAAGCAGCTTGTAAAACAAAGGCGATCACTCGTTGGCACAGCTGGATAACAATAAATTATTGATTGCTTGATTGATTAATTGGTTGATTGATTAGTGCCCTGATAGTCATTGAAGCCATCAGGGCTCATCAACACCACCATCAAGGGGAATGTGTTCCAGTTGGAACGACCGTATTTACGACATATAAGTCATAAGTCGGCGTTATTATATAAGTTGGAGTTATTAATATTATTATTAACAGAAGAGGTGCAGAGTTGTCAGGTAAGCACTCAAACAATCGTATATGCATCAATAAATTTATATAGCACCATTCATGAGCATCACATGCATGTGAACCACAGCTATCTAACAGATTAAAAATGTTTGACTTGAGCTGAAAATGCTTTAAAGCTGTCAACTGACTCATAATTTGATCTAAAGATATAGATTTGTCATGATAAAGATGAAGCACAAGCGTTTCTCCGTTGTCTGATCTTACTTGTTCGACTGTGATGTTATCGATGGATACGGATAGGACGTCCTCCAGTTCTCCCATCGCCTCCTTCCAGATGTGCTCCACCAGCTCAGAGACCTCGTGTTCTGGTCCTTCAGTGTTAACCAATAACTCCAACTGATTCTGTGAACCACCACAACATATGACGTAATCGAAATCATTTCGCACTTAACTCGTTTGTCTGTTGCGCTCACAGCAGACAGTGAAATATCTTTCTATGCATTCATGATGCTCCATAGATTGCCATTTTTACAGATACAGTTACAATAAATAAAAAATTCTATTTAATAATGCATATTAATAGGACAATGGGAGCTTTAAGCAAACTAAACTAAGATTCCTAAGATCGTAAGTTCAACACAGTCAATAAAATCAGCAAGGCAACACCCAGCCATGTTCTGCTCAGTTTCAAAGAAGGCAGAAGAAATCAACTCTTTAGTTGCAGTTACCAAAGGCATTCAAATTACTGCTTGGCAACAGAAGAAAGACAACCAGACAAGCTTCCAATGAGCTCTGGACATTACAGATGAAACCAGGTTGGTTCAGGCATCAAATCAGGCAGCTACTTATCATTATTTATAAACCCAGATACATCTTACAATTATTATTATTATCATTATTCTTATTTCTATTAACATTATAACTATTTCTACCACAAATGTGTGCCATTATATTCATCTCATAAAAAGTACCCAATCTTAAAAGTACCCACTCATACTCAAATGCAATGCTAAGAAAATGCCACTCGAGAGAACCTTATGGAACTGCACTTAACTCTGAGGTCACAGCACCAAATAGGACTTGAGTAACAAAACAGCCAAATATACAACCAATTAATCACATTCTATATTTAAAGTTAACCAAGATCAATAAACCTGTTGAAATTTCTTGGAGCCGATATTTCTTCCGAGATATTCCCGAGTCTTTGTGAACCCATTTGAGACATCCATCTGTTGTTGACACAATCGTGAATAGATGGCCAAGCATTCGTCTGAAGAGTTGCTGTAGCGATATTCCTTCTTCCCAATTTCCACGCCCGGATCCTAAATTGCACAAAGAAAAGGCCAGGCAAGCTGAAAGATTACACTCAGATAATAGCTCTATCGCAATTCTAGCTTTTGCTTTTATAAATATGTATGTCTGTAAGCAGGAAAATCACTGTATCTGTGTATGTAGTAAGCACTTTGGTTGTCTGAGGGTTGGGGGTTCAACCCCCTTGTTCGTCTACTGCTAAGCCATTAGCTAAGAAACTGAAGTGGCATTGGGGAAACTAAAATATCTCTGTCTGCTTAGTGCAACATATTAACATTAGATTTTTACCTGCACTCAACTATTTTTATTATTATTATATTTTCAACACATGCGAGGTCACACAGTGCGTGAATCTGAGGCACAGTGACTAAAGTTCAGAGGGCATCCACTTTGGTAATCTGTAAAATGCTCAACCCCACCTCTTTTCTGACTGTTAAAAAGTGTATGTAGGTATGTAAGTATGGAAGTGTGCACACATGCATGAACGTAATTTACGTAAGTAAATAAGCATGCACACATTTATGCATTTCAATATCTCAACAGTTACAAAGTGCCTTTAATAAATATTTCAAAGGTGCTAAGACAGAGGTGTCAAACCTTTTGTGGTGGCGGGCCAGTTGGAATATTTTCAAGCAACTGGCGGGCCAGAATGCCGAATGCGTATGAGGAAAATGGGGTAGGGGTCTAAGACGGGCCATTAAAAAAATTGAATTAGGCTTTGAAAACTAGAATCTGATATGCATTATCAATTACAAGCATCACAGAGAATTAATGAAACCTTAAAAATGATAAAATTAGACCTTTAACTCTCAATTGGGTTGTCTTCAGACAAGGCTCCGCGGGCCAGAAATATATTGTCGGTGGGCCAGAAATGGCCCGCGGGCCGGCTCTTTGACACCTCTGTGCTAAGATCTTTAAAAGAAATCTTTAAAATCAGTCTCTCCCACCAGCAATAAACCACTTACAGAGCTCATTAATACTGTCATTAGCCAACTAAATCCTTCCATCATTTGCCCCATTCCCAATTTAGTTTTCTGACCATTCCAATTTAACTGTGCACTTCAAATTTGCAAAATCGCTACGTTCAAACTTCATACACAGAGCAAATATCATACAACTGGTACTCTCCATATTTCCCAATTAGATAAAAAAATTTCATACATGCAGAACTTTAACATCACAGTGTCACCTTATTCGGCATTCTCACTAGTCCTCCTTTTGCAATTTAGACTCACTCTCTCCTGTAAGATAACTGATCAGAAAAATAAGATTAGATTAGCTTAACACCAATATTTGAATTAATCATGATCATGATTAAAAAAGGATCACTAACTGTCGTCTGCGCTGGTAGTTCCCCGGAATGAGCGAGAATGCGAAACTTGAAGTCGCTCGAAACAGTTGCGACGTGAACCTCGGCAACGAAGAACAATTTCTTCTCTCGCTTCTTCGCCATCACAGCAAAGTTCTGTTTGTATTACAATGAATCAAGACAAAACAGTGGAATTTTAAATCTAGGATGAACGAATTCCTGAGACACCTAATAGGCAGTACATGCATATTAATATGTGTACATGTTTTTTAATTAATTAGTAACTACTATAGAGTATGGTGTACAAGGCATAAACTGATGACATGTATGTATATATGCAGTAGTTACAGTTTGATGACACTGTGATGACAAACACAATTAGAGTTGCCATCCTCCTTTATCCAGCCTTGGGACTGGCACTGCCAGAGTGCAAGCATTGGTCTATATATGTACATATGTATGATACATACAAAAATTATCTACATCTCTAGGTATTTATATAGCGCCTTTAGAGATTGTCTACACCATGGTCTGGTCTTCAGAACCTAACCCAAAACTCATCTTTTCCTGGACTCATTTCGTCCATGAGCTGGTTCCACGTCTTCTCAGACTCTCTTCTTGACTCTCAATCGAACTCACCCTGGAATTAGACTTGCACATCGATTGTGTTCAGCATACAGTGACCAGCGACTCATACCACGAGCAAATGTCAATTACACACTAGAAGGTCTTAGATTAGATGACAATCATGTGTGTAATTGGCTTTTGCGTGAGCGATGATAGCACTCGTTACTCACGGTCAGTTGAATGCTTTTGGCGATTTCGTAGCTATCATCTGGAAAGGACGGAGCATTCTTGTCAGACTGCGTCCAGACTTTGATTCCATTCAAGTTGAACAGCATCAGTTTCTTTTTCATCTTTCCTGCGTTGGCCTTGCCTTGAGGTGCTACAATAAATCAGAAGAGCTTCACCGTTTGCATTGTTTGACATGGTAGCCAATATTATTGCTCTGTAATAGACAGTATGTGGGTTTCAGCTGATAATTGGTTTCGTATAAAGGGCCTTCAGCAAGAACATCATCGTTCGTGTATGCACAATTCATTCATTCCAAAATTCGTATAGCGCCCTTTCAAGCAGAGGCGGCGATCTCGTTTGAGAGGAGGGATTACACCCAATGAGAGGGGTAAGAAAAGTGGGGGACAAACGTACAACGTTTCCCCTCTCTGTAAAATGTGAGAAAAATTCGTCTCCCTCAACTCCTAGGATCGCCGCCCCTGCTTTCAAGGTAACTAGCCAAAAGTGCTCCTAACTCCAGAGCAGACAAAAAGGTAAGTTATCAAATGACCATATAAAGTATGATTTAAGGAATATGATTACTCTAAAGAAAGGCCATTCTAAACCCTATAGATTTAATACAATAATAATAACAATAATATTTACATTTTTTAATAACAATGCAATTGATCAGGAGCATCAGTCAATGTACGTCTGTGCTCGGGCCAAGGAAGCGCTACTGATTTGAGCCACGCTATATAAATGTTTGATTAAATTACATTACAAGAAATCCACTTGATTTTACCAACAGTCAAAGCATGAATAGAAAACAGTATGCAAGTATTGGTAAAAGGTGTACTTTGCATTCATACCTTGCCAAGAGAGGACACAGTCATAAAAACATCTCTGCACACCAGCCAAGTAATTGATAGAACTCAAGAATAAATTATAAAATGTATTGCAGGAAGACTGCCAGCTGACCTGCAATGACCCCTGAATTGAGGAGTTGATTCTTGGTGCTCCCTAGAAGGACGTACGGATCCGGGTCGACCAGATGACCCGTCTGAACGCATTCGTACAGATATCTTGACTCCACCACCGGAATGTTGTACCTGAGAGCTGTCTGACACTTGAAAGAATCTTTCGCTTTCTCTTCGTCATTCAGCGTCACCAGTAATTTACACTATTAGAAAATTTACACCAGTAAACCGTTTACACCACCAATTTACACTATTAGAAAATTTACACCAGTAATTTACACTATTAGAAAATTTACACCAGTAATTTACACTATTAGAAAATTTACACCAGTAATTTACACTATTAGAAAATTTACACCAGTAATTTACACTATTAGAAAATTTACATCCCAACTACTCTGTTACATGCAACGATTAAAGCACTAGTCCACTTAATGAGAGGAGGTGTTATATCCCTCCAAAAGCTATTACAGTTAAATCTGGTACCCAGACGGCAGCTGGGTGGCACATAGATTCATCATTGTCGTTGTTATCATCATCATGATCATCGTCATCATCATCTGTGACAGATTCATCCATGAAATTATGATTAAATTAATAACAATGTCAACTAGAATCACTTAAAGAATGATTGAGAAATAGTAAACAATTTTTGCGAAAATAGTTCCCAAAATGGTGAAAGAAATAATTGCAAGGTTAAAACAATTTTAAAACGGTGGTGCTCAGAGCAGTTGCCTGCTCTGCCTATGCATAAAGCCAGCTGTACGACAAATTGATGAAACACAACAATATTGGATATTTCATCACAAATATCATTTTTAGCAACATGATACTAAATCCAGTGACATTATGTAGCAAAATATAGTAAATCCACAGATTAAATAACACATTTGCCTACAATGTAATAATAATAATAATATTTTTGCTTTATATTAAAACTGACTAACCACAGTATGATTACAAGTATAATTTGAACGAATGATGACAAGTTATTACAAGAGTTGAATTCAACTGTCAGCTTCAATGCTTGGCGCTCATTATGTTCAATATTGGAGTTAACAATGTTGCCTAGCAAATGAAGGACTTGTCAACCTTATGGGATACGGAAATCAAACTCACTTCCTCAGCTGTGCACAGCCAGTGTGTTATCCCTTACTTTACAGTCTACACCATTTCGAATTAATTAAATCACCCTATTGCAAGTGAAATTTATATAGCACCCATTCAAAAAAACTCCTAAGAGCTTCTCCTGACTTGGCCTGACCAAAACCTGTCCATGATCATACAGTGGTCTTCAACAACAGGAAAATGGCAGAGAGAGGACAAGGAGGTTACGCTGGAGGTTACACAATTCATTGCTTGACATTCCACCTGTCAATCCTCGAAGAAAACGACACCGTCCTTAACAGCTACTCTGCCCCTCTGCTGACCTCCTGGAAACCGAACTCTGACGTCCCACGGACCATCCTTTGGACAACTCCTTAGATTTGATGTAGCACTCGTTAATAAGCTGATGCCGTGCGCTTGGCTTTCAAGCGGCGCTTTAGAAATTTGGAGACTACGAATACGATTACATGGCAGACAGTTCCAGAATGAGGGGCCAAACACAGTCAGGACATGGAAGAAAGTCTTTAAGAAAATCAACATTGTTTACCTTCTTGGTAACGATGAATGAAATGACACCATCATTTGATGTTATGAGTTTTCGCAACTCCTGCTTCTTCTTCAGAGGAATAAACGAAGACAGTTCCAGCGCTATCTGGTATCCGTGAAAGACGCCCATTGTCACGCTATAAGACAATGTCACAACATGATTTCTAATAACAAGAACTAATAATAGAATGTTAAGTCTATATCAGAGAAGTTCTAGCCTTCTCAATAATTATGTATAACTAATACTGATAAAAGCCAGAGCTTTAAAATAACCATACATGTCTATTTGCAATGGTCAGCATCTATTTACAATTTTAAATACTAATTTAATAGTTTTCTACATGTGCAATTTACCATTCTGTTTAAATAGTCAATCTGACAATTTACTCCAACAATCAAGAACACAATAATCATGGCCTTCTAACAGCTAGATTCACATCCAAAAATGACTTATGTTCCTTTCACGGCTTCCCAATAACAGCAATGTTTTGAACAGATAGTCATCGGAGTCTTTTAAAGCATAATTTCACTCGGTGGTACATGCACAGCATTTTTGCTCAGCTTAAATAAAAAGTATGAAGCAGTTTATTAAAACGTTACCAAAACAAAAACAGTGGACATTTTAAATATGCAGAGACTGTCTTGTGTTTTGGGTCATTCTTACACTGTTGACAATAAGATTAATAATTGTGCTGCACCACAACAAGCTGACTTATTTGCTCTTGCATATATGCTTTGGTTTACTGACCTAGACACATACTCATGTAAAACTCATGACCACACCCCCAGGTACTCGTTTATTGCTGACTCATCAAGAGATCGCATTGCAATCGTCCTGCTTCAGAAAATAGATCATGCTACATTGTATCGGAGAAGCCGTGCCTCTGGTTATAACGTTTACATGAAAGTATTATTTTGCTTCCATAAAGTGTCGTTTGCCAGATTTGAAAAGCAAAGGCACCTGAGTTTGTAAACGCTTGTGAGTATGACCTATGCTTTCGAGTTAAGCATTATAAATCTGGGGATCATGATTACCTCTCTCTTTTGAGAACACCCATTTTTTTACAGTAGTCTACATCTTGGGCGCTTCTTGCCGACATGGCATAACATTATTTTTAAGCATCCGGCAAATCAAATATCACAGAAATGCGGTTATTATACCTGAATTTCAGCGTAGTTATGTGCGAATATCGTCCGTGCAATGCTTATGAATGCCAACCAGAGCTTGGCAAAAAATTAAATATCATCGATGTGACTCAATCCACGTCCTTCTAATCAACATCAGTCTGACGCACCACTACCACCATGGGACTTTCCCATTAAACTATGCTTATCATGCTTATTTTATGCAATGCTCATTGGTCAGGTCTAAATATAGATTCTTGGATCTTCAGCCATTAATAAAAAATATATACTAAAAACAGAAATCTGAAGACACTTTTCGTAGTCTTTAGTTGCGGAATGCAAAATCAAGGAGCCAAGGACCAATAAACATTGATTCCTTCACTGAATGGGCTATGGGCGAAAATCGCAAACTGCTAAGGCGCCTCCCGCAAGCCAAGTGCAGGGCACCACCTTATTCACGAGCGTTGCGTCAATCATAGGAGTTGGCAGAAAGGTGATCGGGTGGGTGATCCGAAGGAGGTCTGAGTCCGGTTACCAACTTACCACGTACCTGAGGGTACGTCGTAGTAACTGTTAAGGCGTGTGTTGTTTTGATATAGAATTGGAAGGTGGATGGTCAGATGAATCGGGGTAAGAGTTAGGTGGGTGATTTGCAATGAAGGTGGCTCTAGGAACTACATAAGTGCGGAATTCAGTTCCAGATATGCGTTGGCAGAGTTGGGCAGTGCAGGCCTGTGGGGTGGTCATAATAAGTGCAGGCCTGTGGGGTGGTCATAATAACATTATGACCACCCTACAGGTGGTCATAATAATATTATGTACAGGTGGTCATAATAATATTATGACCACCTGTAGGACACAGGCGATTTAGTATTATTATATCGCCGGACCCTTGGGAATTTGTTACCTCTCGGCGGGCCTGCGAAGCAGTGCTAGGGAGGAATGGGAACAGATTGAACGAAGTGGTTGGACCGTGAACAACTCACGGAGGTATGAGGGCTGGAGTGATGTGGTGATGCTTGGGGTTTTGGTCAAAGCACGGACGAAAACATTCTGAATATCTCGGAAGTTGTTTGTGAAAGAGGAATATGTTTCTTTTCTCGACAGACTTATTACTATTGTTGAGAGGCTGGAGAGCACAAGTGGTGACGTTTTGTAGAGTTTGTAGGAGGGGTCAACTAAAATTAGGATATTAACTTGGCATAATGACATAGCTATATTCTAACTGTGATTATATGGAGCGATTTTAAAATTTTAGTGGCATGGTTATGGAAAGATCTACAACATAATTAGCCTAAGTGTCTGGTGATTAGCCTAGATTAGGCCATGGGAGGTGGTCGCGGAAGATGGAGCAGAAATACAGACAACCAAAATTTAATGATTGTTTGCACTAGTAGGAACTCAAAACAAAATATCTTGCAACTACCTATACAAAGTACAGAGCCTGGGGCATTCAACGTAAATTCAACACGCTTTGGGAAATAAATGGACACCATCATATCGAATTTTTTTTTTATTTGACAAGGCAAATAACTACAATGAAAAAAAATTCAGAGCCAGAATTTTTGTTGTTGTTGAATGATGTTAAAAGTAGGGCCTATGTGTCAGGGAGTAGGCCTATATATTGACCGAAATTGGTCGATTTCCGCTGACCGGCCGATGTTCAAACTGCTGTATCTACTTCTAATGCACCCAGATCAAGACACAATTGAGACACTGAACTGAAGGTATTAAGAATGCTCAGTCTGGACAAAGCTATAATATTATTGGCCAGGGGTGTAACAAGCGGGGCCATGGGGCACCGCCCCCCCCCCCCAGTTTCAACGCTGAGGGGCAAAGCCCCCAGTTTTAGTGCTCAGTGCCCCCAAATCGGTTCTTTTTATGTTTCTCCAATGGCTGTTTAAGATGATTTTTGTTAAGATAATTTGTGCCCCCCATATTTCACATTTCTGGGGGGCAAAAATTTTTTTTGCACTTTGCGCAATATTTTTGAATTTATGCCATCCCACTTTTCAAAACCTTGTTACACTCTGTGATTGGCTGCGTTTCATGGGCCTCTGTGAAAGAGAGCAAATCGCTTTCTGATGTTGGCTTATTTATGAGATTTAACTCACGGGCTAGCAGCTAAGCAGCACAGTCCTTGTAAGGGGACCTAAAATGGCATGGCATCCATAAAAACTTTATAATGGGTTATATTGTCAAATTTCAATTGCACTATGTTGCAAACACAATATAGATTGTTCTTAACTTTATTTTCTCAAAATGATGTTACAGTCAAAAACACAAAATCAGTCTTTCCTCATCATAATAACCAGATTCCAAACATTAAGGTTAATGTAACCCAATCCAGTCATTACTGCAATGTAACCAATTTCTAACACACAAGGCATTGAGCGATGTCACGTCACAATCTGCTCACAAATCAGTCGCATTCTAGGTTGGCCTAAAACCGACACAAATTATAAGAAAAGTCAATTAAAATCACAGATAATTATAATAGCGAATTACAAAACATTATAAGCTCATTGCCTGCAAAACTTAGGCCATTCAATGCAAATTACAACAAAGCTCATGAATTATATAATTTATATTCCATTCTAAAGTTGAATTAAAACATGAATCATTTGAGAAATGAGAAAAATGAAAATCACGGGCCACAGAAGTTGAAATGCATTAATTACAGTAAGAAAAACACTTCTAACTGACTTATTGCACCTTCCAGCGTAACTTCGCCATCAACAGAAGCAGCGATTAACAGACATTCAGATACAAGAAATTATAGCAGATGCAACAGCACTGAGAGCGATTATGACCAAAAACCTTAGATGATTTAGGCTACTTGGAGGAAAATGCAGCCATAAATTTTGCTAACAAGATCAACTGCCACTCTTTAACTTGTTTCGCAACTTTAACTTCAGCAAATTCTCTATTACACCATAATGACATTGACTGGTAAATCTTCAAGTGTACAAGTTGCACGATCATGACAAAAGCATGGGCTACAATTTTTTGAGGGAAAGACACTTTTCCCTCACAGGCACAGGCTGCCTATCCCCCTTTTGGAATGCATTTGCTCCAGGCAATTTGTCGTCACTCACAGGTTTCCCTCCAACTACCTTATTCCACAACTACATTATGAGTGCTATAACCAGATTGGCACCCATTCCCTGGGTTCAACAGCTCATAATGACAATAATGACATTCTGAAAGCACTCTAAACAGCCTGGCACATGGCCTTTTGGTTGCAACAGCTTCAGCTGATACATTTTCAAATTCAAATTTATTTTTAGCATGCAAACAAGTTCTGCAGTAAGAATTACAAAAACATCTCTTCTTTACATAATTATCTACGAAATGTTCCCTCGCACGTTATGTACATTTTGCAAGCAATTTCTCACCAGAGAATTGGTTACCAACAGCTGATGTTAAAGAGGGACAAAACTCTCCAATGAACAGTTAGAGTTCACGGAGAGTCCGGTTGTGCAAACAGCTATGAAGTCCAGATAATGATGGGTCAGTTAAGTCAAAGGAATCCCACTCAAATGATAATCAAATTGTGGCTATAGCACCATTTAATTCTTAACACATCAGTACTGCACTGAAGGACGTAAGCATATGACAAAGCAATTGTGGAATCCAGAATAACCCACTACCCAATGCTTCCAACATCCAGGAACAGAGGATTGGTTGTACCATGAACAACTTCATTCTGCCAGCTTCTGTCCTTGATCTCCATCCATTACTTGTTTACTTGAGAGCAACATCGTCAATCCAGGCCAACTGAGAGGTCATGTATTAAGGACATCTACAAATGAGAGGAGGCAGGGTTCACAGTCCCCATGTTCACATCAGCCTGCACACATTCATTCACACATGTAAACACAAATACGTAAAACAGCCTGCCTTAAATAACACCTATAGCTAGTAGACCACAAGCAGGCCATTAGAGACACAGCATAACCCCTTTGCACATACCCACTGCATATCTGTAATTGTGACACATATAACTTATGCTATATATATATACAAACACATAATTATGTACATACACATAAGTAAACATGTATTATACTGATGTATGTTGCTGTCAAGTGCTGAAAACCAGTACATTACGACCTTAGTAGATTATTAACCATACGAATTATAAATCCCGAAACAAAATCTCAACTGTATCCGTACTTAATGCTACAATGTTACCCAAAAATACTAGATTCTTGAAGAAAATTGCCCCTACAACCAAACTGAGAGATCATAATTTATCATCGACAGTCCAATCGAGTTCTGCGTCCCACCCACCGGCTTCTTCTGTCAGATTCTACAAAGACAAATGATTACATAAGAAAAGACTTTCACATCATTTGAGACAATCAGTAGAATATCACTTTAACTGCTACTGATCAATTCCACTACACTACTTGAAATTTAAACAACATTCAGGTATTTCATTAACACCTGTACTTTAACAATCACTTGACCATTATCAATAACAACTGTAAATTGACAATGTCAGTAACATCTGTAATTTAACTATCAATTTGATTATTTCATTAACACTTATAATTTAATCCATAATTGACTATTTCCCTAACAACTGTACTATTATCATTAATTGACAAATTCACTAATACCCTTACATTAATCGTCACTTGACTATCTCACCACCTCTTGCACTTTAAACATCATTCCTTTAATCGCACAGAACCAAAAACACAACCAACTGCTTAACAAATAAAATTCAGCCAAACTAACCGTATTCTCCACTTCCTGAACATCAAACGTGTTAATGGCCACACGTTGATTAAAAAAGTCTCCACTGAAAGCAGCAGACGACTTCTCGACCGCCTTACTCTGTCCCTTAACCGTTTTTCCCCCCGTCAGTATACTCATCAGGCTGTTGCCGGACGGCTTAATCTCCGGAGCCATGTCCGCAAAGAAGTCGAACTCGCCCCCCTTCTCCGCGGGTTTCGTTTTGACATCTATGAGCATGATGTCGTAGCCAGCTCCAAGCGGCAGTTCCTCCATGGATCTCATCCTCGAAAATTGTGCAATAGATGAAAGATTTGCATTCGCAGATGGAGATGAGATCTTGTTACCCAAAGGGGACGAGACTTTTGGAACACTGTCAAAGTCCTCCCAGCCATCGTCCTCCCATTGATCGTCCAATTTCTTCTGGACAGGCTGCGGCCGGGTCAAGTGCCCAGTCTCTTTCCTAGTATCAGCAGTCCGGTCATGAGGTGGAGCGCTGCCAGAGGCGTCTCCTCTCTGGTGTTTGTCGATGGTCAGTTTAAGTCGACCCTTGGCTTGTTTTGGCGTAGATTGGCCTGCATTGAAAGCTGCACGACTTACATCGGACCAATTCACGGTCGTCGTAAGTCTGTTGTTATGATCAGCCATGCCTAAGGACCGTGTACTCTTCTCGGCCTGTTTCATTGCCTCTAACTCGGCTTCGATCTCTAACTCAATCTCTGAATCGGTTCGCTCGTACGAAGGCGAGAGAGGAGCTGGTGATGCTGCCTCGATGAGAGCCTCTGGTCTGTGTTCGGGGGATTCCGGTGCGGCATGCTTCTTTTCCTCAGACACGGGGTGAGTTCCAAGGATGCTTGGTTCATCACCTGGTACAGCAGCTGAAATAGAA
This sequence comes from Bimastos eiseni, assembly GCA_959347315.1. Classification (NCBI taxonomy): domain Eukaryota; kingdom Metazoa; phylum Annelida; class Clitellata; order Crassiclitellata; family Lumbricidae; genus Bimastos; species Bimastos eiseni. The sequence continues at coordinate 4,767,914 of OY365806.1, forward strand.
TCCATCAATAAATTAAGCACTGCAACAAGTTCATAAATTAATAATCAATCAACACTTAAAGTCATCACGATCTGTCAAAGTATTATTTAATCAAAACTCTTATTAAACCATGGGATGCACAACTTAGAAGGTAATATTTATGACCAAATGATCGTATTGCTAACTACCAGACATTCAACCCACTGCTTTCAAGATGCATATGAACATACTAAGTGTATGACACATAAACACATTGTACATTGTATAGTACTTAAAGATTTTGATAGCACTTTGCCCAGAACAACCTAATCAGAGGCGCTCCCAGTGCAAAAAGCCCCGTGGGAAAGTCTTAAGAACAGGAGAAGAAACAGATACACTCTCCGCTGTAATCAATAAGAGAGTCTGAGAGGAAATAACATTTCAAAGCAAAGGGCCAACAGATGCACAAGTGTGGCATTGGGCAGAAGCCGTCCGAGTCCAAGTTACATACATACACACACGCACATGCATACATACATACAATAAATCAAACATTAAACAAATTTAACATGCTGACAATTTTCTAGCTTATTAACTCATCGTTTCACTTGTTCGTTCCTCCCTCCATCATTCCACTGCAAAATGCAGGCACACACCCCAAACATAACATCATCTTTAAGCAGCAATGACGAGAACATGCACTAAAATAAATGAGAAGCCAAAGCAGCCAAGAACAGCAGAAGTAGGAAAGAAAGTAATGCAATGCAATTGAGTATTGGATTAGCGCCCCTTCAAGGTAACTACCAAGAGATAGCAAAACAAGAGGATGCATTACCTCTGCTGGTGATTGCACGCCTTCGTTCTTCCTCTCGCTTCTTTCTACGCTCTTCCATTCGCTTCCGCGCTTCCTCTCGTTTCTGTTTTGCATCGACTGTTGTGCTGCGACCGGTCGACAAGTTCGGCTCAGAAGTCGAATCAACGTTTGATCTGAAAAACATCCATGAACATTCATAAATAACTCAAATTATATAAAAAAAGGCAAGGTAAATTCAATACACTAGAATTAGAATCCTATAGAAAACTGCTGATACTAGCAACACGCTCAACCAAACTTCGGGGAAAAACGGATTCACTTCATTTGTATCTTTCATTATAAACTTTCTGATGCATAATGACAATTCTAGACATAAGCTGTTCTTGAAATGTACTGTACTGGGTATCAGCACTTGACAACAGCATACAACAGTATAGCTGAATAGAACAGAGTCGGTGCTGGCGTAGGAGGAACATCAAAAAGAAACAGTTTATTAGTATTCGTATCAGAGGGAATGTACCTGCTTGTCGCAGAATGGTTATCCTGAAGTATAGAGACCCCGTTCGGAATGACGTTTACGTGACCGTTGACAGAGGCAAACTGATTATTAACAGAAAATAAAACCAAATGATTTTTTAAACTCGAACACTGATATATTAATATTATGTATTTATTAAACCCCACAATCTGATGATCAATCATCGTTCAATGGTCGGGTGAGCAACGGACTTGCTCAAAGTCTCTTTGCAGTAACCATCTCCAGGGAGAGGCGCTCAAGTCTGGACTCAAGGACAGCACTGAAACGAATCTGCCAACATATCCCACTTTACTCTTTGTCACTTTCGAAGGCAACTATTTAATTCTGCTGTTGTCTGCTTCAAATATTCGATTTCATCCCTCTCAGATGTGCTGCAATGATGATAGACCCTTAAGAAATTTGTGACTTCCTATGCTTTCTATTTCTTTTATTCGGATTATATGTGAATTTTGAAAAGAATTAATTTTCATACAAATTAAAATAAAATCCCAAACAAGATGAAATGCAGAAAAGCAACTGATGCAACTTGAACACTATTGAAACCAAGTTAAAGAATTTCTATTTTTCTTTACCAAGAAACAAAAGGTGTTAACCAACTCCTATTTCAGACTTGCTCTAGATCCTCCTACAAAATTGCACATGCCGTGCTGCAGGGCAGGCAATGAACAACTGTGTTGCAAATTAATTAAAAAGACATCTATATTTTTTCTCTGACCTTTGGAATTCCTTCGTAGAAGATCTTAGGCCGTTCTGCACCGACGATGATGTCACCGCCAAGAATTGGAACAAGAAGAGCAATCGCTTGTAATGACAGCGTCACCAGGTCATCGCTTGCGTCGCGGACACTCAGCAGTATCTATGAGAATCACTAACAACAGTTAACCCCACACCTGTTTATCCTAGAGTTGAATTGCATTTACAGTTAATAATTATTACTAAACCTACGATAATATTTTTCAATAAATGCTATACTGAAATGAATAAGAATTTTTTCCCAAGAGAGACCTTAGATCCTGCAGGAAATTAAAAAGCTCTACAGAAACACAAAAACACTTTGGGGTGCTAGAACTGTCAACATCCCGCAGAACAATGACGCCTTGAAAGGCAATAACATCAAACCATTGGATGTTCATTATTACCATGCCCAAAAACACAATTCGTCTGGTTGGGCACCAGGTAACAGCTGGACAGGAGCACTTCTCTCAGCTCAATTCCTAATATGTCTTTTTCTTCAGTGGTGCAAGACCTTGGGAGTGCTCCTGAACCCAGAGCTCACCTTTGCACCTCATATCAAATGTGCTGCAGCTAGTAACAGCAACTCAGAATCACTGCTTACTCCCTGACTTTCAATGCTGTGGTCTCCATCGGTTACGTGTCAGTGTTAAGCTGCCCTAACTATTGTGTCGAGTGTGACCTGAACAACCATCATCAGGCTGCGGCAAGACCGACCACATATCCCAGAAATGCAGAAGTAATTGCACTGGTTTACAATCCCACAGCACATCACTATTCTGCATCAGGAAGCAACAAATAACTTACCAACTCTGCTCCACAGTACTATATTCAAATATACTATACCAATAAATATTTTGTTCTAGCCAATCGTCAGCAGAATGTCAGAAGTAGAACCAGCTCGTGCGTGAACAATAGCATCAATAATTATCACATCAACTGACCTGTGGAAAGATGACATCGATAAGAGCGGTACGTTCGAACATTTGGACATACTGATGAAAATGTCTCAGGAGAACGGATCGAATGTGCGCATCTCGCACGTGAAAGATCTTGTAGATCTCTGGAATGACGTACTGACGAAACAGTGGCTCAGACAAAATGGGATTCAACTGACCTTCCTCATACTTTACTGTTCCTTCAACACCTGGTCAAAGACATTTAGCACAGTAACTTCATGACATCATAGCTCACAATACACACAAAAAATCACAATAATTATCTAGGAACAGTTTAACTTCAGCCAAACAATATTGAACTGAAATGATTCAATTATAACACAAATGACATAAAATAAAATTTAACAGACGTTTATGCATCTCACTGCAATAAACCAACATGAAAAATGCATCTTAATTCCTGTAAGACGATGAATGACCCAAAGCCTTACAAAAGTGGTTTAAAAGGCTGACTGCATTAAAATCATCAGCAATTCTGCAGTTCAACATTTAAAAAACTGAAACATATCCGTCTTCCCCTTACAATAACCTTTCTACATCTTGTAAACTGTTGAAGTCATTTACTTTTAGCCGTGGCTGGGCTGGGAACACCTCAGAGCAGTTTCACTTGAAGAGTAGCACGTGCTATATAAATTCTCAAAATGAATGAATGAGTGAAAAGACCTTAAGGAGAAGTCTAAGATTGGTTGAAATTCAATAAAAAAGAAGAGAGGAGGTCAACCTGTGATGGGCATCAGCAGATGAGGAATCAGATGCTCACAGGCGTCGTCATCCAGGACAACAAATCGCGAGAGAAGCGGCTTCACAAGCCGTGCCGCTACAAGTTGCTGAGGCAACCGATAAAGTTTCTGAACAACAACCCTAAATGCAAAGCAATTCCTCTTCATAAAAGTCCATTAAACAAACTCAAGTGAAAGCAGTTACGCTACTGTCCAACAAAATTCCCAAGTGTTAGACAGTGAGGATGATTTCATGTGGTTTACGTTTTAACGACCAACATCATTGATTATGCCTTACGTTCAAGGGTACGATCCCGTGGGTGGGCTGAGGGGGGAAAGTCCCCCCACCTTTTACAGAGAGGGGACACGTTATGCATTTGAACCCTCCACATTTTCTACCCCTCTCATTGGGTGTCCCCCCACCTGTCAAATGAGATCGCCGCCTCTGTTTACGTTTTACTATGCGGTGGTCATTAAAGGGTCAAAAAGTATGGACAGAAACTGAAGTACCCCAGTTAAGATCAAAGAGCAAGTTGCAGAGGAATACCATGAGCAATGCAAGCATGATACTTATGACAAAAAACAATCAATAGTATGTATGGTACAACAAACAGTCTGGCAAAACCGACTGCATCCATGCGTTTGAAAAACACACCGACTTACCGGAAAAATTTGCTCTTCTCTTCCCAACTTTTCACAGTGATCTGCCTCAAAAAGCTACAGATTTCAATGAAATCGGTTCTGAAAGGAAAGGTTCAGAGAGATTTCTTTCACTAGGCAAAGACATTTCAAGTTAAAAAAACAACAAATACAACTAACAGCAAGCTCCAAGAATTAATATTCAATGTGACTGCAATAAATCTGGCAGACAACCCATTCTTGCCAACACCGTCACATAAGTTTGAAGCATTAAAAAAATAAACATGCATAGCATCGAGTACGGTAAGTAATGTAATTCACTGGATTGGCAATTCTGCATACCTCCATCTATCTGTTGATGACAGATGCTAACCAATTAAAAATTCTTATTTATTTAAATTATGATAATCAGCATTATTTTATCTATTGTGTATACTGTATTATCCGGAATGATCAGTAAAATAAACAAGTATTGTCAAGTAACAGTAGTCACGATATTGTAAAATGTTTGTTGCACATTTCAGTCCATCTACTTTTGGTACTGAACCATTCATGGGTATATATATGTACATGCTCAAAATGAGTAAAGGAATGAAAACAAACTTGTAATTGTCATAACATTATTGTAAAGCAGAGTGAGAGAAATTGAGACCTGAACAGAGAGTCGTCCAAAAGGACGTTTAACTTTGGTCTCTCGCTTGGAACAACGTTCAGCAATTCCTCCTGAACAGTACGCTGAAAACTGCTCACTTTGTCTCCTAAATATCAAAAATACAAAAGAGAATGATAATAGATTTCAATACTTTTCTTATAAATATATTTACCTGCGACGCACAATTCACACAATTTATTTTATTCAAATTTGCTGCAGTTTGCATGCTGAAAGTTTCAGTTTTATGATTACATCACATCATTTTTAGTGTTTTAAAACTTTAATTTGCATTGTTACCCAGTAATAATAATTGCAATATTATCATAGTAATATTGATTAAAATCCAGCATAATGTAACACCGATTCAATTTCACAGAATTAATTTATTCAATCATTTTTATTTATTAAGCAACATAGCACTGCATTACATCAAATGAATATGTCTACACTTACAAATATTCTTGTAAATTTTATTAACATCAAATAACTTCACATTCCCAGAAAATAGCGTCTTTAACTAAACATAATTAGTGTCTGACTGTAGTCAAAAGTGAAATAAGACCGAAACTTTCAACACATAAACTGCATCAGATGGCCGTTGTGCCTTGTTGCTAACATGTTTTATGTTGAGCCCATCAGTGTCAATGTAACACTCACAAATTCGACTTCAAGTTCAACTTTGTGGGTTTTAGGTACATGACAGGCTATAAACATCACCAGAGTCTTCTCTACGACTTTTAGTCTACTAGTTCAGAATGGCCCCTCAAAATGTCACTGCTTAGGACCCAGTTTTCTGTAAACACTGCTTATAACACTGTCCTGTTACAATGCAGGTCTTTTTGTCACCTCCACAGAAGTGCTGAAATAAGCTTCTGGTGCAGTAAGAGAACAATCAGTAAAATAAATACCCAAATCAGTCAGATATTCGAGCACGTGTTCAGCAAACATGCCAAATGCGAACACGTCACGACTGTGTCCGGGACAAAACGTCCGCTTCTGATCCTATCACAACAGCATCAAACTTCGATTAATCCAAAAATACATACAAGGAAAAAACAAAATCCACAAACTAAACATGGTCAGTGAAACAACAGTTACAGACAACAGAACAACAATGACGCAGAGAAGTAACTGCCTTGGACGGGGTTTGAACCCATACTCTCAACATTATGGGCCAAGCATGCTAAACAACACAATTGGAATGTCAGTCCATTTGCAAAGATGCTCTTCAAAGGCTTGTCTTGTATTTGTGTATCAACCATCTTTGACCTCTCTAACCTCTCTGCTCTGCCTCAATGCTGAACCTATCCCAGTCTTTGCACCTTGCAAACAAATTACAAATCCTAATAAACCCGTCTAGCGCTAAATAGTCTTTTCTGGCTTTACAAGAAAGTGTAATTCACAATCAATATTATAGTGGAAACACAAAATAAATAAATGAGGACTTCCTATGCCATAAAGCAACCTACACGTTTGCGACTGCAAATATGGACGAATCTCATGTAAACAGTTCTTGACGCAAAATCTCAGTCGGACTGAAAACAAAACATACCGTCGTAACCCTCTCTTCGGGAGCAATCGCCTTTTCCGAGCGGATTAGGTGACGCTGGTTAAGGAATGTAGATGAAGCCTCTGCAAATGGACAGACACATTCCATCGCTCCCAGTTTCCAGGTTCCATCGTCCGCAACAAACACCGATGAAACATTGATGTTGTTATGGCAAAGACCACCCTTCAACAGCCGAAAACAAATTGCAACTTATACCACTCAGAATTCCATCCCAATCTAACCTAGAAACTTCAACACATTCCCCCCTTTAAACACAACATCAATGAAGACTCCAAACCAATGGTGTCTAATAAGGAACTTATACTCCACCATTCTTACAGTGCACTATGACTCAAAATATTTTTACAAAAGAATGAAACAATGAAAAGAAAATTATGTGTAATCCTTATAGTATAATTCAGAAGCTCATGATTAATGCACAACATGCAAGATATCAGGACTAATTCAGTAACGAAAGCAACCAACATAAATTCTAGTAAATCGAACTTGAACAATATCATTAGGGTATTTTGAATTCAAGATCATGTAGAAAAATATATTAATTATAAAAATTACTCGTGTGAAAAATGCATCTTACTCGGTCGTGAAGGAATGAAAGTGCTTCAATCAGATTGTACAATCCAGCCAAAATCTCATCTGCTGTCAGTGACTCCAACAGCGTTTCGAGCGGTGTTACGTGTTCTGTAACCAGCCATGCTTCTTTCGACGAATGGCTCAACGCGTGAAATTTGAGGACATACGGGTGACGCAGAACTTTCAAATACTGCAAAAAATAAATATTCATAGCATAAGACAAATTAATTGTTGTATTGCAATATCACTCTACTAAAAAACTATAATCCATCAAGTCCACATTGAACATGCTTAAAGGCCAACCTATGCTTTCAGATTCACTTTAGAGAATTTAGATGTGGTGTTTGTTAGCTGCCAATCATACTGGACATGCGAAAGGCTAAAGGTGCGCTTGTCAATTGAGTGGTCAGTGATTGAAGAATTGGCTCAGCGCCTCTCTTTCAATAGGCACACAATCTGAGGTGCAATGCAGCCCATTTGCATTTCAATAATACAAACATATGCTCACATACATGAGTATTGTTATGCATATGATGTCATTGATATGCATTCAGGTATATATGCCTATACAGGTGCTTGTCTACTCACCAGCCTTTGTGCCTGTGTTCCTTTAGCCAAGACAGTAAGATTGTTTCCCTTGCTTGGGGACCAGACTCGTTTATTGTGCTTTAGCATTCAAGCTATGCTAGAGTATTGAGATAACAATGTTTATACTGGAGTCTAAGGACTGGTCAGCCAATGCTATGTCGTATGAAATCTCAGATGCTAATGTACCATGAACATGCTCCGTAACGGTTTAGTCGAGCATTCATCTTGGTTGAGTTAGAAGCTTTTCCTTGCAAGACAATTTCTTTACATAATAACTGTTTTATATCGTTCTTATTTGCAGTGTATATATATATCATAGCGTATATCCGAGTGTAACAATTTCGAAGTACACAAAGCACAGAAGGAGGCAATTTACCTCATACACTGACAGCAGGTGGCGCTAGGAAGCATCTGCTAGATGGATCTACGAAAACTTTTAAATACCCTACTATAAAAAAATGACAATGACTTATATGAACACAACATAATTATATCCTACAAAGAAATCCATATGCCAGCGTTCATATTCTTGCGCACGCATTCATTAGTTTAATTGCTAATTTTGACATAAATTACAACTTTTTGGTCATTATCTGAATTGCATTTAACACAACTAACAACCGGGATCACTAGAATCGTAAAAACCCGAATCCCCGAAAACGCTGTAAAGGCCAAAAAGCCCAATTCCCCACGAATAGCAGTATATTATTGAAAAATGCCGAACTGTCATCAATCCAGCTTCTGCGGCGTGAATTCTTTTTATCGATCCAGCTTCCATTTAAGCAAAATCTTTTTTATCAATCCAGCTTCGTTTTTGGAGATATGGCAGAAATCAGTTTCGGGATTCGGGTTTCGCACCCAACAACCTTACATGAGTTTGTGATATGTGGCATTATAAGCTTCATGAACATTTAGAGCTGTGATCTTATCAAAGGCAGCTTATAGCACCTCTTGCTATCTCCCCACAGGTTTTCACTCGCAACTCAAAGCACTGCTCTTTCGCAAATCCTATCCTGATTCCTCCTCTTCCTCCTATCTCCTTCGCCGTTTCAACTCCAAACACCATCCACCTTAGCTGTCTACCTGTCTCCCTGCCTGACTCTCTAGATTTGACCCCCTGCCTATCGATTCTGTTTTGATTAAGCGCCTGTGATTAAGCTGGTTCCCGCGACTACAGTTTTGTGGGCGCTGTAGAAATGCTAAGATTACGATAACGATTATTTTGTATTTTCAATAAATAGATCTTTGACTTCCCAAGACAAGATAATTCAACAGGCTATTTACTAAACTGACCAATCATACAAAAATGTTCAGCATTCCAAGATATGCATGGAGGCTCTACAGGCCGGACCAGTGCCCCATCAGCTGAGTCAGTGCCCCTCTCCCCATGTAGCCCTTTCAAATTTTAGTTCACTTTCAGCTTTGAAGAAACCAGACATCTAATCTAATGCTAGTCCTTAACGCTAATTACTCGGTTCAATCGATGTTCTTTCGTGTGGCGACGTGTGCGCTAAACTTGGTTAATGTGGACAACATAAAATGCACTTGCATTGTATCGAAAATTGAGTGTCGTTATTATAGGTTGTAAGATCTATAACGCAACGGAATTTACTTATACCACTTCCATCTATAAGCTGAGACCTACTTTGATATTAGGGCAAACAATAAATATATTAAAAACGTGTGGCTGGTCTAAATCATGTACTGTTTTGCACGACTTCCATAGCGCATTTCATACCTTAGCAGCATTTTCAACAAATTGAGCTTTGCAATGAGGAGCTGCCAGGTCGTATTTAAATATAGATAACGGACAACCGTCAGTGTTAGAACATTTATAAAGTGTCCATATATTTTTAGACACTGTTTCGATTTGTTCGTCAATTGAAAAGTCTTTACTCGCATCATTTCCCATTTTATTATTGAACTATACCCTCACTTCGCCAACACCACAGTCGGCAACGCAAACACGCAAAACAAATGCATAGAATGCTAGATGGCGCTACGTGCTTTATAGGAGGCCAACTTCCGGAGCGGGCACAAGCATCTGCGAGACGACGCAAATTCGTACATGAAAATAATAATGGGTCTCAATCAGGACTGTAGAATTTTATTTTAAAGACCCAGGATTTTTGGATATTTTTTCTAAGGACCTAAAAGACTCAAAGCCGAAAACAATAATATATAGGTCTTTTACATTATTTTTTTCTGTTACATTGTATGATTTGTGTCTGTACTCCGTAGGCTCTATACCCAATCAATAAAAGTAATGCTTGTAGCTAGGGCTGCCGCGAGAACTCGAGTACTCGCGAGTATTCGACTCCAAAAGTTACTCGAGTAAGTTTGTGTACTCGAGTACTCGTTTACTTCCACTTCCGGTTAGAAAATTGCAATTTTCTATACATTATCTTTTGTCGTGTAACAAAAAAACTTAACATTTTCTGTTTCTTTGGCTGTTCGGTAGCTTCGTAGTTGTTACAATGGAGATTTAACTTTATTGGTGCACCAGAACTTTATAATTCGAACAAACGCTATGTCTAGCCTTAGTCGGTCTATTGTAGAAGCCATGCAGCTTGTATTCAACGATGCACTCTAGTATTTTAATGTTAAGTTTGGTGAAGACTGGTCGGTAGGGTTGAGCAGTGAGTTTGATGAGAAGCAGTCGTTAAGGCGGTTAAGAACAATTCCTTCATTAACTTAGACAGCAAGGATAGGTTGTGGATGGGACGGTAGTTAGTTACAAGTTTTCTTTGTTAAGATTTGCCTTTTGTGTAGATAAGAGACGAGAGAGTACTAGTGGTTAAAGATCATAGCGAAATTTCTGGTACAGAGAATAAGAGATTGATGACTTTAGTGATCACAGAAACAATTGGTTCCTCGAACTAGAACAGCCATGTGGCTTAGTCTCGATCTTTTGCCTCAATTGGTCCCTCTCTGTGGAATGCACTTTCGCTCTAAAAGTTTATCTCTCTGGCAGTCTCTCATCCTCTTTTGCTTTCCTCTAAATCTACTTCTTCTCGAGGGGGCCTTCGCACTGGCAGCGCTTCTGAACGGTTTGCCATACTAGAGGCGCTTTATAAATGCTCAAATACAAACAATACAACTAAGGATCGAGATACAGTCTTTTAGGAGAGAGGGTAGAGTTTGCATTGCTTGTTGGTCACATAATGGCTACCTTTGCTGGTATTGGCGATATTGGCGATACTTACTTACCCATTTACAAGTTTACCTGCTTGCTTAGTTGCTTACCTACTAATATACTTGCCTGCTTAATCAATAAATCTCTTACTTGCCTATTTGCTAATTTACTTACCTGTTTTTTGTTTGATAATTTACCTACTTGCCTTCTTACTAATTTACTTGCGTGATTATTTATATAGCGATTGTGCTTTTAGTCGACAGGATGTGCTTTGAGTAAGGAAAGCAGTAGAAGAGAAGACAGAGATATTTGGCATCACGAGGTAACACTCGCATAGGCCTTGGCGAGGAATTTCTTCAGATTCTCAATCTACTCATAGATGTCCCTACGTCATCGCGGAAACGAGCAGTCCCCATATCGCAAGGCACTGAGTTATAATATTAATAATAATATTAATTATGTGTCTCGCAATCCGCAGCCCTGGAACGTAGCTATGAACGTGAAGGCTTTAGCCGCCCGTGGGGATACATGTATGCATGCCTGTATGGTTTCTGCTCGACATCTAAGAGTAGGAATAGCGAACCTATTATTCATTGAGAGGTGTGCTTGAAAAGAACATAGAAAACGTGAAGGCCACTGATGAAGTCCTACGTAAGTTATTGTATTATTGTAATACAAACCTCTTCGGCTATTGAGCGACTTCATCAGCAAAAGCTAATGGTCAAAGGCGGGTCTGACCAGGATTTATTGACCATCCGGCCACTTTCAAGAGGTTCAATGGTTGATTGAAATTGACCTAATGTGCGATAATTATTACAAAGAGCTACTTTCATAATGTAGGGCCTATTATGACATCATTGCGTTCTTATGACGTCATATATATCTCTCAGACAACAGTGTTATAGGCAGACGCCGTCTGATTTCGATGTATGCTACCAAGAGGTCATGTCGATTTAATTAAGAGGACGACAGGCAACTGAACGAGTACGACGGATGGATAGTAAAGAGAGCGTGGAGCCTGGCCAAAAGCGCATCGGATGTTGGCTAATGAAGAGATGTACAGGGAATGAACCCTCTCATTTTTAAAGACAGTGTGCACAAGAAATTTTGTGCGCGCATTTATAAATGGTTCACACTTTTGTGCGCGGGTCCGAGCTGAATACAATAACAGTTAAATTACAATGTAAGACCATAATCTAATAGTATATGATGATAAGTTGTGATAACCTAAGAAAAGTCCTTTGTCTAAAATGAGTCTTAGAGCAGATGATGCATACATCGCGTTGAGCGTAATTGTAATTAGTTTTCAATATAATATTTGCAATTTTCTATTCTGTCCAGCTAAATTTACAGTTCATTCTAATATTTTTTCAAGAGAAAACAGTTGTGCACACCAGGGATGTGGTCTCAAGACCGCGGTCTTGGTCGCGAGACGGTCTCGAGACCGGAAAACCGCGGTCTTGGTCTCGAATGCATCGGTCTTGGTCTTGGACCATCGGTCGGTCTCGGACCATCGGTCTTGGCCTCGACAGCGTCGGAATTGGTCTTAAAGGAGCGGTCTTGGGATTGATCGCCTTCTTAGGTCAGCGTTCTTGGTAGTTTGCCGTATCAGAGGAATTTCTTTGATATTTGTCGGTTATTTTCGACTATTAGAGACACCGGATGTTTAGGCCCTACGTGATTGTTTTCGATTTATGACGTGTGACAATCTATATATACATGTTACGATGGAAAAAAATGAATTGGCAACGAAACCACCCATTTCAAAATTTGCTTTCACAAGTGTCAAGGTTTTGGAACAATCTAATGATGATGTGGTCGGCCACGTGTAGTCACTTTTAACCTACAATTCAGAGTACAAGTAGGCCTACACCATTCAAACGGAACGTTAATGTACTTGTCCAGATGCCTTATTTAGAATCTATCGTGTACTGTAATTAATTAATAGTGTGGTATTCTCAGGCCGAAGCCAAGGGCTGAAACCGCAAAAGTTCAGACTGGCCGGTAAAACTGTTTTCTGGGCTATTATTAAGATCAGTATTCTTCAGCAATAAAATTAATTTTAACCGTGTTATTCCGTTTTAGAGTATCGGTCTTGGCCTTGATCTTGGACAAACGGTCTTTGTTTCGGACCACCGGGTCTTGAGGTTTTGGTCTCGTGCCCAACACAGGTGCACACACGAAATTTTTTGTGCGCTGGCTACGCCGCCCGTGTGCGAGCGCATACGCACACAACTTAAAAGGAACACCGATCAGGAATCTAATATATTCACCTGAACGCCTCTCCTCAGGCGAATTACATTTGCTTTCCTGCTCCCAAGATTCTAACAAATGGAAACTAACTCGTACAGGCAAATACAGTGGTGGGATTATCGCATCACCCTTCAAAATGCTAAAAATCGGTTTTAATAATACATTTAAAGTCAGTGTTTTTATTAATGTCTCTCAACTTATTGTGTATTTATTTATGTCAGTTGGTGGATACAACGAAGAAAAATTAATTGTTTGTACTTATGTCTTAGTATTTCATTGTACTGCCTCCACATATATATCTTTGATCAGACACAACGTGATGCAATAATTATGTCCACCACTGTATTATCAATTAGGTAAATACAGAAATGAAGACGAGCCATCCAGTTCCTACAAAAGCGCTCATAATAGAAATAACATAGTCACTTGACCTCAAAGGCTCAGACAGGCTCAGCATGCAAAGCCTATGGGAGAACTGAAACAGACAAAAGCATCAGATGCTTCTGGCAAAAATAAAAACATAGCAGACTAGAAATAAAACAATAAGCAAGGACTGTAATCTCCTTAAAAGATTAAAAACACGGTATGAATGTCTGATAACCACAGACTGGATGATGTAGACACCTCTGTAGGTACTTTCTCTGTAACAAGAAGTTTCACCACAACAACATAACATGATAAGTACTCAGGGCTGTACCAAGGGCGGTGCCATCGGGGCCATGGCCCCAGGCGCAAATGTGGAAAGGGCGCAAATTTCAGGACGGAATAACTTATTATTCCATAAAATGCACTATTTACACAATGTGGGGGCGCCATATTGATGCTAGGCACATTGGCAAATTATAGCTCGGTACAGCCCTGTAAATACTTAAACAAAAAGCAATGAACAATATTGAAAACAAAACTAACAAATTGCTGTCCAGCAGAAGCCATATCATACAAATAGTTTATAACAAATTTAGTCTTTTAACCTTGCTTAACACAGTGAAGAAATTAACAAATAAACATAACTCAAAAACAATTTAAATCTGAGATCACGAATTCAAGTTGGAATGAAGCAACTTCGGCCAAAAAGGGGAATGCAAAGATAACGGCAGAATGAAGGCATCACTTGAGATTCATTGTGATATGCATCAGAACAATGTTATTGTGCTTCTATTGTTCCACTGACATCACTTGATATGCACGCATGACTAGCTTCACCTGAACAGCAAAATAAAATCAATAAAAACCAATCAAACCAATTCCAGAAGCCATTCAATCAACAAACGCAAGCATTGGGAACACTATATAAAATTGCTTTAATAATAGTAATTATAATAATAATAATAGTAATACAAGTAATAATAGTAGTAGTAGTAGTAATAATAATAATAATAATGAGACACAAATAACTAATTTCACCCCCAATTAAAGAAAAGAACCCCTCCCGTAAGAACCACTCTATTCCGATTACTACTGGTAACGTAAATAATTGTAATTAATAATTTCTATCAAGCCGTCGTCTAATGTACAAGGCATCAACTGATCAACACCATAAAAAGAGATGACAGCAGACTAGAAATAAAACAAGCATTGTACAAAACATAGTTACCCACTGTAAGAAGCGCCTTACAAATTCTCAAATACGATACGATGGCAGGAATCCAATAACAAATGAATTATTCATTTATTCTTTATCTGTAATGCATATATTAACATCTAGTGACCACTCGTCAATCAGGAATTGTGAGTTAAGAACTTGGTCAAGGTCATACACCATAATGGTCTGGGGATCTTTTATATTTTTTCTTGAAGGTACAGTGTCACTTGCCTTTGGATCCATACAATTCCTCAGATGGACATTAACATAGTTGATTCCTTGACATATTGGAACTAACGTCCAACAGAATGATTCACCCTAGAAAGGACAAAACAGACACCAGAAAATGCCATTAAGTCTATGATTATAATTATGATCTTAAAATCAACACAAGTCATTCATTCATCATCATCGTCATTCACAATTTATTACTAACCATCACCACTGACATGGAATTGGCCCCACTAATGATCATCCATACAATGTAGTCCTAACCTCTCCAATTTTGTAACACTATGCTTAGAGACTAATTGAAGTATATTTTCCTAATTAGCATCCATTAATAATAATATTACAAATATCAATAATAATAATAATAAAAATAATAATAACATCAATAATAATAATAACATTAATTAACAATAACAATAATAATAACATAATAAAAATAGGCATCAGTCAATGGATGACTAAATATAGCTAACAATAACCAATAACCATGCATTGGAAAACTCAAGTCAAAATCCAGTAAACAAGCAAGACCATACATTTAATGTTTCTTTCTCTCAAAAGACTGTGTACAACTGATTGAGTGCCATCACTCACAAATGAGTTACACGTAAGTCGATGAAGACTGCAATGCTGCTACTACCAATATTACGCATGTTTGCGAAAGTAATAAACATTTGTTCAAAGATTAACTTACTCGTTCCACACATTTCTGCCGGTGTCCATTAACAGTGACATACTTAACAGCATAGGAGTCCATTTTGAGAAGACAGCGTACGGATTGATAGTTGATAAAAGCATGACCAATGAACAGCAATGCACCAAAGCCTTGAAGAAAACATGCATACAGACCACATCTGACCATCACATATTAATGCAGCATCACAGAAAACAATGAATTAGTATTAACTCTCAGTTGTTGGGTTCTCTATGTGAGTCAGACCCTGTCCTAACTAAACTTCACAAGGACAGCATATGGCCAGAGTACTCACACAAACGAATGACGTGTGTGGCACGGTGGCTGATCGGTTAGAGCGGTCGGCCCGTAACACTCAGTGTGCGTTGATTGAGTGGGTTCGACCCTCGTCTGAGGCGTCACTCATTGTGTAGGGACCTTGAGCAAGTCCTTTGCACACAATAATATTGCTCTGCAGTACAACTTCAATAGTGCCGTCGAGGCGTGTGCACTTCTGAGCAAAAGATGTTGGAAAAAGGGCGGTATCAAATTTCAAGAATTTCAAATTAATAATTGAAAATACTTTTCTGCCCTTACAGATGTAATGAAATGTAAATATTAGAAAATTTATGTTTTTAATCCACAAAATCACATCAGCTATATTAACGGTTGCTATATCAATTCATGTCCAGCACAATAGACAAGCTTCTCTTTTCATTCCAGTGCCATAAAATTCAGAGAAATCCGGGGAGAGGCTGAGGATAACTGTATCCCAATTTCAGGATTGACCACACACCACACTAACCACTGGATTATTCTACATCTCATTGAGAAATTAATCAAAACATGCCAAGACAGAGCTCTGCATCAAGTGTTCTGATGTATGTAACTTGCTGCGGTTTGCCAGCCTGTTCAATAAACGAATATCATAATAATAATAATCATCATCAACAAGACTCAAAATGGTAGAGATACAAATAAACAAGAGGGTCATGTCAGAATTGCACGTGAAGAAGTTTTTAAGTCGTCTTACATGTCTGACACTGTTTAAAATTCTTCAGTCCACCCTCTGAAATCAAGTGCAAAAAGAATAATTATGTTAACAATGGTTGTTCTGTGACAGTTTCCTATCATCCTGAGAATGTACAAGGTTGTCTCACTCACTGTTGTTGTTTGGCTGCAGACTTTCGTAGTTGAAACTCATACTGAAGCATTTCATGTCTCGTACAGTCAGACATTGAAGTGGAAAGAGCGACCGGACAAGGATTCCGGCGCTTTTAATCGCAGCAGATGCACGACAATCAAAATCTAATTCAAGACTGAAATGAAATCAGATCAACAATTTAACTGCCACATTTCAGCTGTGCATTCACAACATTTTATTCCGATGTTTTTCCATCCGTTGGCATGTGTTCTTAAATGACCTCCAATAGTGATTGCACGCAAGAATGTAAAAGGTCATCTGAAAGCGCCCAAGCAGTGATTGTGGTAATCAATTGAAACTATCACTGGAATTTATATGGCACCAGTTCAAGAGAAACTAATCAGAGATACTAACTATGCTAGGCTAAACAATGCTACCGTGGAATGTCACCATTAAATAAACGCTCACAATTAAAATAATAAATTTTCTAAATTTTAAACTGACAAACCGCAGTTTGATTACACATAATCTAATGTAATATAATGTAATCCAAACACATTTATATAGCGCCTCTTGAGATATCTATTCATAGGCGCTCTGTGCGCTGGCTTCAGTGATGTTAAATGTCACAGTGAACAAGTAAAAAAATACAGCATGAATGAATGATGACGTTATTACCGGAGTCCAATTTAACCGTCGGCAGCCATGCAAAGTGCCCAGTATATTATATATCATCAGCAAAAGGCTTAAAATATAACTTTAAAAGTCACCAGTGGAGATCTCCCACATGTTTTCATAATTGTACCAAAGCCAGATGCACGTCAGTGTGAAGTACAATGGGGACTCGGTCTACGATCGCCAAGCAACTTGGGGATGGTACGTACATCTTAAGCCAAGAATTAAATGCAATTCAAGAAAACTGCATTTGATATTGCCCTTCTTGCAAAGTTCAGAAGTGCACGCATGCACAGATGCAATTACATTGCAGAGCAATTGTGCGTCAAGGACTTGTCTACACAGTAACCCACTCGGGCAAGGATCGAACCCGTAATCTCTGCATTACAGACCGACAGCTCAAACCAATATGTCACCATGACACAGGTGACAGAGAAGAGTCACTGTCAGATGATAGATGACACCATTAACAATCAACTCCTACTTTTAGTGAACAGACAAAAAAACTGCAGCACAGCATTTTTGATGCTGCGATTACCACGATAAGTTTTCTTGCAAAGTCAATAACCTTAAGAAAGAATGGAAATTTATTACGTGGTGCATCATTAATAATAATCATGGATTGGGAGACAAATGAAACCGTGCATGTGTCATACCAGTGGCTGTGCATCAGAGCAATTGTACGCATCGATTCGTGACTTCTGGCGACTTCAGAGATTGTAACGTCACCCGCCATAATGGGAGAGAAGTTAGCACCATTGTCAAGGAGTTGGTAAACAACGTCACCATGACCTTGCCTGGCTGCCTAAAAATATATAAAAAATCTACTGCAGGAAGTGAGGGATATGCTCATTAACCCGTAAAACTCCTACACTGCTTGCAGTCCAGCACCGGGAGTCCCAAGCCTGGATATAGGAGGTCATCACACAGCCACGTTAAACTAAAACTAACCTAACCTAATCCACCTGTAAAACCCTGGTCTGTGAAAAGTAATTGACAGTTGATCTGGAGACCATGTGGTTGAATGTACAAACCCAACCAGTGGACTCCATGCGGCAACCAATCTGTTTACACACAAATGTAAGTCTGGAGAAGCTTATTGTGGTATCGGGCAAGCTGAGTAATAAATATTAAGTCCCTGGTTCAAAGACTGAAAAGCAAGAAACAAGTACTCATACGTGAGATGTAAGTTTACCTACATTTACAAGTACAAACACAAATGGCATACATTGAATGTAGGTACTTATGCATAGTATGTATGTATGTATGTTGCTATTTGAGCAGATTTGCATTGAGATGGGTTATACCAATGTTCTTCAACCAGTGGTATGCGGACCGATGCCGGTCCACACAAATTTTCTGCCGGTCTGCGAGAAATTTCTAGAAGGAGAGCAATTTCTGGATAATAGTTATTCCAGAATATTATTTTTTTATCTTTTTACCATTATTCACAAATCAAAACTAAAAGTATACACCTAGTTGTACAGTGCAATAAGAACATCCTTTGGTGACTAACGCATCCTGTATATTTTGCGTATGAAACCTTTACATACCCTGCATGCATCAATTATCTATGTTTTGTAGCTTGGTTTATGATATCTATGTTTCCCCCAAAATTTACGTCGTCACGAGTTGACGTGTTTTGTAGTATTGTGTTGTGGTATTTAAGAAAGTAAGTTAAAGATTTAATAAAATTTGAAACCATACAAAATGGAGACAAAAAGACATATTTAGCAAAACCTTTTAGCCTTCATTGTCTGAATTTTGGCTATCATTCGAAAAAGAATATCCGTCTCTGAGTTTTAAAGCCATCAAATCGTTAGTAGTATTTTCAACTTCCTATTATTTTTGTGTGAAAAGCCTTTTTCAGCTTTATCAGTAATAAAAACGAAACAAATAAACCAAATGATGTTAAATGCACGCTTCGTCTCTCAGAAACAGCACTGCAGCCACGTATATTCATTCATTCTGAGAATTTATACAGCACTTCAAGAAACCTACCTCAGGAGTGCATATCACATCTTCTAACAAATAAGCAGCAGCAGCAGCAGCAGATATTGCACTAACTAAAAGTTGTAAGTTTATTAGATTACATTTAATAAATAAAATACTATCTTCATTCTACATTGGTATTTATGTCTGTCTTAGTCGTCAGCCAGTCCGCGAAATATTTCTCCTATTTTCGCCAGTCCATGGGTGTGAAAATCTTGATGAACGCCGAGTTATACTGCCTGTAAAAGTTGGATTTGCATCTGTCTACAACTGTCAGCACCCCATGTAATGGATGGATTGGAAGGTATACCCATGATAAGTGGAGAGAATATTCTTTGTTCTTATGTAAATAACTAAAGATAAAAGGAGTTCTTTAGAGGAACATCTGTGCTATTCTTGTAGAGGAGAATGCATAACAGTTACTGTTGCTTCATCTACAATAGTCAACAGATTCTGCTTGCCTTGATAAGCGCTGTCTCACCATCACCGGTTCTGTCATCAATACGTGCGCCCAGACACAACAGGAATCGAACAGTTTTGGCAAAACCCTAAACACAACACTTCTTACAAATTCAACATTCATCATCAGAAATAATTCACTAATTAATAGCACTCGTACAATGTGCAAGCACATTTCTATTATCTTATTCCCTGTACAAGTCTAAAGCAAGTATCACATTGGGTTATTGTTGACATCTGAAGGTCCGAATGAGGGCTAAACAGAAATAGCTCTAAGAGAAGAATGATCTCATAAAGGGACAAGAGTAGCAAAATAGTTTAAGAGTTGCCAAAGAAACTATTATGAAGCATGATCCCAAAGTCACAACGATCGAAGCAATCGTTGTGTCAGGCACAAGCACAACATCGCAATTCAACAAACTGACATTTTGTTTCACCTCCAACTTTCAGTTGTTCAAACACAATGACCTACCACCCTATCTGTCAGCAACACCTAACATCCACCTATAGCTGACAAATTACTCAATAGTCTGCAGAACAGCAATTCCAAATGACATTGAAATGTTTCACCAGGTGCCTTTGAAAGTTTTATAAAGTGCCTTTTAAAAGTTTTATAAAGTGCCTTTGAAAAGTTCTATGAAGCGACTTTTAAAAGTTCTTACTGTGCTTTATATAAATGTTGAATTCTAAACTGTTAAATGCAGCTAATGCTTCCCACTTACCAGACAATGACAGCAGTGGCCTGCAGCCAGAGATTCTCTCACTGGTGAAAATCCTTATACCTCATTAAAACAACACCCAAGTTTTTGTGCAACAGTCTGGTAATTGACGTTTCTTGGTGTTCTTAGCATGACTTCACCAGAATGAACTTGACATCCTTCCCTATGACATCCTCAGCAGCCCTTCATAAAGATGCCTAGTGAAGACTTTGAATAGAAGAGGTGCATTTTGTGGCAATATAATTATTACCTATTTGTTATTCTTATACCACAATGCTCGATTAAAATAAAAACTGGAAATAAAACTGGAATAATAATACTGGAAACACAACAGCAGTGACATAATGTTGACTTAAAGAAGTAACAAATAAAGAAGACAATGATTTTTTAACATGGTGAATGTGCAACCAAAGGACAACAGACAACGAGGAAATCTTAACAACAGCCACAGTCCGGATCAGCTGATGCTCTTTACTCCACCTGAACTTTCAGAGAGACCAAAAAAATAGAGATGGAAATGAACCTGTTGAGCAGCAATCATGAGAGGCGTTGTACCATCCTCCTTCTTGGCATTAACCAAGGCACCACGCTCCACCAACAGCCTCAGCAGGAAGTTATTACCTGGCCAAAAGACAGGAAAATAATTAACAATAACAACTGAAGTCCAGTGCAATGGCATTATCTGATCTATGGTCGACTGATTGTCATGGTAATTTTGTGCATCATCCAAGTATCTTCCAATCTCAAGGCAGCAGCTTTGATTCAGACAGCAACATTCGAAAGCCAGGCTAGTTTTGTACCAGTGGTCTTCAGTATTGTCGTGCCAGTATGGACCAATGCCAAGCACCCTTGTGAGTTTTTAGAAGATGCTTTAATACAAGTACCCAGATACAAACAAATATCAAAATTAATGCGACTTTCAGAGGAGAAGTATCTGTAAAAGCATTCAAAGCATTCATGCTATGTATACCTATATGCCTTGCCTAAAATTCTTACCATGAACTTGACAGATCTTCAATTGAACCCCGAACAAACATCATTACTAGGGCTTAACCAGAAACCGCCTCGAACATTCGCCTCGGCCGAATATTGGACTATTCGGAAGTATTCGTCTCGGCAAATATTACACCCGCAATTAGCCAAAAATAACTTTTTTGATAAAATAATTTTTGGTTATAAAATAATTTTTTTCCATCAAATAATTTTAGGACTAACGAACTTACTTATAAGCTTTTGATTGATTAAATAAGAACTTAACATTCCATTGAATTTTCTTTAAAATACTGATGCTAATTTAAATATTTTAATTTCTTTTGGTTGCATTCCCCAGGTGGCAACTGAATCAATAGTTATCCCGCTTGAATTGGCTTCACCCACTTTCTGGTAACATTAGAGAGTAAAGACGTCGTTGACAACTTCTTATTTCAAATTTTATAACAAGGTTTTACATGTTTTCACAAATAAAGTTATTAAATAATAAATATATTGTTATAGCCTAGAGTGCGACGATACGCTATATGAAGGATATTGCTATATACTCTGCATTGACTATACATAGTTCTCCATAGCTGTACACGTGGCAGATTAACTATGCTTTGCCTACAGATGGTACTAGCCATCGCTGGCCAGATTTGCCGCTACTATTCGGTTCGTACCCAGATCCAGCAAATAGTTAATCCAAATACTCGGATTCGGTACTCGGTGGAAATTGTCTACTCGGTTATGCCCTAATCATTACAATATGGCAACCAACATGACTACAACAAGACAACCATGCCGATATGAAGTACATACATGAGGTGTGGTACAATCTTATGAAGCGTGTCCTACTTTTTTCACACTGTGGGCCACTGCATAAATATTATTATTTTTAAAGCCGTGTGCTGCACCAGTAAACTCAAAAGCAATGACTAAAATTTATTGGAAATTATTAACTGTATTAAAATTTATTATGGAATAATCATAATGCATAATCACATGTATGTTTGCCATGTGTTTGCATTGTCAAATAATGATATGCCAAGTTATGAACGAACGGTTATGCAAGTAGACCAGAGTGGCTTTGTCTTATTCTTCATTTTTAGACAAAGTGCAAAAAGTAGCAGGCTCGGACAAGCCACTTAAAATCATCACGTAGGCCACAGTTTGGACAGCATGGTTCTTAAAACTGGGTCATCTTATAATGCATAATTTGCAACACCATTTCCAGGCATCTAACAAGAAACACTAATTACCCACTCAGGAAGGGCAGTTTTACAACAGAAGGTCACAGTAGCTCGATCTGCAATGCCAAGATAAACAATCCATACATTGCACCACAATACTAATTATAACACTCATTACAACTTAAGTACTTACACAACTCTTATATAAATATAAATAGTTCTAAGCGGTTACATGAAAGAAGGGTTAACATGTTATAGCAATTATGCCATAAACAAATTCAGTGACCACAAAAGCATAATATTGCCACTGAAAGAGAGGTGTCACTGAAGGGGGTTAGAGTGACCTGTAAAAACTGACCATTGCGAACTGCAGCCATCACTAGAGTCTGACCAGAATCATCTCTCTGCTCCAGATCCCAAATGACTCCTTCTCTTTCCAAGGCAAACTGCACCAGCTTCACATCATTTTTGAAAACAGCTTGACCCAAATCATCTGCACAGTGCATAAATAATAATTAATTGGGATAAATTAAGAGATTAACAATAAACTGATTAATTAGTTACATAATCCAATCTCAAATATCAAAATATTTGTAGGTGATTCATTTATACAGCACATTTTAATAACATTTAAAGACAAATTCCCAAATGTGTGCATGTGGTCACACCACTGCATTCTTTACAAACTTTAAAAACTTGTTCAGCTGTGGTTGGACTGGAAGCATTCATGAAGGGATGCTATACAAAAACTCAATAACAACAATAATAATAATAATATGTATGTATGTACATACTTCCACGCATACAGACAAAATGCTGTAGTGCTTTTACTTTTTTCTGATCACAGCACTTGCCATCTACAGTGGCATTAAAAATTACCCCATTAGATATATTTTTCTTTTCTTCCTTGTACTAAGTTGCGGTTTGCCAACTTAATATTACAATAAACGAGTACAAAAAGTTCATTAGGACAAAAAGGTTTCAATGTGGGCACACAATGCTTAGGCAAGCGGATGTCATCACCGGGTAGGGTCCAGCACACACATCGAGTCCAACAGATGACATCAAGTCTTTAACTCATGGTTTATGTTGAACTGCTAATGTGGAATAGACAAGTGCACAAATGAGTGAATAGCAAGTACGATAAATAGTAAGTAGGTCAGCCACAGTTTTCATCAACCATCTCAAGACTCCCCTCTTAAACGTCACTCTAGCAACGTAAAACAATGCCAAAACTCACCACTGGACAAGTTAAGGAGACTTGGAGGCACAACTTTTGGCTGAAAATAAACAAAAGAAGAAAACACAAACAATGCCATTCAAAATGCTCAACTAATCTAATAAAAACTCACACTCTTCAGATTATTTCCTTTGCTAGATCGTATTTCTGAATATCAACATCAGGCAATAATAAAGAAAATTATCACTGTTAACTAAAATATCAAAACGACGGCTAACAAGTCGAAAACAACAGCATCCCCCTAATTATCGCAATGAATTATTGCGAATGCACATTATTACTAATGACAACACATGTGCTAACAACATTTGAACTAATCAAATACTTAGAAGCTATAAAAAAAATATAAAAGTGAGAAAAAATCAAACGAAAGTCACTTTTACTGTCATACACTGTCCATCATCATAACAATCATCATTGTCAACATCAACATCATTGCTATAAGCCGCAGCAACAACACTGCCACAACCAACAGCATCTTACCTACCAGATTACGAATGTCAAGTCCCATTGCGGCCACATTAAACTTTACACGCTGATCTGAAAATTAAACGTTCTAATTTCATCACTGGACTAAACACCCAAACAACTGTTTGACTATCAAAATCATAATTATACAATGAATATTTAATTACTACATTGCATTACATATGAAAGGTCAGAACATCTTACATAAATGGTAACCGAATCAGAGGAGGCTCAAACCCATACTTCCCAAATTCAAAGCAAAGTTCCCCAAACATTTAGCTACTGACTACTAAGCAGATGGTCTTTAATTTAAAACCGAACTGAAGATTTACATGTAGGAAAAAGCACTGACAATTAAAATTATCACCACCATTAAACATTGTTTAGCCAGCACAAAATCATAATGAGCAGTGAACATATATATGAGGTGCAGCTACTCAACCATCAGGTTTAAGTGCAGTTAGATATCACAGTGTCTGAATTGCCAGCGGTTCAGAGGATCAGACCTTCAGCTTCAGCTACAAGGGCATTGATATAGCGCGAAATTCTTCACATCCCCAGACCTTTGCAACTATATTGTTGGTACATAAATGGAATCATTAAGGAATGACTTCTGGCAATAATTTGGTCCACGAGACAGAGTTTGAAAACCAAGCAAAACTGTATGTTGATCCTACCTGTCAAGCTGCTACTAGCATTACTAGCCGGACTGGTTGACTCACAGTTGGTTCGAACATTGCCAAAATCTGTAGCTCTGACTTTAATAGAAGAAGGTGATGATGGAACAGCTGGAGAATTCAGTGCTCCTTTGGAAGATGAAGGATGCAAATTCCATGTGAATCTGGCGCTACCTGGAGATGAAGCAACTGTCGTAATTTCCAATCCAATTTCATCATCGCTCAAATTCTTCTTGCTTGAAACCAGTCGCTTGCGAGGTGAACTTGTATCTGATGCTGCCTCAAAATTGGTATTGTTGATTAAAGATCTAAGTGCTTGAATGCCATCCTTAGCCATACCCTCCATGAATTTCTCCTTCAGGGTTTCTCTCAAAGTGTAAGCAGAATCAGGAAGTGTTTTCACAGCCTCACCCTGCTGCACTAGCGGCATGTTGGTTACACTCCCTGCTAGTTGTATACCAGCCATAGGTACGAATTTAATCGCAAACTGTGCACCATCGCTATTGAATGTTTTAACTGGCTTCTCCTTCATTAAAGTCTCAACCACTGTCATCTCTGAATGCCTCTCGTCTGTTTCAGTGTTGGCAACTGATCCAACGTTGTGAAACAGCGCATGCGTTGCTCCAGGTTGTTTCTCCTGCAAGCCCTCTGTTCCAATTCCCTGATTCAAAGGCTCAACCTCCATCTCGAGGTCTGCATGCATCGCAGCAGGGTCAGAAATTGGTCTCCTCCCAGCAGAAATATCCCAGCACACAACATTTGTGACCTCTTTGCTCACGTTGGATTGGTCCTCAACAGAATGTGCGTTACCTTCACACAATTCTAGGTTCATTTTACACACATTCTCATCAGACAAGTTATTGTGCAATTTTTTAAAATCATTCTGATGACAAATTTCTCCAAAGCCTTCACCTGTATCTTTAGAATGATCTTCCAGTAGAGCCAAACTCTCTTTGACAGGGATCTTCAAAATACCCTTTCTCACTGTTTCAGAAGTTTTTAAAAGAGTTCTGCGGGGATCTGTGTTAATCTTGTCAACAGTGACTAATACATTCGTGTTCTCTTTGACAGAAGGCATTTCTGTTACACCAGCATTTGTAGCAGCACATAATGTTGTACGGTTTCCTGCAGAATCAATTTCTTGTCTTGTCTGATATTCATCCAGATTCCTGTTGCCTTTGTTCACATATCCAGTACAGAGATCCAAGTGTTTTTCAACATCTCCTGCTTCATAAGGATAATCACAATCAATTCCTTTTGGTAAGTAATTCTTTTCATACTCAGCCATACTCAACTGCAATTCATTCTCTTGTGGTTTGCCTCTCTCTAGTACATCCGCATACTCAGGTGAAAAGCAGATACGGCCAACTTCTACTCTTTTCCCTTGGTTAAGGTCACTCTGACGAACAACTGTAATGTTCTGTGATAAGTTATCTTGAAATTCACATTTTTGCTGCAACACAGCATCACTGCTCGCTTGAACAACATCCAAATTTGACTTCACTAACAATCTTCTGCTCAGAAATAATTCAGCACTCTGATCGGTCGAGTTCTGATCGTCCATTTCTGGACTTTCAAAAATCTCACTTTTGCAAACAATGCTAAGGGCTAGAGCGTGACGATTCAAATCTCTGTCTTCATTAGGCACATCACTCTGACAAACACTGGCCAAGAAATCATGTAGTTCTTCAGCACTTTCTTCCCCACTGCTTGTCTTTATTGCATGCTTATTTCCTTCACCGAAACTATTTGAATTTGTTTTCAGGAAGAGCTCTTCCAAGAGTTCATGAAAGTCGTTCATTTTCACTGCATTAAAATTTTTCTCATCCAAGGAGTCGCTGCTTCTACGATACATATTTCTGAAGCAAAGGTCATCCTTATTCACCTCAGCCATTGGCCTAGTTCCACTGCTCTGCAATTTTGTACCAGCTTGCTCATCACTTTGCTGTTCTACAATTTCCTGTTTGCATAGAGCATATGAAGGGGTATTTGAGTTGTAAATAAAGTCATTTATGTCCATTCCAGCGATTGAGTCTTCTCTGGCCACGCTCCCTTCAGCTCTTCCATATTCATGTCGATCCTTATTGACCTCCCCATCGCCATGAGCAACGGCATCAATTTCCCTTCTAGTCTCTGTGACAAAGCAGTCTTTCCACAGCAGCCTATCAAGTGCCTCAGCATCTATACAATCTTCATGCTTAATCCATGATAGCAAGTTCATGCCTGCGGATTCAGCTTGCGTCATCTCAGGCATAGAAGTGTGCAGAGACTGTGCTCTATGCATGTTGACTGTACTCAGACAATTGGTAATAACTTCAACACTTTCACCTGTGTATAAGACCTCAGGAACTTTGCTTTGGGTAATGGCATCAGTTTCACAATTTCTCTCAAAGTCTGCTTCAGAATGAACATTTGTCTTGACAATACTGCCAACAACGACCTTCTCTAAACTGGCAACTTGAACCGCACTACTAATAGCATTGCCTGCAACTGCTTCTTTGCAGTCCTGGAGCAAAGTCACAGTAGGCTCTTCCCTTCTCATAATTCCATCCTTTCTTATATTCCTGTCTGGCTTTTCTGCTTGCAGCTCATCCCTCTGAACTATCTCTGTTAATAATAATTCTTCCTGTAACCAAATCTTTTCGGCTGAATCACATCGTGCCTGCACAGTTTTGATGCCTTGAACTGCACCCTTCACTCGTGACTTGGCTGCTAATGCAATGCTCTTTAAGGAGGGGATTCCGGTCGCAGCACATGGTTTCATTATACTTCTTGGAGAAGGCAGCACTCCAAATTCTTCCATGTTGACTACAACTTCCTTTTTGACAGCAATTT
The DNA here is from genome assembly GCA_959347315.1 of Bimastos eiseni. Lineage (NCBI taxonomy): Eukaryota > Metazoa > Annelida > Clitellata > Crassiclitellata > Lumbricidae > Bimastos > Bimastos eiseni. Next base: position 4,795,905 of record OY365806.1, read on the forward strand.
GATCACAGTTTGCTTCCCGTTTCACTCTATCCTCCACAGTGTTGACAACTGGAATCATTGTTTGCCTAGCCAAACTGTCATCTGTTACCAAAATCCCTCTGGCATCCTTTCCACAAGCAGAACTTAAGGCGGAAGTCTTTCCAATACCCAAGCGCTGACTGTAGCCAGCAGTCTGACCAAAATTCACTGGCCACTGGTTCATAAACTTCCGAATTCCATGACATGGTTGGACCACTGCTTTAATTTGCTCACCAGCCACATGGCATGCATCATTTGAACCCTCCACACGCTTCCGAGCATCCGTGCTCCTTTCCTTTAACTGTAATGTTGCACCTGTTTCGTTCATCTTGCAACTACCCGAGCCAATGCACGGTGTTAGAAAACGATTTTCACCACAAAATTGTTTTGAAGAAGGAGCATTCAGTTCAAGAGAGTCAAAACTTCTTTTCAGTGAAGGAACATGCTTTGCAGATGCATCACCAAGATCAGCACTATGACTCTGACCCCTATAATTCCCGAGTATACTCATAAGTGTCGACGGCCGATGTTCGTTATGTACTGTCAAATCACTTCCTCTGCACACATCAAGAGGTTTCTTCTGAAGAGTTTCAATTTTGATAGGCGAACTTGTGCATCCTAAACTGACTCTTGAGCTGTTTGTATTCTCAGCCAGAACAACACTTTTCTTGGGAATCCTATAATTCCTGATACTCACAAGATTTGGCTGGTGATACCTTTCAGATTCTGTCGAATCACTTCCTTTGTCCATTGCATCAGTTTTCTGCTCACAAGGTTCATTTCTCATAATCGTGTCACTCGACACTATTGTCACATTTTCAGAAATTCTGATTATTTTATCAGCATCCTTTCTTTGATCATCGTCTCTACGATTGGCATCATCCTTTCTTTTCACAGTTTCTTTCCTACTGTCATAATCCTTTATTTTCTCAGCATCTGCACAATGATCATTATCCTTCATTTTATCAATTTCTTTCCCATTTTTGTGATCACTCCTTCCTTTATCAGCATCTTTCCCACTGTCAACATCCTTTCGCTGATCCATATCTTTCCTATTGTCAACATCCTTTCTTTTATCACCATCTTTCATATTCCCAGCATCCTTTCTCTGATCAGCATCCCTTGAAGGTTGCGTGCTCACACTGCTCTTAACCATGTCCAGTGTCTTAGCGGCATCCATATGAACTGCTTCTTTCCTATTGTCAACATCCTTTCTCTGATCAGAATCCTTTGATGATTCAATGTTGCCACTGGTCTTAGTGGCATCCTTATGGACCAAATGTTTCTTGCTACTACTATGGTGAGAGCTGGGCTTCATATGAGAGTCTTTGTCGTCTGTCTTGCCAATCCTTACCAGAGATGATGAAACACTTGAAACATGATGACCTGATCTCCTATGCACACTGCCATCGTAAGAATGTTTTCCTCCTGATTTCCCATCATGCTTGCTGTGTTTACTATGACTGACTGCGAGTGTCCCATCCTTAACCAATGACATTTCAATGCCACTCTTGCTTGCATGTGGCTTGTTGGCTCGATCAAAGTGAACATGCTTCTCCTTTGATGGACTGTGACTTTTAGCAAACTTTAAGATAAGTCTATTTGCTGCATCATCAGAGTGAGTCAGCGTATGGCTAGAGCCATCTTGTTTGACTACCCACTGTTTGTCATGATCTGTCTTGATCTTTCTGTGATGATCTTCCTTTTGAGGTGAATGTAATTTCTTGCCCGATTCCGTTTCCCGAACATGTGGCCGCTCTCCCCGCATTTCCTTGCTATGCGAGTGCCTTCCAGGCACAGCCATGTGCTTTTCCTTTCTCACATCACCACTTCCTTTGTCTCCAAAAGAAATCTTCTTCTTCTCTCTCAACTGATCCACGGAATGAGGAGGACCTTCTCTCAAGGAATTTGGCCGTTTGAACAATCCAGTCTCCTTGTCCATTTCAATTGCCATTTTTTCCACATCATGACCACGATGATGTGTAGTGGAACTGTGCTTATGGTCAGACTGTGTATCCGTTGTGTTGGACACAGTAGCTGTGTTTCCATCAGTAGAGTCTGAAGTATCATTATCATCAACAAACTCCAAGCTATTCCCAGTAAAGATGGGAAACATCTTTGGAAGTACCTCTTTATGCTTAGGTGATTCTGGCAATGTTGGAGTCAATCCTTCTAGCATATGATCATGTGACTGATCCGTGGGTGCAGACTTGGAAAATTTTTCCGGTGGAACAGCATATGATTTGGAAGAGGACTTATCTTTCTGGGAATTCAGCAAATGCCTTTGATGCTCCAAGATTCTAGCTTTCTTGGCATTAAGTAAGAATTTAGCCATTATTTCTGCCATCGGATCTAGTGATGGTACTGACGTTCCATGCTTCTGTTCAGAACTCTTTAACTGACTGTGATTACTTGTATCACTTGTATCAGTTGAAGGATGGATGTCACGAAGAAAGTTGACAGTATGATCAGCTTAAACAAACAACAAAAGCTAGATCCGCCAATATTTAAACTTCGCTCGTCAACAAGATACAAGCCACTCAGTGTTGATCTTCAAGATTTCTACCAATTACAATATGAAACTATATATTATCCTGTGTGCAATGCTAGAAAAAACCACTTAATATAAAGGCCAAAAGCATCTACATTTTAAGGCCCTTTTCTATCTACATTTTAAGGCCCTTTTCTATCTACATTTTAAGGCCCTTTTCTATCTACATTTTAAGGCCCTTTTCTATCTACTAGCTGTCTGAGCAATAAATTGAAACTGTCATTTTCTCCTCTATTTTCTATGTGCCTATGTCTATGCATATAACACTGGTCAATGCACTGGTCTCTAGTCGCCGTGACCATTGTAATTCAATTCTCACTGGCATTGGTGTGGCACAGTGGCCGATCGGTTAGAGCGGTCAGCCCGTGGCGTTCAGTGTGTGCTGAGCGTGCGGGTTCGAGCCTCGTCCGGGGCGTCACTGTGTAGGGACCTTGAGCAAGTCCTGCGCGCACCACTGCTCTGCAGTACAACTGCAATTGCGCCGTTGAGGCGTGTGTATGCACTTCTGAGCAAAGGATGTTGGAAGGGCGGTATCAAATTTCGGTAATAATAATAATAATAATTACAAATTCTAACTTGCAGAAACTCAGAATTCCTTGGCCAGAGTTATAACTTACACATCAAAATATGAGCATATAACTCCGGTGCCTAGAACATTACATTGGCTTCCTGCTCGACAGTGGATCTCTATCAAACAGGGTCTTATTGCCCATAAAACACTGTACTATGATCAACCACAGTACTTGAAGTCAATGCTGGTTCCAAAAGCGAGTGACTACTCAACGTGGCGGTCATCTACCTGCCTTTCTTTAGCTGTTCCGCAGACTAAAACTGCTCTTGGTTGTCGAGCTTTTTTGGTAGCTGGACCCAGGTTCTGGAACTCCCTCCCGTGTCTGCTCGTTCTGCTCAATCTCTTTCTTTGTTTAGATCTCGACTCAAAACCTTCCTTCTTCAGTTGGAATAGGCTGTCTCTCTGTCCTGTCGAACTGACCTCCTACAATTGACCTGATTGCGGTGCTGATTAGATGTGCCATCGATTGACGCACTTGGCATTCGACACAGGCACAATAGAAGCGCTGATTAATAAAAATAATCTATTAATGACATTTGACAAATATTTGGCCAGCACAGGGAACAACTCGGATTGGTCTTCTTGCAGCAATAACATTTTCTAATCAAAATGAAGCTACTACTTATCATGCTTTAATCTAAATTACTGCTGAAGTCCAAGTATTTAGCGTCTAAACAGTGAACATAAATACAAATTATGCTCCAAAAACTGAATATTTATAAAATTGCAGCACTCTATACCAACTGACAAACAATAAATAATCATACTGCAAGAATCATCTAAATAAAGCTGCCAAAATAAAAATAAAATAAATCTATTGCCTTAAGTGGCATTAGCACTACACCCATATCATCCATTGATTCATTCGACTCATTTAATCATTTAAATAAAGCAGCCAAAAATAAGAAAATAAATAAAATCATTACCTTTGGCAGTGCTTGCACTACAATTCATTTAATCACTGCTAATCAGCATTAATCAGTGCTATTTAAATAAGGCAGCCAAAAATTTAAAAAAATAAATGAAATTATTACCTTTAGCAGTGCTTGCACTACACTACATTTAATCATTTAATTAAATAAAGCAGCCAAAAATAACAAATAAATAAAATTATTACCTTTGGCAGTGTTTGCAACCTTGCACTGCTCTTCATTAAATTTTAATCATTTAAAAAAGCAGCCAAAATAAGTGAAAAAAATGATCACCTTTAGCAGTGCTTGCACTACTCTTCTCATCCTTCCGAGAAATCTGAAGCACTTTAGGATTTGAACAACTCAGAGCTGAAAACAAATTGGCTCTACGTCTCCATAATTTTCTCCTTCTCTCGTTATAATGTCTAGCCTTTGACGCACTCTGTTGTCGACTGCTGTAAATATCATCCATTGATTCATTTGACTCACTGCCATCATCGTTCAAATCATCGTTGCCCTCATTAAGTGACAGAGGCAGCGAGGTCCTACTGCAGGACTTTACGTTCGTGTATAGGTCATGCTCAGGCAGAGGGATCTTACCCTTCTCCAGCAGCTCCCAGAACTTGTCCTTTACAGTATCGGCCTCCTCGTCCGACGAAGACACGAGCAGAAAATTTAACTTCCGTGCAGGTTGGGGCTTCTTTGACTTGCCACCTTCCTGCAAATTGTAGGGAAAACTTCTGATTCATTTGTTTTAAGATATTCTGTTACCATAAGTAATAAAGACAACAACACACAAAACCAGTCCATATAAACTACTCATTAGAATCATATTTAATGGAAATAAAGAAATTCATGCTATAATTTATAGTTAAAAATTATGACATTGATACATGATCTACCAAATGCATAAAGGCAAAAGCATTAGAGTGGCTAATAACCAATTAACCCTTTGTCTTGAAGGTTGGGGAGCTAATCTAATTAATGCATTACACGAAAATGACAATTGTTGTCACATCACACCACAGGATAGGTGGCTGCAGTTTGCACTTGAGTTACATTTCAACATTCCAACAGTTGGTCAAACCAATTCACTCAACCCGCCCTATTCCGCCCTAAACCTTCACTGCTTACCCTTCCATAACCCCAGCACTGGAATGGGCTCTTGATTGCCCTCCGTCTTCCCCTTACAATGATCTACCTACCTCTTCTAAGCTGCTAAAGCCATTTCTTTTTGGCCGTGGCTGGGCTGACCTCTGAGTAGTTTCCCTTGAAGAGGCGCTGTATAAATTATCGAAATGAATACACGAATGAATAAAAATTGTCAAATGGCCCATACCCATCCATCCCACCTCCAAGGAATAAACACCTATCAAAAATTGTGACAAATATCTTGTCAATGTACGAACTCACCAAAACCTCACCTCCAGCGCTCTCCACAGATTCTTCACTCAAGGCTGCAGACACTGCCGTGTCACAAATTCCACCCTGAATCCTCCTCTTCCAAGTTCACCTTCACTCTTCCGCTACTTTAATCCTAACCAATAGTCACCTGGGCAGTTGTCCGACTGTCTGACCCTTTTGGATCTTAACCTGGACTTGATATAGCACCAATTCAAGATATCTACTCATTTTTCACCCCTCCAACGATCGATTTTGCTTGGACCAAGCGCCTGTGAATAAGCTGGTTCCTAAGACTTCCCATTTAAGGGTGTCGTAAAAATCTCAAGATCACGATGACCTTATCCACAATTACAGAAAATTCTGGAATAAAAGGGTCGGTTAAAACTCATATGTTACCTCATTTTATTTTACCTATATGCCCATAAACTCCACCTCTTGTGACAGAGTGGTACATGTGCCGGTCCCAAGCCCAGAAAAACGAGGAGGGTTGTGGTGAGTACGGATAAAAGTACACGACAGAAATCCCATGAAAGACTACACAAAAGGAAAACACGCCGGCTCGGACGTCATCCCGAACCGCATGCGAGCACAGGACAAAGCGGAATGGAAGAAAATTATGAAAAGAGCATTGGACACCTATGGGCGATGAGCCAATGGAACGATGGATGGATGAAGGAGGAATGTATGGATAGATGGATGTATGGATATGCATATTAGCACAACTTTGCAGCCAATCCATATCCTGCTCTGCCTCTCATTGAGTTCTCATACAATGGGTCAAACGCACAATACAATAATGACTCGGATCTTGTACAGCATTGTTGTAATAATAGCAAAGGAATCAAACAATGACCTGTCCAAATTAGCTACAATTTCTCTCCAATTGTGCTTTCTAACTGTCAGATCTCATACATCTCCAAGAAGTGCTATTAAATGAGCAATGTCATGTCATGTCGCTGTCTACATGAATGGATCAGTGCCGCCCAGCCTCGTCTATCACGTCCTGTGATCATTAGACCAGTCCCCATCAGCCCAGTCCACATCAAAATGTCGTCAATACAAGATAGCCTAGACCTTCCGCATATTGCCTTCAACATGGTCACACGGCTGTCTCAAAATGTGTCCACACGTCTTCGTACCCCTCTTCAACGCAACAAATAAGTAAGCTCCAACCTTGTGCTCCAATCCACAGCCACTTCAATGTATCAAACTTTCAGTTTCAACTGTTGCAAATGTGCTACACAAATTTGATATTACAATTAGGGCATAACCGAGTAGACAATTTCCATTGAGTGCCGAATCCGAGTATTTGGATGAACTATATGCCGAATCCGGGTATGAACCAAATAGTAGCAACAACTCTGGCCAGCGAGTACCATCCATAGGCAAAGCGTAGTTAACCTGCCACTTGCACAGCTGCGGAGAACTGTCTGTAGTCAAAGCAGAATCTATAGCCATATCCATCATATAGCCTATCGTCGCGCTCAAAGCTATAACAATAGATTTATTATTTAATAATTTTCTTTGTGAAAAAAATGTAAAACCTTGTTATAAAATTTGAAATAAGAAGTCATCAATGACGTCTTTACTTTCTAATGTTTACTGGAAAGTGGGTAGAACCAATTCACGTGGGAAAATTACTGATTTGGTTGCCACTTGGGGAATGCAACCAAAAGAAATTAAAATATACGAATTAACATAATTATTGTAAAGAAAATTCAATGGAATGTTAAGTTCTTATTTAATTAATCAATAACTTATATGTAAGTCCGTTAGTCCAAATTTATTTGATGAAAAAAAAATAATTTTTTCAAAAAAGTTATTTTTAGCTATTTGCAGGTGTAATATTTGCCGAGGCAAATACTTCCGAATAGCCCAATATTCGGCTGAGGCGAACGTCCGAGGCGATTTCCGGTTATGCCCTAATTACAATGATAGGTAAAGCAATGAATTCTATAGTGCATAAAGATATAGAAGCCACCACAACTGATAAGGCTAGTCAGTACACACAAAAGATATAGGTTTTAAGATAAGATCAGAGGTAGAAAAAGACTTGGCAGAGCAGGAAGACTTAGGTACTCCTGAAACATCGCTAACCGTCTGAAAATTAGGGATGAACCAAGTCTGAATTGCTGCCAAGTCCCAGCAACAATTTTTCATTTTGCAGAGTCCAAGTTTAAAATACTTTTATAAGTTTCATTTCCTTAATTTTTAGTTTCACAGCTTGCTAAAAATCTTTACTAGCCTTGAGTTCACAAAACTGAATCTACCTTATTCAGTGTGGCCAATTTCTTCTCGGCATGTCTTTTTCTCCTTTCAAAATATGCATCCAGCAAGTCCTTGCAGCTTTCGAGGTTTTCAATTGGTTCCCATGTGTCACTGTCAGGTCCGTATCCCATCCATCTCACTTTGTAGTAAGTGCGACCCTAGCAATAAAAGATAGACTCAGTTTTTATCAAATCACATATCAATTATTATACATGGAATAGAGTTTAAGCATGTATGCAAGTGTGCAAATGTATACAAATTACACCTGTTTGTAGCATATTATGTAGGCTTTAACATGTATAATGTATATGTGTACATGTATAACCATAACCTTAATTGTTTCCATAAACACAACATAAAAATAAAGACAACATATTTGAAAATAACAGAGGAAGCAAGGGAAAAGAAAAACCCTAAAAGAACAGACGTCCCACTGGTCGGGTCCCCCTTAAATGATAAAATTCGGTACACAGGTGGTTGGTTGAAAATTACACAAGATGCAACTTAGTTTGAGACTTAACTAGTTAACTAAAAAGACAAAGCGCAAGAGACTATTAGAAAACAAAAGACAGAGAATAGGTAAGTAATAAAAAAAGTTTTAAACATTATTAGGTATAATTAAAAGGAGTCATTAATTAAGAAGTCATGTAAAATTCTTTTAAAATGCACATATAGGCCTACTAGGTTGTGAAGGAAGGATAGATGACAAGCTATTCCAGATCATAATTAAGCACAGTGGAGGCTCCACAGCGGGTCCATGGCCCCCCCAACTGAGCCTCTGGCCCCCCCAGATTTTTGGCCGATGTGCTGTGACATATGGTTTCATTTAGATTTGATTTCAGGTATGATGTATGATGAAATTCAGAATTATTTTTTCCATGGCATTCTCAAAGGCACATAGTACATTCTTGCATAACGAAATCTTAAATCAATTTTTCCCAACAATCTCACAGGATCACTTACTTACATGGTTAGAATTTTTAGTGGCAGATATCGTCAGAGATCAGGTAATAGAATAGGTCAAGGAGTCTATAAATAGTTTTCAATCCATGTTGATAGGACAAAGGATATTAGTTGCAAGAACAGCTATTCTTTGTAATACGATTTTGCCAACAAGAAAGTGAATAAATATTTTATAGATTTCAAATCTGCAATCGGATTAGATGCAAAGTCATTATCATGGCCTATTTAAGATACTCTTTAAGTCATTTGGGACAGACATACATGTAGGTTCAGGATTAGTTGGTCAAGGTGCTCGTGTAATGAGCAGTGTTAATAAGAGTGTCCAGCAGTTGGAGGGCACTGACAATTTATTTCCCTTGCCACGCAGTTTAATTGAATGTAACTTTAGTTAATGCATCTAGGTCAGACATAAACCTGCCTCTTTCAAAGCAAATAGAGATGCAACAGAGGTCTTTGCAAGGCAGAAGAGGAAAGTAAGAATTGTTTAATTGACCCAGTACTAACTAAGCAACATGTCTGACTGTCCGTTTAATGCCCATCCGTTTTTCCAGCTCGGCAGTTGATGAAACTGTGGGACAACGTTCTCAAGTAAATACACGTGTACGCCACATTTAGGCAGCACATTTCTGAACTAGATAGATGCTTCTCTGGCCATTCACTTACTACTATGACTTGCATTTATACCAAAACATAAGTCCTTCTTGAATTAATTATGATAACTCTTTTGCACTTCGTATGACAGTAATGTTGAAGACCTCAAAGATGAAATTCCTCACGTTGGGCACCTGTTAAGGCATTCAAGTTTTCAAAAAATATGGCCACAATGATAGCTCTGGCTCCTTTTCTGGAATCATACAAACTTGCTTTTCATGAATTGTAGGCCACAGACTGTCGAGCATAGCCATTGTTTTACCAGTAACATCAAGAGCCTGTTAGAGAAGTTTTCTGCTCTGAAATTAATTCAAACATATCTGCGAAGCACTATGTCTGATATTTGGCTAAGTAGTCTGACAATGTTGTCGATTGAATCTGTTCGTGCAGAGTCCATTACCATAGGTGCCTTTGTGGGTCAGTTTGACTCTTGACATGACAATTGTAAACATGCTAAAATTCATTAAGTGAATTTTAAATAAAGTCACTATTTCCAAATATTTAGAGGTCGTTGATGTTTAGAATTCATGCTGCTCTATAATGCATATACAATTTTATATTCAGAGTGAAGCTATACCTAGCACTCTCAGTTTTGACAGGTATCCAATTGGCCCCCCTCCCGGATCTTCGGCCCCTCTGATGGAAAAACCTAGAGCCGCCACTGATTAAGCATGCATGCATATATGATCGCGTCATGATTCGTATGCATGTTTGTATGCTAGTAGGGTTTCCGACGTCCAGTAAAAGGAGGACATGTCCTCCTGTTCTCTCTGTCCCACAGGCAAGGCTAAAAACCTAGAAAATTTTCTGCTTTAGCATGTGCTGCTTTGGGGGTAATTATTATTTTTAAATATTATTTGTTCGCAATGTTCAAGGTTTTCTTAACTACATGAAAACTGTATCTATTATGAATTTACTGGTTGTCTACTCATACTCATTATATTTATTATTGTAGCTCGAATATTCTGTCGAAAACGCAAAGGTAACTAACGTCAATTAAGTCGAAGAACACTGTACATACACAGCTATTCAACCTCAAAGCATCTAATTCCAATGAAGCAGAAAGAAAGTTGAGGCAAAGTTTTCACGGTTCGTATAACTCACCTTGGATACTCGCTCCCCTAAAATCTTTTCAACATCGTACTCCTTCTCCAAATCTTCGTCTGACTCCATTTCAATTTAAGCGCCTCCTACACCAGATGGCAACCGGAATAGCGCGATGTTAGTTAGCTGTATAGAGCCACCGATCGTATTATAGAGCGGTTATTTATACCAAGAGCGACAAGCGAATTAGCGTCTCGTCTGTTTATTATAAATGCTAATCGCTCTCCAATCGCGAGATTTTCATCATCGTGTATATTAGTTTAAAGGGAAATACTGTAGAGGCCTACATTATCAGTTTTGCGTTAACCGGCGCCTATGCCCACCACCGGCGGCTGTACGCCTAAGAAAGGAGCGAGAAGTCGTTATTGGTTTTCTTACATAATATCGAGAGCATTCATTTTATCCGGGGGTATACAAGTCATAAAGTCTATCCATAAAAATAAGTGGTGACATGTAGGCTTGGGAAAGGCATCTGAGTGAATGGTTCTCTTGTATCAGATTTGGACCGGCCCTCGTCACCCTCAATCGGCCGACAATAATATTATAGCTATCTTTATATTATTATCATAGCTGATGAAAAGCTATACTACTCCTCACTCATTCCAACTCCGTCAACCAGGGATCGATGCGGTCTCGAGACCGCGACCGGTCTTGGTCTCGAGACCTGAAAACTGCGGTCTTGGTCTCGAATGCGTCGATCTTGGTCTTAAAGCAACGGTCTATAACAGCAGATGTCTAGGTAGGCCACCACCTATTATAATTAACTACAACCTGCGTTGTTGAAAACAATCGATAAAAACTTCCGTTTATTTGTAAATATTTGCTCGTTATTTGAACAGATATTTGCGTTAGAACAACGGACATTTGTTAAAGGCTGAATATGCTATTGCTGTCTGGTACACCCCTTCTCTTCATGTCGGGACCAGAACTTGCCAGCCTTTTTGGGTCAGGTGGGATCGTCTTTTTGGGTCAGTTAATTGTGATAATAATATTGCTACCACTAGTCGTGGTCAATAAATTATAGGCCTGTAAGCAGTTATTTTCAAGGCCAAACCCATAGAATCAATCAGAGGTGTACAATAAAATTTTTTATCCTCTCAGACTGTTTTGTTTTCGCTAACAGTAACGCCAATTGTTTTGGTGGATGGAAAGTGTGGGAGACCAGCATAGGTCATTCAACAGAATTTAACAGCAAAAGGATGAATCAGCAAAGAATTTGTGCAAAACGAGTGTCTTCAGTTTCGAATGCAGACCTGTTTACAGAAGAAATGGACAAGAGGAAGCAGAATTGACAAGAAAGTATAATGGTGCACAGTTAATAAAACCAATAAGCACTAGTGCAATTGCACAGAAATGTATGACCTATAGTAAGGCTGCCACTAACGAGTAGTTTTGGAGGAGTCGAGTACTTGATCGAGTAGCTTAGCAAGTACTTGAGTACTCGTTAATACGGGAAGTGCATAATACAAGCTGCACTATACACCATGCTACAGACAGACTAAGTAGACCATAGCATAGGTTCTAACTAAAGCTCTGATACACCGACAAAGTTAAATCTCCAATGTAACAACTAGCTAGCATCTGAACATCCAAAGAAACAGAAATTTTTAGTTTTTCTGTTACACAAAAATGTAGGCTACAGAAAGCCGTCTGGAACCAGAAATTGCAATTTCTGACCGAAAGTGGAAGCATGCGAGTACTCGAGTAACTTTGGACTCGAGTGTTGCAAGTACTCGGGTCAGTCCTACCTACCAGTAACACAAGGACCCTAAATGGCGCTCTATAAATGCAGATATTCAGTGAATATACGCTGGCATGCCCACAGCGTGGACTTGAGACTCTAAACATCCATTCCATCTGTCAGCTCTTGACAGGAATCCATTGCCTGATTCGACTCTTGTGACTCTTTTTAGCCTACTGTGTATAGTTGTGTTAACAGACATATTTTACTTGTTCACTATCACATCTAACATCACTTAGGCGTGCACAAAGAGCGCCTTTGAGTAGATATCTTGAAGAGGCACTATATAAATGCTCAATCACATTATATTATTTAAGTGCCTATAATTTTACAATGTTCCCCTTAACTTTTTCCTTTTTCAATTCTGAAAGTTGATATTGCCCTTCTTCCAACATTTTTTGCTCAGAAGTGCACATGTCTTGATAGCACAAATGCAGCTGTACTGCAGAGCAATTGAGCGTGAAGAACCTGATCAAGGTCCTAACACGGTGACGCCTCGGACGAGGGCCGAACCCGCTCACTCAGCATTATGGGCTCTAACCAATCGGCCATCATGCCACACAGCTAAGTTGACACTTAACTAGGATTTGTAAGTCAAAAGAAAACAACAAATAAGATGTTTCTCTGACAACCTCTAGCTTAACTTTGGCTACCGTGCCACACAGTAACATAAAGTGGTATTATACTTACATCTCCAAAGCTATCAACTCAACTAAGTTCACTATGACATTTAACATCATCTGATCTGAGGAAAAAAGTGTATAATTAAATATTGACTTTTCTGCATTAGTTCACATGCTGTGTCATTTGGCATGTCCTCTGACGACATTTTGTTAGCGTCCACAATGTATTTGGTATCAGAGTCGTGAATAAGTCTCAATAGAAAACAATGAATAAGATGTTTTGCTGCCAAAAGTTCAGAACAAAAAGAAAACAATGGAGATAGTCTGAAGACAATGGAACCAGACTTGAACACGGTCGACTGGTGAAGATGATTCCAATGTCATTTGTCTGTCCATTCGTTCGTCAGCCGTTGTTGTGTCAGGTTGACGATCTCTTGCTTAACTTCGGGTAGTAGCAATTCCTTTGCCTTAAACACAAGAAATGAAACAAACTTGATGAAAACTACAAAAGTCATGAATAAGAATCCCAAAAGTTAAAGTAGATAAACTCATCAGAACATGACCTAATTATCTTCTTCTAGTTCACTACTTCTTCGGCAGGTTCAAATGTCTGACGTCGCCACTCTTCTAGCTGTTGGGCCTCTTCTTTCAGCTTTCCATATCCATCTGCCATCATTCAGTCAAGCATCATCTGTCCTTGTCTTCCTCTTGTCAGCCTCCCTTTCATTTTTCCTTCTATGACTGTTCTTAATAGGGAGTCTCATCTCAGTGTGAGCCCAATCCATCCTCTTTACCTCGTTCTTATGCAACGAGAGGGATAGGACAGAAATTGACCAGGGGCAATTTTTAATGGGCTGTAATTAACGTACGAAGGAATTATAAACGAATTTGCTTCAGCAAAATCCAGAAATATTGCTTTTTAAGATAGTCTATAGGCTCACAAATGCTCTGCCAATGGACCCAGAATATCTGTCACGACCTCTGTGTATCATGCATAAGTAATCAGCCAAGAATAAATATGATAGATACCTGATAACCAGCAGATGCTTCGTACGCATACACGATGCTTGTGTCAAAGAGCATCATCCATCTTTCGGCCAGCGCCAAGATGCAGTTCCTCAAGCGTGCCACAACCTCCAGCTCCGACCGAGGCACAGGCTACAGCAAAAGTCACACAGAATTCGTCACAAGGCCACACAACCTAGAACTGTTTCCTTGTCAACTAAATAATATTCAAAAGCTGAAAATAATCTGGCAAAGCAATATCACTGAAACAACATAATTATATTCATTGAAGTATTCTCTATTAAGTTCTCTATTGAGATAACTGGCCCCATAGTAGTTGGGAACAATCTTCCGTCTGACATTTTTGGCGTGTCTCATCTCCTCCTGTGTAAAATAACTTCTGTGTTCTCATCTTCTCACTCTAAATGTATAATTATCTCTCACTTCTGCCTTTTCAGTTATAAAATGCTTAGGATCAGACAATGCTAATTATGCTAACACTTCAACTGAAATGTAAACCACTCTTGTTAACAACCTCAATATAACTGTACTGGTACATGGGTGGTCCTGCCCAGAGAAACCCTGGTTTCTTTAAGTCCCAATTTTGTATCCCAACAATATTATGATATATGATCATGTGTTGTTGTATTTCGTTTTGGGAACAATAAAACGCTATGTTATATTATGCTAAATAGTAGTGCTGCCCAGTTGAACAGTAGCCAAGTTGAAGTCTTTGCCCATGAGAAATATTCTCACAATTATATTTATAAGATGAAGATCAACTGCTGAATAATCAACAAGAAAATCTGCACCATTCACACATATGTGTAGCTCTGAGGCTCAGTTAGTCAGTAACCCAGTGATTGTGATAATGACATTTGTTTACATAGAAAGAAAACAAAATGCAGAAATTTCTAACAAGAGCGACAGTGGACAATGGGAGTAGCTAGAACTGAATAACAACAAACTAGAAATATTCTTATATAATAATCTTGGGATAAATCTAGAGTTGTCTTTGGGTGGGAGAATATGATTGTGCTGTTAGATATCCAGACACTTAAAGCCAATGAAAAATAGCGAGTTTCAAGTCAGTTCATCTGGATAAATACTTCAAAATCTGACCTCAAGGTTCTGTTCGAATCCAACGGCTTTGTCGGCACTCGCAGGCGCAATCCAGATGTAACCATTGTTGCCCAGGATGATGTTTGCACCAAAACTTAAACTGTGGATATGAGACTTTCGTTTCTTGATTAGCGACGGTGACACAGAGACTAGCGTTCCCTGTCCAAGCTACAACGTCAGCACACTCTGAACACAACTGTTAAGATCTAGGTAAGCTCCACATGTAGTCTTGTAATCATACTCTATGCCAATGTTCTTTCTAAGCTGTGCAGTGTGTGCACGGGTTGTGAAGCCAGTGCACACAAGAATTTATTAGTGTGCGCACACAAATTATTTGGCAAAAATAACAAAGTCACGTAAATAGAGTCTTCTAGCTGGCTGTGGCCTACCTCCAGAAACCTTGGCTGATATGTTCCCTTATTTAACTCTAAACAAGGGACTTTTCTTAGGTAATCAGAACTCATCATTACCACAACAAATTCTTAACTGGTTTTAACTATTAATTTAACTATCATCACATTCAGTTCAGACCTGCACATGAACCATTTATAAAATGTTGCAGTTTGCACACCAAAAAATTCTTGCACACATTCTCTTCCGAAATTAGAAGGAACATTGCTATGTACTTCTCAGCTTGAATTAGTAAAGAATATTGATCTGTCAATATCAGAAGTTAAAGTATCATGGGTGTGTGGGATCCTATCAGTGGAGACTTTTCTACAGATGGACTTGCTAGATCTTAACAAAAATAAACTCACATCCAAATAAATAGCAAATGAGGTTTGCACTGACTCAATTGAAACAGAATCTGGTTGAAAAAGAAGACAGTTGGCGATGGTTTTGAAGAATTGAAGCTGACTCACCTTTCCGTGAAAGCTGCTTCTAATCTGGATGTTGACATTCCCAACAGAGTTTACACCAACAACTTCTGCCTTGAAGCTCAGTTAAAGAAAAATTTTCAGTCTGTACCCCAAGGAATCGCTTTATCCTCTTGAAAAGTTAGGTTACAAATCACACTAATTAATTACCCTTTCATAAATAATTAATGTTCACTGATAATTAGCAATGTCTACAGTGGCATTGACCAATTCATTGACTGAGTGTGCACAAAACCAAGTCATATAGTCTTACCAGTTACATGTCTCAAATATTACTTTTATCTTATGTACAAAGATGCTATTGAAAGCAGTGGTAAAAGGACAATTCTGAAGGGGTGGAAACCGACGGATGGAACGCATAACCAATCGTAGTGACTGGGGTCGGACTTTTCCAGTAAACATAATTCAAAAGTGGAATGACAAACAAATGAAAGGATACACAGATGACGTCACCTTCGCTCAGATACTCCCTCATCCACCTTTCGTCTTCATCACATTTAATCCTCTGTAATGAAAATCCAATAGCTAAACAGTTAAAAAGTTATCCAGTTCTAAAGAAATATGGTCCATAGCACCTTCAAGACAACAAAGTCGAAGCTTATTTGAAATTTATTCATTTTATCTCATGCAGTGACATAGCGCCATGGAGCGAAGTGGAGAAATTGCTGAGGGCGCCAAGGGCTGAGGGGCGCCTCCTCGCCGATGTAAAATTATTTTTCTTATAATTTTGGTCGATGGTTAAATTTACAGGCCATAGCATCATAGCCCGCACGCGTCTGACAAATACCGTCGTAGCCCGTATGCAACTGACAAACGCATTACAGATTTGCGATATTTATCACGCATCAGTCCAGCTCGTACGTATAAAAAACAACCTTCAGTATCAGCACGCATTCACGTTATTAAAATTAGGCCATTAAGTGAGGGCTCGGAAAAACTGGTTAACATGATTCCACTCTGTACTAATAGTGTAAATACGCCTTGGACAAATTTAGTCTAAATAGGACGTTACTCAGTCATATTCAGATCAGTTGCTCGGCTGCATACAAATGCAGTAATTAGCTGTATTCGTTGAAATGAACACATTTTCAGCACTTGTCTGTTCGTAGAGAAGAACTTTTTTGATTTTTAAACATTTCAGTACTTCTTCTGCTCATTGAGAAAACTAGTGCATAAGAGTTGAACTCATTTTGCACTGATGTCGAGAACTTCTCCATTCTGCAGATGTTTCTGAAGAGGTTCAGTTTACCCTCACAAATACCAAATAATTCGTAAATTCCATGAGAAAGTGCAGAAAGACAGAATAGCAGTTGTATCCTTTCTGTTATTTCTTCATGAGGCACTGAGAATGTACTAATTAGTAATTAATGCTCAGTGGAGGGTGCTTGAGCAAGGTTCGCTCCAGGGCGCCACAGAGGCAGCTACACCACTGATCTCATAGCTGTGCAACTAAACGTCCCTGCCCATTATCTCCGGTCTGCTGATCTTCTTGTTTCATGGAAGAAGGACTGCTATAACCCAACACCGTGCCTCTGATATCGTGGGTCCTTCTATGTGGAATGACTCGCCTAACAATCTTTAGTAAGATTTTGATCGGGGTCCCATCCTCATTCCTTCTTATTTCCTTGGGGATGTCATGCTGAGAGTTCTTCTGAATAGCTAGTATTGAATAGCTAGACTGATGTAAGAAATGAATTTTAAATTCTTAGATACGATAACATTAATCGCTCTTTATAACCTTTTTTAACAATTTTTACATATGTACCCCATATGTAGAAAGAACATAATTGTAAATAATAAAGAAATCAATATATTTTCTCTCATTTGAATCATTTATTGTTGAACACCCACACATAAACATCACTTATACAGGCAACAGTAATTCAAATACTTATTAGAAATCTGTCTTCTTGTATATTGAAGTTAAACTTAGGTTCAGTTCAATCAGTTGTTGTTCTATTTAAAATAAATAGATGATTTTTAAAAATTGATACCGAGTTCTATTTTTCTCACCTGTTCTCCTGAGGGCAAATTAACTGAAGAGAGATTAAGAGTAGCATCAACACTTGTTTTGATGTCAACTTTCCAACGTTTCTGACCGACTTCGATTACCCGGCCAACGATGACATCACTTGTGCTTGCAATGTATCTGCAACAAAATAACAATACAATGATCAGCAACCCTTACATTACTCATGTCACACTCTTACATTACGCATGTTAAATGCACAGGGCATCAATTGATGACCCCATCTTAGAGGGTCACCCCTTGGCAGGTAGTGATGAACTTTGCTTGCTAATTCCTGCTGTTAGCCGACTGTGTGTAAGGTGACCCTGCAACGACATGGATGAGCCGCTGTGCCACTGTTATTATGTTTCCCCTACTTTGTCATTGAAAGCCTGTTCTGTCCTGTGGAAGGAGTCTTTGTCATTTCAAGCAGCTCATTGGTTGGCACATATTCTGAGATAATGGATAGGTCTCCCAGTGAGTACCTAATGTGGGTTAACAAGACTCTAATCGCTCAGTGGAAACAGGTATTTGACAGTGATCGATGCCATGCGGGCCACGACTAAAGCCACCTCTGACTGGTTGACTAGTCCATATGATGCTACTGGTATGAATCAATCGTATGAAAATCAAACAGTCTCCCTCCCATACCGAGCCAGTCGTACCTCCTGGTCAATACTTGAAAGGTCAGTCCATTGAGAAAACTGATATCCTTGAATTAGTGTAACGTAGTAGGAACACCTGACTCATAATTACAAAAACATATTATTCTTGGTTCCTTTGTCTGTAGCATTCAAATACCAATGCACCACCCCACAGTCCAAACCTTCTTATTGCAAGGCATCCAGTAAATCAAGAATATTACTGTCAGAGAAATGTCATATTCAGATAAATAATGGAAAAATAATGTAAAAAGTATTGTCTCTCAAGTTATCATGAAATGACACAAGAGCAGAAAAACTGAAAAAATATGCAAACCAGTAAACATTAATAATTAATTAATGATCAACTACAGTGATTAATGGCTCATACCTTGCTTTTAGCGGCTTCACCGTAATTAGCCTGTTTACTTGCTGAAGACTACCAGGCAGTGAAGCCACAATCTTATCATCTTGAACATATACTCCATGCCCACTAAAAGAGAAGAAAAAGAGGACATAAATTTTAAAAACCCATTTAATCACAAACTCATGCCTGGTACAACAAGAAATGCTTGATGTATGCAGCAATATATTGCTCATTTTAGTCCATGATACAAGCTTAATCCCAAATTCACTGGTGCGATAAATGACTAATCATTACTATTATTACTTGAGAGCTAACCACATGAGTAATGGAATCAGCTTATTCAGTTAAGAAATAGAGATGATGTTTCAACAAGTAGTTCTTTGTTAAGATAAA
The DNA here is from genome assembly GCA_959347315.1 of Bimastos eiseni. NCBI lineage: Eukaryota > Metazoa > Annelida > Clitellata > Crassiclitellata > Lumbricidae > Bimastos > Bimastos eiseni. Next base: position 4,815,124 of record OY365806.1, read on the forward strand.
TGCGGATTGAATTGTGCTACACGGTAACTAAGGTCAACTCTCCTACATCAGTAAAAATCGAAAAATAAGTGCCCTCACATCTGTGATGTTGAACCGGGCCTTTGCAGTGGAAGGTCAAACTACATAGAATGGGTCACCCCAAGAGCAACACCGTCTGTCCAAAACTCCTCATCTGCAATCTACTCATTACTGAAAACTGCTCCCCTTAGCCGTAGTCTGAAAAGGAGAGACTCTAAGTAGACATCTGGAAGGGGCGCTATATTACGTTTGGTTGATTGATTGGATCAGTATCGTCACCCACGGGTGGGATTTAAAGATAGGCACATCTAATGAAAGATCTGCAAACTGCAATGGCTTGACTGTTTCGTTAACTTGAGCTTGTAAACTGTTATGTGAACTTTCATTTTGTTCTTTTCATAAACAGAGCATATGGTCAAATTAACCTCGGTTGTGCATGAATAGCCTCCAATATCGCTCAATTGGCAAATGCTGGACATCAAAGCGTTTCAATGGTGTAATAATAACCAAACCTTGTGTAACCCTTTTCACCGGTAATCTCGTCACCCGGAATAACTAAATTCGCTCTATCATCTGAAACTATTCTTTGTGTGCGTACTCGCGAAGAAGCCGACCGAATTATCACGTTCTCCATTTTTCATAATCTCACCAATGCCACCAGCGACTATCAAATTGATAGCGGCATATCGGTAAGGAATCTATATTTAGTAACAGGTCCCCAAACTTCTATAGCGCCACGAGGGGCAAGGCGCATGGCGTAAGCTTACTCACGAGCTCTGCCAACGGTAGATTCGTATTCTTGTCACCAATACATTCAAAAGTACTGCATTCTCATTTAAACGGATTTTCGCGCTTGACTGTTATGATTATTTTGTGAGTGTACATTGTCTGAGTGTTCATATTATGATGTGCCCGCAGTGCGTTTGCAAGCGATTCAATGAAGTATATGCTTACTTACTTACTTACTTACTGTCTGCCTGTGGAATAAGATCATGCGGTCGTCGGCGACTCGGCGTATGAGGGCTCTTCTTAAGGTCTTTATTCGAGGGAATAACCGGTGTAGCACGTGGTCCGTGTACCTCAGGAACTTTTAATAGACCATCATCAGTTAAAGGGAATTTCAGTTATGCTGTGACTTAGTCTTTGTTCAATGACGATAGATGAATTCTATTGGGATCTAAACTTGAGCAACATTTATGATTATTTTCTGACTGAATTCGAACCCTTCACAAAGAAGACAACTTTCATTTTAAACATCTATAATTTTACAATTACCAACTGGTATAAAAAAATAGAACTCAAATTTCATAATATCAGACTGTCAATAAAATGAGAAATACTAGATTCCGACTTTTTAGGCACCCTCTTTTCAGATGGCGACTTTGTATTAGTAACCGGACCTTTACGATTTGTTGAGTACGGGCTAACCACAGAAGCATGCCCCGTAAAAACTTCATTTAAGAAATCCAATTCATCAACATCAGTCCTTTTCTCGCTATGAATTGATGAACTATCAACTTCTTCACTGGATATCAAATCATGTGATTTTTTACCAACGGCAGATTTTGACAGAATCTTTTGAGTTTCCCGAGTACAGACAGTTGCTTTGCAATTTTTTGAAGAAATCCTGGACTTCGAAACAGACATTTCCTCAATAAACACCGAACAAACATCACTGGCCGTGGCATCCTCGGTCGAAATGACTGCACGTGTTCTTGTAGAATTAGCACAGGATGATTCAGATGATCGATCGGGTGAATGGATGCTTGGAGATTTGAACTGAGGAGTCTTGGGGGAATTTTTGGATGTCCTGGTAAGCTGTTCCCAATTTCTGATGTTTGATACTAACTTTCCATCCAGTGCTTTGTCAATAATGCTTTCTTCTTCCAGGTCCGATTTCTCTTCTTTCATCAAGTTTTTTCTATCTCGAATCAATCTGTCGTCCAATGCATCTGTTTCTTGATCAGTACTTGCGCCCTGAATATGCCAAATATTCCTGGGTTTAATACATGACATTCATCTTAAACTTAAACTAAGATATGGCAAATATACTTGTACAATTATTTCCATAATATATCCAGAATTAGTCAACTATAAGCATCATTCAGTGTCTTTAAACACACTTGCTAAGTTCAGCCAGGTAATTAATTGGTAACATTCGACAATATCTTATCTTCTTTCATTCAGTGATTACCATTTGAGATGAAAAAGTTGAAAAATGTCCACTAGATTTTTTTTAGTTTCAATGGCGTTATATAAATTGCTGATAAAAGCTATATTAGATATTGACCTCTCTAAGAATCATCTTAGCTGTTTTCAAAAGTTCCTGTTCTGTCATAATGTAGATCATAGCAGACCCTCTTGGTCTACAAATAGCAAACAATTATTCCAATTAACAATTAATTATATATAATAGTCATAACAAACAGCAGGTGAAACTTGATTGACATCAGAACATAGATATAAGCACAATGAGCGATCAACTCAAATTCAAGGTCTCTACTCAGAAGCACTTCCAACCCATGAAAAGAGGAAAAAGTCTTAGAAAGCTGATATGAAGCATCAAAAAGTACAGAACACCTCCAGAGGAAGTTCACTCAACGTCGCAAGGTCAATAAAGAAGGTGGAGCACCTTACCCTCGACCTATTTTAGGGCGACTTTCACCATCAGCAGACCCCGAAGTCTGGTCCGTAGTCTTCCTTCTCTTGCGCATCATCCAGCTGGGTAGCACCTTGAAACTGCTCGATGGAAGCCTCTTCTTCCGACCAACGACCAAAGCAGACTTTTTGTTGGATGGAGAAGGGTCGACTACATGCTCAAGAGGATCCGGATCTTCAAGCAGATGCTGATAGTATCTATATGAAAATAAATATTTATGTAGCACCTTTTCAGAGTCCAATCTGATGCAGCGCTTTCTTTCGTGCAATCAGCATAATGAATGAGATTTATGAATATTGAATTCAGGTGAAATCTTGCCTTAGCGTAATGGATAAGAGCGGTAGGAAGTGAGATCAAATCCCGTTACACCCAATAAGGTTGACTAGTCCTTCCACTCCAAAGGAGGCAACATTGGTAAATCAGCTGCAAGACATGACGAGCACCTTGCATGACTGCTATACAGTTAAAATAGACTCCTGCATTAACTTGTGATAATTATATACAATATAGTGATTATCACAATAGATGTGAGCGATGTCATATAACATACCGATATCATTAAACAAGAGTCACACATTACATGACATAAGTCATATTTTTAACTGTATCATCAAACATGGAGCCTATTTAAAGATAATTGAAATATTAAAGAGAAGCCCTGTCCTATTTCAAAGTTCAAAGGCAACTGGAGTTTCAATGAATGTCGTAAAGAGGAAGCGATGATGTAAATAAGAAAACAGGGTGCTTCAGATGTGAGAGGTCAGATCACCAGATGGCGAACACAGTGTAATAGTAAAGTTAAAAGAGCGCACACAGAAATAGTATAAAGTGCATCATCAAAACGTACTGCACTTGTAATCATAATGTGGTTTCATCTTGTGACAGTATGGAATTTATAGTATGCTCAATGTTCCATAGTTTATGTCCACCTGGCAAGCAATACCTGTTTAGTGTGTCCACGCTCTGAGCAGCGATGTATAGGGTCCGATGGTTGCCAACTGACACCCTGGCTATGCAATTGTCAGACTCTTTGGCTTTTTGTAGCAGTGGAACACAAGGGACATCAGCATTATCGCTCTTTTCCTTTTCCTCACCAGGTGGCGGCAGCACACGCATGCTCTGCAACATCCTTGGAATGGGAAACTGCACTGTGCCATGACGTAACTAAAATGGAAAACAATGCCACTCAGAATGGAAACAATAGTGGGCTTTATCTTCAAAGAGAGTCTCACCTTTCAGGCAAATACATGATAATGATAATAACGGCTTTCATGCCACCAGAGGATGAGACGAATAACATAGTTTCACGCTGCCTTCATCACAGACAGTTGTCGATGAGCAACTTATCACCACACAGTGGCTTAAGGTAGATTTGAACCAGAGACCCTCCAGTTACAAGACACAGAACATACCGCCACACCATCGTGTACCATTATGAAAATATATACCCTAGCAATAGAGGTGTACCTCGCCCCACAAGGTTAAGGTGAAGACTGCCAACTAAACTCTTAACATCATGATAAAACTGCAAAACTGAAAATTAATAAACTGAAAAACTAGAGACCAAAAAGGTAAAAACATTCTTGGAAACAGAAGGATAAGTTAAACAAGGCCAGAGAATAGCATTTGACATTAATCAAAAGAATTAGGAGCTGTTTTACCAGATCTGGGTTGGTCAGTGCTCGTCCCAGCTGTGAAACAGATATAACAAAAGTAATGATTTGTTAGGTACATAATATTCAACTGAAGACAATTAGCAAGTTTTGCCAGCAAGAATCCTGATGCAATATTAACACAAGATGAAACAAACACCAACTGCAGATTGATCGCAAAATGGCCTCATAAAACCATAGCCACACTCATTGGAAATTATTTACCTTATAATCAGCAATTATTCTCTTAAAAGACATATAACAAATTGAGAATTAGTGGCATACCAAACCCATGTTACATTTGCAGATTTATACCTCAGCACTATTTGCCAATCATCATTTATGAATGCAGAACATGGTAGAGCAGAGAAATTCTACCATATTTATATATATAGTATATATATGTATGTATATATGTTATATATATATAAGCCATATTTATATATATAGTATATATATGTATGTATATATGTTATATATATATAAGCCATATTTATATATATAGTATATATATGTATGTATATATGTTATATATATATATATATAAGCCATAATGCAATGCCACGTTCTGCTGCGATACAAGTGTCGATAAGACTGACCTTGATATGTCGCATTCCAACAGACTCGACCATCTTCCTGTGCTTCAGGGATTCGTAGAGGTAGACGCTGTTCTACGGAGACATACACCATTATGTAACTCTAATCTGTAATTGCAAATTTGAATAGCACCTCTACTAGAGCAACTTCTCAGAGGCCCTCCCAATGTAAAAAAAATTATACAGAATTTTTAACTGTAATTAATTATATCAATTAGCACCTCATCAATTAACCTCTACCATTGACTGTTCCATTATCATACAATATATCAGATTGCATTAGATTCTAGATCTTGAAATAATGCAATTCTAACCTCCAAAAATGCAATCTGTTGAAGAATTTGAATGCACTTACTGAGCCGAATAAGTCCAGGCAATGAAGACGCATTTGAAATGCCAAGATGGACGCCGTTAACAGGGTCAGGTCACCACTGCTGTCCCCATCAACCACGTAAGCAAACACAACCAGCTGACTCTAAAGATGTTGAAACAGATCACAGCATTTGTATATATTTATAAGAATGAGAAGTAACATGTCTTAATATAAACTATTTCATGTACACTACTTGAAAGCCTCCTAACAACAAGTATCATTAGAAGTTAAATATTCTGACATAACATGGACAAACATATTGATAATTAATTGAGCTGTAGAACATGACTTCATGAGCATCAATTGTCGGTACTTGTTCTGTTATACAAACCCCAACATTTAATGCTTGAATCACTTTTCCATTTTATTTAAATTTCTCTAGTTAATGTTATGCAAATGATTTGTAATACAATGCCACTTTTGACACCATAACTAGAAGATTCCAGCATAAAATCACATTATTGTAATTTTCTAACAATCATGAAATTTAGATATTCCAAGTTGTTCGCACAATTTCATGTAGCAAAATTGTCACAAAATTAAGAAAGCAAATCACCACCAGTCAAAGAGACTGACAAAACCACCAAATCAATTCAAAATGTGTATATAACACTATATGAATCAACCTTTCACTTTATTTCGATAAAAGATCAACAAATCTGGGCTAAAAGAATATGGCTCACTGAATGCTGAATGGATTTGAGAAACTCTGAAACAGATTTCTGTACTTCTACAAAAACAGAAACAGAGGAATTCTCTCATACTCTCCAGTTCAGTCTATAACACATCACAATTCTTAATAAAAGCCAATGCAAAAAGCAATTAATTTTCTATAAATTCCTTGCCACACAAAGCCCCATTCAATTTCTGAAATATTTTCTAAATTCTACTATAGAACTCCAGCAATTCACAATTCCAATGCATAATAGATAAATAATATCATTTATTCTAGTAATCAACCAAAAACAGTAGTACTTGAAACGAATGACTTGACTTTGTTCTTATTGATAGAGTACATGAAATATGACTTATGTTTAATCATAATGTTATGACAAAGGAATCATGTTTAATGATATATGAAATATGACTTTTCCTTAGTATTACAGTATATTGAATCGACTCCATGTTAAGCGATCCACAACAAAATATGACACGAAATATAATTTATTATTATGCAACACCTTACTCATGTTTAATGATATTGGTATATGATACGACTCAAGTTTTAATGATATATGCAATATCGTATAAGCAATTTGGTCATGTTTAATGATTTATCAAATAAACAATGTATAAGAATTAATTAAACATGATTAATAATGCAAAACAATAAAAGAATTTTTTGACTCGTGTTCATTGATAAATGAAATATGCCTATGTTTAACATTAAATGAAAATAATATGACTTATGCTAAATAACAAATTAAATTTTACTCAAGAAACTCCTAAATACTACATGAAACTCTGTCTCATGTTCACATGCTTTTTTATGTAATCTCGTGTTGTCAAATATTTCCAAAAAAGGCTCTACATAAATATGCAATTATTATAATTATCGTCAATCAAAACAAATGAATATTTAACCATTTCTGTTGCCTCTGTCCGATTCAAAGATCGTAATGACTCTTCCATGTCTATTTTGTCGAAACCAATTCTCGATAAGTGGAACGATCTTAGCAGGGTCAGACAAACTTCTGCACTCAATCATCAGGCAAGGAATCTGGAACTGAAAATATCAACAACAAACATCACAAGTATGTATGTATGTATGTATGTATGTATGTATGTATGTATGTATGTATGTATGTATGTATGTATGTACGTAAGATTTTATGACTGTATATACATAAGCATGTCTGTGTGTGTGTATGTTTGTATATATGATAACATTTAGTATATAGTGCCTTTTAGGTACCCCAAATAAGTGCTATAATTAGCAATGAATAACTACAGAGAGGTGCTGAAACAGGAATTTAAAGGTTAATAATAACTGGCATAGAAATATTTCTACACAAAACAATTTCTGTTCATATTTTTATTGTTATTATTATCGTCATTATTATCCATGTAACTTATTATATTGCTTAAGAAACATAAGTAATAAGAAAGTAATGGGGACTTGGATCATGATCTAATTTATACTAGTACTATGGCCCAAATTTGATGTAAGCTCATCCCATGGCTACCAAAGCTGTACCGATACATCGGCAGCACTCATAATCGGGCCAATTATAGAGATATCGGCGGTATCGAATGTCGGTAAGATAATCGGTATCAGCAAAAAGTGATATCGGTACAGCTCTAATGGCTACTGTTGCATATTCCTATAAATTAATAACTTAACAAACCTTGTAATTGGAATAAAATGTCTGTGTTAAATTCTTTGTTCAAAGAATATCTTCTTAGAAAAAGGCATCAATACAAAATGATGACATTTAAATTACATGACCAGGTATTAACACTTAACCCATACTCAACAACGCATACAGATAATCGAATTCATATCAAGAAAAGAAATACAGTAAAAGAACATGAAAACATACCAGATGCTTAGAACAGATTTGAAGTGGAAGAGTAATGTCTAACTTTCTCAGCTGCTCAACATCCAGAACAGAATCTGTTCAAAATCACAAAACAAACCAACCATCAACATCAGACAATTGTGTCCTATTGATTCATTTTCTATTATATAGAAGTTGGTTAATTTTAATTTTGAAATTACTGCTAGATTCTATGTTGCATGGAAATAAACAAACAAATTCAATTTGAAAATGACCGCAATAAAAATAAAAGATTAGTCTTGACAAATTAGCAAAAATAGCCAGTGGGCAGCCTCAGAATACATTAGACAGGGTTTGATGTGATACCAACTCAGGGCATTTCCTCATTTATTAATTCATTCTGAGGACGCATATAGCGCCCTCCAAGATACCTGCCCAGATACTCATCCTACCCAACCCTGGCAATAAAGAAGTCTTCAGATGAATGTGAAGAGTGAGAAAACAGAAAATTCCGATCGTTCATTGGTGAAGTCTCATGGGATAATCATTCATTAAAAAACCAAGTACCAATCTCTTACAGACGGCTCAGCAAACACCCTCAAAACAATCTTATGATCCATTTATTTAGATCAGTTAGTTAGAAACATTCATCGCCACTTCGCTACTGCTTGCAGTTCAGCAGTGCCAGTCCCAAGCCTGGATAACAGAGGAGGGCAATGCTAATAATCTCTGGTATCAAACAGTTTCGTTAAACTGAAACCAACCAACGTATTTATCGCCCAAGCGCAGTTCTTTAGCCAGACAAATGCACATATACATGAAGGTGATCTGTGTCTGCATACCGCATTTTCCATACCAGACATCGATTTCGGTGGCAAAGATCTTGTCTAGGTATTGCCACTCCTCATTGAGGACGGCCTCTGCCAGTAGAATTTCCCGCTTCCACAGTAGCTGTGTCTTTCCAAATTCCGGGATAAAGGCTAAACATGTGCACTGGACTTTAGGAACCTATCCAAGAATAACAACAACATACAAGTGCGCAAGTAACCGTTCGTTTCTTCCACTCATATACAATCCCAGTCAGATGCATCCTTCAAATACCAATTATATAATTTTTATCTAAGTAATCAATTACAATTAAACATTACTATCGGAATTGGAAAATGACTTTGCTCAGGCGTGCACATTAATACTTGAACAACAAGAAACGTTAGAATCATAAACAGATCGGAAGAAAAAGTTTTTTTATGATCAATTAATAAATTCATAAATGAGTTTTTACTCATAAAAAAATTCATGGACAAGCAGCTGCAATAGAACGAAGAACATCAGCCAAATGACAACACAGCATGCCTTCCAGCAGATCAAAGAATGGAGTGGCTTTTAACACAGCTACAGGATGCAACCATGGATGATAATTATGATGCCATGGTGATTTATGCATGCATTGTAAAGTGCCAACATGCAACAGAAACGAAGCCAGTGTAGAAAATGATAAACCCATCAATGCGTGCTAAAACTGTACTCTGAGGCATAACTTTCGCAGATCAGTGAATCTAGGACTGAAAGCAGATAGAAATAAAACCTTGTTTAAAATGGTGTCTGTGTAGGACCTGCGAATAGCCATTGTCTGCATACTGTCATCAACAGCAACCTTTTCACCCTGTTAAACAGCATCATATATTAGCACAAAACGTTGTACTGAAAACCAAAATAGATCATTATGAAAAGGTAACCTTTCTACCAGCTTGGTGAAATTCAAATCAAACTCTAATTTATGAATCCATCAAAGTTCTGAGAAATTGTACTTAGATTTTAACACACTTCTTAAAATGAATACCTTAAATTAATTTAAAATTGGTGAATTTTACCATTTTTAGCTGCAATACCTGCTATGTATAATTGTATATTAAGATTTATTACAGATTTAAGTAAGTATAAGAAGCTGTTAAATAATGACAAAGTAGTTAAGTTGTTAAGTAGTCAACACAAAGGTTGACTACTTAACAAAGCAAAGCTGTAAGTGGGTAAAGGCTTGCTTCTGACCTCCAATAAAGGTTTGATGATTTTGTTGTTGATCAGTTGCCTTATGGTCAATGCTGAATTCATCTGAAACAATTCACTTGGTGAAATTCTTCTATACATCTCAGATAATTCACTGGTGAAGTAGCTACTCTTCCCCTAAAAGAAGAAAAAGGAGCATATTGAAATTGACTATTGATCTGATGCAGTAAATCTGCAGTTTTGCTAAAGATTCCATGATTGGCATGTCTAAAATTAGCAACACGGATTAACCTTTAAATAAACACATCACTATTTATGTTGGATAAATCTCCTGCAGTAGCAATTGTTCTGTTGTGGATATTTTTCATGCATGTACAAACCAAAGTTATTAATGCACAGCTTCAATTGTGCATTAAAAACATGCTTTAAATGGCTTGATAATTCTTGGAACAGTCCAGGGGCGTCCAGATAGGGGGGCTCCTGAGGCAAATGGCCTCCAATTTCACGTCGGGGGAGATATTTTTTAGTCTGGGAGGGGGGAATATTTTGCCTTCCATGCCCTTGGGACCGGGTTTTGCCTCCATCACTCAGAGGGGATTGACACCCCTGTACAGTAAACAAATAGTTATTTTCTTATCAAAATTAGTCGCGCGGGTCGGCTAGGGTCAGTGATAGAGTCATCATTAGAAAACATGTTAATATAACTTTCAGACGCATTAGTAATTTCGGAATGCGTTGAGTGGCGTAATCTTCCCCCGCAGAAACACCGCGCATTTCTGTCCTATGTTACTTGTTATGAAACTGCAGTTCACCTGAGTACTCTATTCTATTCAATAATGGGGCGATAATATTGTTTCTTCTGGTCATGGACGATACCGGACCATCTTAAATTTTTACAAGAAAATGGGAAATGGGGATTAGCACAGGCTAATCAAATTTGCCATTGCAATTACAAATACTTTCCTATCTGCATTGAAATTGAAACTTACCACGAATGGTGGACCGTGAAATATGACATAATTACCCAAGCTAGCTTTTAAATTCATTGTTATAGAATTATCATTAACCAGAATGAGGCAATGTATTTGTACAAATATTGCGGAATGGAATGTACCACTCTTTACTCCCAAATAATAAGCCCATAGGACAATATGTACACAAACAACAAAAATAACGCTGAGCGATAATGTAAAGCACGGAGACGTTATATTTTAAGATACTCTATGATTTTTCCCTATCATTATTATTTTGCAGCACTTAGATCTTGTGTAGAACTCATTGCAACTCCAAGCTATTTCGTTCAAATTCGTTGGCAATGATCGGTGGAATTCAGGGCTGCAAACATGTTGGTTTTTAGTTATTTTGGCTTTTATGGGTTTTCACAAAAATTAAAATGGTACGCAAAATGGCAGTTTTTGCTTTTTAGTTTTTAAAAAATACTTTTTTTTCAATTTACTAATATCACTATTATATTACTAAGTGTGTGTTATTCAGTACAAAATCAGGTTAAATTAATTATAAAAACGAGCTGGAGCTCTTTTTCACGCTGTGTTGATAACAAAACTGTTGTAACAAAAGCCAATGGAAAACTAAAAACAAAAACAAAAAAACCTTTGTTTTTTTTGCACCTCTGGAATTATGTTGTGATTTATTGATTTAACAAGAATTGATAATATGATAATTAAGTGAGAAATCGCGCAAACGTGAAAGATTTGCTAGGAATTGAATAACGAAGAGAGATTAATTATAAGAAATTAATAATAAGAAATTGGAGAAAAAAAGAGCAGGTCGAGGAGATGTCATATTACTAGAAACAAAGATGCGCAGTCTGTGAAAGTTTTTGAATTAATAACATGCACTCGTGACTAAATGGCTGATGGCCTACGCTTAGCTTTCAAGTGGCGCGTTTGACATTTTTAAATTACGATTACGAAGCAAGGCAACTAGAGGACATTCTCAAAACTTATTTAAGAAACCGAAAGGAACAATAGAGCAGAAATTCTTCAGTGCCAGAATACTTCCAGACTTGTGCAATGGCTCGGACGATAGCATTGTCTCGGTACGAGTCGGTATAGAAACCATCACAGCATAATAAAGGAAACTAGGAAAATTGGACTATTAAGCATGTTCCGGGTCAATTTGCAATAGATCGATTTTACATAGGTCTAGAGACCCGATTTAGACCAAACTTCTTCTAAGTCACTTTAAACTCTTGTCATGCTATGTCATGTTAAGGCTCATGCTTGGTTAAAAGCATTCCCATCCTCTAGCCAATCAGCTAAAGAGCCTACAAAATATTTGAACTGATAAATTGAACCCCATAACATTTTTCGAGGACTGTTGCCTACCTTAGTGAATCTGCTTGATGCTTCATAATCATCCATGCTCCTTTAGGCGAAATTCAAAGAGAATCGCCAATGGCGATTTCAGCTACTCGTTGTAACGTATGCTGGGCAGGGATCAATAGTCTATGTTTTGCGTAAGAAAACATGTGGGTTGTGGTCACGTTGTGAAATGACCACCATGAAGATGTTTAATGCATCAAATATGTGGACTAGACTTCCATTTGCTTTCCGTTGTTTACTTTCGTCGCATAGAATGTGTTCAAACGACGTTAAAATGATCTCAACGAAGAATAACGTCCTGGTAAGTGTGTACAGGTCATCATTTACAATACCACAGGATGGGTGCGTAGCGAATCGCCGAAACCCGAATCCCCGAAACTGATTTCGGCCGTATCCCCGAAATCGAAGTTAGATTGATGAAAAGGATTCTGCTTAAATGGAAACTGGATCGATGAAAAAATTCACGCAGAAGCTGGATTTATGAATGAATCGCGCTGTTTTGAGACAGTTCAGCGTTTTTCAATGGTACATTGCTGTTTTCGGGAAATCTGGCTTTTTGGCCTTTTCAGCGTTTTCGGGGATTCGGGTTTCGATGATTCGGGTTGATCCCCACAGGATTTACCTGATATGTGCGGCTTATACCACGGAACATGATAATATATCAGCTCTGTGGCAGTCATACAAACGTGGAGAATCTTATCATAAATTGTTCGTAATTTATTTCAAAGCACATTAATGGTTCAACACGAAACAAGAATATAACCGAAATGTTTTGGCCAGTTTGACCTTTAGTTAGTGTAAACTAACAGTTGCACTGTAGACAAGAGAACTACATGATTTAAAACTGTCGACGGTGACTGGGAGATGGTCAAACAGCGTTATTTCGACCACATGAAATTTGTTACCGAAAGTATTTTATACCGATTTCTCACATTAGGTAATATGTTACAATACGATACAATACAATACAACTAGGCATTTATAAAGCACTTTAAGAAGACAAGTCTTGCACGAAAGCGCGCTGCGCTGCGTTCTCAGTCATAATCCAAGGAAAAAGGTAGTTCTTCAGTTTTGACTCAAATAGTGCAACGGATGTTGCGTAGTGGACTGTAGTTGTTACAGACCCAGCAAATGAGGAAGAGAGTAACTTTAAAATTTATATTTGCACCAGGGAATAATAGCCATGTTGTCGTATGCGTGTCGAATCCCTATCTGCTGAACATTTATTTTACAGTTTACTTGCATTCGGCAGTTTTGGGGATCCGTGTGTTTTCATGTTATTCCTATATTTAACTTATTTTGTAACTTTGCAGATTGTTGGATTGGGTAATATTGATCGACCAGATACTCGACATAGTGTGGGAATGAGGCTGATTGACAGACTGGCTGTCTGTCTTGACACCTCATGGACTTGTAGCAAAGAAACTAAGTCATATGTGGCCAAAAAGACTTTGAGCTTCAATTCACAGCAATCGGATGGGTTGCCTGTAACGTCAGAAATGTTTCTGCTAAAATCCGTTCTGCCAATGAATGCTAATGGAAGAAGTTTAAAAAAAGCAGGTGAAATTTAGAACAGTTGAACAGGAACATTGTGCCTCTATGTTATGTTGTGTAAGTTGAAGACAGGTCATTCCAGCTCAACTCAACCAATGCCTCCCAACCTACCATCTCTGAATTGGCTGAAATTTTTACCACATGTTGCTAGATATATTGGATGGAGAAATCTAACATCTTAGTGTATAATTTAAAATACTTTTCAAGATATTGTGTTTTCCGTGACCCCACCCTCCGAAGACGTTTCACGAAACCTTGCGAGGTCCACTTTTTGAGATTTGATATCTCCAGAATGATTGGACCAAATCAGATGAAATTATTTTTATCTGTACAGCTTCTTGCATAGATTACAAAAATATAATTATTTTTATTGTGCGTCTTATAATTTCAGCTGAAACAAATGTCAAAGTTGCCTTTATATGCACTTTATGTTTACTCTTTTCAATAATCAGTGATCAATATCTCCCTATATACCAGGCATAATGCATTCATATTTTATTTAAATAATGTCTATGTGGCTGGCAATTACTTTGAAAAGTTTGAGCTTGATCAGTGGTTAACATCTGGTTGATATTTGCTGTCAGAGTTGACCAAACCTGATGTGGAGGGTGAAAGAGAAAAAATATTCCCAAAAAGGCCCACTAAAATATGTCTTTTTTATTGCGTTTTCTGATAGAGCAGAGATCACTTGATATGTGTTCAAAAAATCCCAATGGTGTTTTTTTTAAGGAGTTTACAGTGTGCCAAAAATGGTAGTTTTTTGGTATCACGAGTTGCAATCAAGAGTGGTATTTGACAGACATGTTACCCTAATATATCAATATCAAAACTGTGAAACCAATGTGAAATTGTTTTTATCATAAATGAAACATAACTAGGTTAATCTTATTAAAGCTACTGTAAACATAAACATTTCTTTACTGTAACTAATGCGAACTAATCAATTAAATTTAGTGTTCTCGGTTTAATATTTCTTAGCTGCTGCATATGAGTGAGTGGCCGGTCCTCTCCCTCACCAGCTCATCTTCGCTTCAATAGATTATACTTTTCAGTGTGATGAACCGGCAGAATTTTCACAAAGCAGCCAGGGAGGTGCTTACTAATCATTTTTCCCTTCATTCGCCTTGAATATACATTAAAATTGATTTAAATGCTTATTTAGACAATTCTAAAAATATATTACTATCTAAAATGATAGCGTTTTGAGTGTTTTTGGCTATAACTTTGAAAAAACCTCTGTTTAAAATCTATGAATATCTTGGAAAGTGCTGTCGAGTGACTGTGTCAGTGAATCAGGTATATTTTTATTTCTTGCAGCTGACCTATTCAAAATTTCCACTAGCAACATCTTCCTTATTCACGATGAACTAGACAAACCGGTTGGCAAGTTTGGCATCAAAGAGAAAGGCAGTGCTAGGTTGGGGCTTGTACTAAAAGCCAAGTTATCGGTGTTCTTATTATAGGTTATTTGTCCATAATTTTTTTCTGGAGTTTAAATCATTATTGCACAACTAACCAAGTTTTTAATCAGCTGCATTTCTCTTTATAAGATCTAGCTAAACTATTGCAACATTTGAACCATTGTTTAAACAGACCCAATAGATTCTTAAAAGAAAGACAGTTAAACACTGTCATGGGCTCTCATGTGTTTCATTCCTCTGCTCCTAAGGAACGAAACCGATGACTACCAATGTTCGTCCGATGCTGCAACTACTTTTCTTCTGTTAAGAAACACCTCAAAATTCAATATTTCTCATTGAATTTCAAACTTCTGACTATCTATTCATCTGGGGACTATCTAACTATGCTCAAATTCACATTTCTATGTGACCTTGTGCACATTATAAATGCTTGTAATTATTTTTGTCATAGTATATACATGAATTATGGATTGATTATGATTAGTACTGTATGGTATTGTCAAAATGCTACAATAAAATCCTTGTTTTTTTCCAGGCTTTAAATTCCATTCTAAAGTTATTTAGAGCAATATTATTACAATGCCTATGTGAAGTAATTTTAAGAATGTGCAGATATTAGGTATTGTGCTTCCATGATATATGTTGTGCACTAAATAATTTTATTGACTATCGTCAACATTTTTTTTGTAGAGGACACAATGGCGTGAAATCCGTTATGACCTGTTTAACATCTGATGTAAGTCTCTTGAATTTCAATATAGTTTCTTTATTAACTCTGAAAAGGTGCTATGCAAGAGTTGTTTTATGTAAGTCCCTGGCAACAATGAAAGAATCACTGAAAGTGGATATGATACATGAATAATGCATTTGTGGCATTTATTTTGGTATTATCTTAATTCTTTTATGTGTTTTTTTCTTATATACCCTTAGAATTCGCTTTATTTCTTGAACGGTGTGTCTCTGAATGTCTTCTAGGCTATCTTGAGGTTACGAATTGGAATCGATCGGCCAGAGAACCGTAACACTGTGGCCAATTACGTGCTGAGCAAATTCACTGAAGCAGAACATAGAACAGTTGATCTGGTGATGGACAGTGCTCTGACCTTGCTGCTCAGAGTCGTTGAGGCAAGGATGAACCTAGAGCCACATTTCTTGGTCAAGCGCATTGAAAGTGCAGCCGTGAAACCGATCCCGTGCCAGGGTGAGATTGGGAACAACACAAACTCAAAAAGACAGGATCATGAAAAGATGAACTGAGGAGGGTTTCTGGTAAGCTACAATGAGAGATTGAAAATATAATGTTTATATTGAAGGAAGAGCTTTTGAGTGATGTCTAGTTTAAGTACAAAACAAGTACATAGACAGGTTAGTGCACTCTTTTTTATTTTGCATGTTTTAACTGGTTATAGATGTAAAAAGCAGTGGTAATTTAACAATATAATGTCCTTATGCATACGTTTAAATAGTTATTGGGATATAAAGACTATAGACTAATTCTCTGGTCTGTTGTTTGATTTGTTAATTTCCATTTTTCGTTGTTTCTCAGAAGTCGTTTTGGGTGCTCTGTCCAGCTTCTCTTGCATCTACATCTTAATTAAGATATCTACCTACTTTCGAATTGGGTAAGATCCACACGTACCTCATGAAAAACAGATACTCGAGATAACCGATCACCATTCCGGCAATAACGTCCAACACATAGTGCCTGGCAAGCAGGACTCTTGAGACACACAGGCAAACTGTCCAAGTGATCAGCAGTAGGATGGTGACTCTGCCACACTCGAATTGGCTGATGATGAACGAGGTGACTGAAACGGCGTGTGTTGCATGACCGCTTGGAAATGAGTATATGTCGGACAGTATGGTCCAGTGGTCGCCGAGGTTCCGTCGTGGACGTTGGCGTTGGAAGATCGCTTTGCTCAACAGAAGGACTGATGTGTCGAAAACCAATACTGTTAGAAAAACGGACAAATTTTTTCGAGCAGCTGCAATTTAGGAAATGAAACCATTACAATAATGTTTACATGTAGATGTCCTTCTGTCAATCAATTGCAATATACAAAAATAGCATTTAGGAAATCTATGTGCTTGGCTTGTAACAAGGACAGTAAGGTTTCAAGCATCAATGGGAGGGTTACCCTGTACAACAGACACTACAGACTAGATAAATGTACAAAGTTCATCCCTTAATTTCTTTGCACCTCACAATGCATTGTTTCGAATGCACTTTGATAAAAAGAATAATAATGTTATTTTGTCAAATGAAGCTGGTATAGCACTTTGCTCCAGTGGTCCGTGTATGTGTGCCAAAGGCATTTTTAACAATTTTTTTACATTTTTCGTGTGGTCTACTCAGTTATGGTGGGCACGAAAATGCTAAGGTTTATATTTCTGTCTCCCCTAGCCAACTGGGCTACAATTAGTACAGTGATGAGACACTATCAATGGGAAGATGATCCACCAAGGGAGAGGACCGGCCACCTGCCTCAGTTACCAAGGATAAGAATAATGACGTCCACAACATTGCATACCCAGGACTTGTTATAATAAAGGATTCTCCTCTTAGCGGTTGAGGCTTATTACTGTTTTTATGGGGATACTGTTGGGCTTTATATATAACTTTCACTTTTATTATTTGACCGTTTAGAGAAATCCTTAATTGTAACAGGTTTTTTGCAAGCACATGCTGTCACAGTATTTTTGCCTATAAATTATGAGCAGAACTTCGTAGAAATGAAACACTATGAGGAACATGTGTGCTGTCAACGTACGGTAGAGTAGATTGAATAGCGTCAGCTGTATCTCCGAGGTTCGTGCCGTCGCTATAGCAATGCTTACGCCAAAGACCATAGGGAGGGAATTACCCGAGTGCTCGAGCAATTTCATGAGGGGTCTCGCGCTTCCCCAGGACGCATTGGCATTGCAGCAGACTGCCAGACAGGAAGACGTTTTCTTGTCCCAGGCGATTAAATCTCCAAGCACCGCACGCCACCTGGGGACTGCTGGTTCAGGCCGTTCGGCCGGCTGTTCGTTATCGTTTTCCCCTCCAGCCGGAACTACGTCATTGTTGCGGTCGTCCGCCATTGATCCGCTAATCATTCTCGTCTGGTCAGTTCAACATTTGTCCGTCTTTTCATTTATTTTCACTTGGCTCCCCTTGAAGCGGCCATCCCCAAAGCGATGACGCGAGGCTGGCGAGTGGGACCGGATCTCTCATCCACTCTGCGACGCCCCGAAATCATGCGTCTGCTAATCACTAAATCATCGACTGCACTCGATGAACTCGACATCACTGCAGCCGCAGACGACAACAATGACGTCATGCAGTCCTTTGTTGCGCTAGCCTAGCTAACTCGGTCTGCCGAGCTGCGTGAGTCGAATGATTTCTTTCGGTTAGCCTTTGTTTACACCGCTGCCGGAGGTAATGGCTATACTGCGAAATTGCAGGAGGTATTGGCTATGCTGCGAATGAGTCCCAATTAGGAAGAATGGGGATTTCTTGAACAACCAGCTTTCCAGATTCCACATTCAAGAATAATTAATGGCGTGTGTACGTTTAAAGGCATATGTGATTATTAATACTTGTTGCATCAATATTTGTAAATGGAGTAAAATTAATAAATTGCCGGACTTTATTCGCAACTCTTCAGCATCATTGCTCCTCGATTTTTCCCCCAAGATTTAGGCCCTATTATGAGCTGACTTTCAAGTTGTAAGATTAGAGATTGCAATTCCCTAATTTCCGATATTTTATCAATTCCGAATTTCCGAAATTTTCAAACACGAATTCCGGAATGTCGGTTTTGAAATGATTTTTCTTAATGACAGTTATTATTGTTATTATTATCATGATTCATAGAGCGAAAGATGCAAACTTTGTTTTATTTACATATAAATATGATTTAGTAGGGCCTATATATTTCATCTATGACCGAATAGTTGTGCTGTAAGTTTCTGAATTGTGCGCAATAAGATCCTCGTGTTTTTTTAATTTCTATTGCTACTCCGTGAATGCTGGATAACACCCTTAAATGACAAAAAATCTCTACAAAGACAGAAACGCCACGACAGAATGGCTAATGATGAGGAGTTGGCATTATTTTTTGATTGAACATTTAGCAAGCAGACTGTTGAAGCTGAACGGCCCGAACGTACGTTTTCTGCTGTCGGTGTTATCTGCTCCAGGTTGCGAACCCGTCTCGGCGATGACACCTTAGACTCATTGTGCTTCCTGCATTCATATTTTCAGAAGCATGCCTGATGCATTATGGATTCATTAATACTGCGGTCTCTGTTCTTTAATCTTGTAATTCTTTATCTAGGACTATTTATTTGGCTATTGTAATTTTATTTTGACCGTGTGATACAGTCGTTTCTTTTCTGGTTCCTCTCCCTCTTCCTATGGTTCCCGTGGACCGTTGCGCATTCTTTAACAGCTCTAGTGAATAACTCCCATTGTTCCTCGTGGTCTCCACCGTGTTGTAATGCTCCAAACCTGTTGCTAATCTCCCATTGGAAGTCCTCGGCCCCTTCTTGTTCCTTAATTTTTCCACTGCAAACGCTTTGATGTGCTCATGGAGGGACACATCAAGAACCAGGAGGTGATGAGAATGGCGGGAACACAGGATCTTGAGAACATCATCGCAAGAAGAAGAGGAAATTTGGTGGGTCACATCCTTAGACTACCGAAGGAAAGAATTGCGAAGACGGCGATGAGCTGGATGCCGGAGGATGGAAACGCAAAAGAGGCAGACCGAGAAAATCCTGGAGACGAACATTTAGATATGACCTGGAGCAGATGGGACTAGCCTGGGATGGGGCGGAGAGGACAGCTGGCGACCGCGTGAAGTGGCGGAGACTTGTCGACCAATGCTCCGATCGAAACAGGAGGAACTAAGTCTAAGTGCGGAACAGGAGGAACTAAGTCTAAGTAAGTAAGATACCGTCGACGCTACTTTCATCAATCAATCAAAGTATTTTATTTGGCGATCCAATGAACAGAACAAGAATGACAATTATACAAATTTTACAATTATTTCTATCGGATCACCCAGGAGACCCAATTAGGGATCGGAAGATCCCGCTGGTCATGGCCACCTGGGGATGTTCGAGATGACAATTACACAATCCTGAAAATGTATGGCCTCCGTCAACCTCTGAAGTCCCTTGACCAACCATTTTTTTAAAATTATTGCACATATCACAAAATGTCAGCAGAAATGTGCAGAGTGAAGAAAACCGACGCAATATATCGGTTGAGTAACTCAACAACTTCAAGACTTAAGCTAAGACGTACGGATGGGATATTAATTTTATTTAAGATACTAATATTAGTAGTGGTTCTTACAGAGGCATTAGTTAGTCTTCTGAATAACTTTAAACCCTGATTTGTTATATCTTGTCATAATTATGTTGGAGATTGCACTCGAATGTCATTGGAAGTTGCACATTTAAGCTTCGAATACACATGTATAAAATAATACAAATTCCGACAACACAGCTTTGCAGTACAGACTCGAGAACTGAACAATGACTAATGACTGCTCTAAGCTTATATTTTATTGCCTTACAGCCCAGCTTGGCCTGGAATTTAATTTTCAATTCTGCTTCGGCCCTGGAATTAGCCCCAATCGCTAGTGTTTTATTTGGCGAGCGCTCCGAGTGAGGACGCGGTTATATACAATTATAGCACTTGATTTGTATAATGAAATTGTGCACGTCCGTCAGATTATGCTAACTCACATGTCGGTTGTTATATCGAATGTCGGCGAAATGTGCAAAGTATGCGAAACGTAAAAATATTGTAGTTTAAAGTAAATTAAATTGTGTAAGCTTAGTGAAAATAGGCTAGCATCTTAACCCTAAAAATGTCATATTGCCAGAGCGTTCCGTTCATGAGCCTTTCTAGCAACAGCAACAAATTTCCGCTTTACAGGCCTAGTTTAGATAAAACAGGCAAATATTGTAACGCTGCAGATGACAGTGTTGGGTACGAGACCAAAACCTCGAGACCGAGAGGGCCAAGACCAATACCAGGAAGTCCGAGACCAAGACCAAGACCGGGTGGTCCGAGATCAAGACCGAGGGTTCAAGACTAAGACCGATGCTCTTTTTTATAAACAATTCAATCTATTAAGACGCTAAAACGGAATACCACGCTTAAAACATTATTTTTTTTGCTGAAGAATACTAATCTTAATAATGGTCCAGAAACAGTTTTACCGGCCAGTCTGAACTTCTGCGGGTTCAGCCCTTGGCTTCGGCCGGAGAATATCACACTATAAAATACTTACAGTATACGATTTAGATACTACATACTTTAAGACAAGTAGATTAACGTTCCGTTTGAATGATGAAGGCCTTGTACTCTGTACTGTAGGTTAATAGTGACTAAATGAGGCTGACCACATAATTATTAGATTGTTCCAGAACCTTGAAATTTGTGAAAGCAAATTTTGAAATGGCTGCTTCCGTTGCAAATGCATTTTTTTGCCCACAGTAACATGTATATATATATATGTATATATATATATTTATATATATATATCCATATATATATATATATCCATATATATATATATATATTTATATATATATTTATATATATATGGTCTAAACACCGTTGTCTCTAACAGAAAATAACCGACAAATATCAAAGAAATTGCCCAAGAACGCTAATCTAAGACGAAGACCAATCCCAAGACCGTTCCTTTAAGACCAAGACCGACGCATCCGAGACCAAGACCGATGGTCCGAGACTACATCCCTGGCAGATGGGTCCGTGCGTGCAAACCAAGTCATGCGCTGTGTGCACGTCATGTAGAAGGCTGGTGATAGGCCTATGTCGCCTATCCATTATTCAACTAATAATAATTACATGACAATTAGTCATGCCTGTAATGGTGAGCTAATAACAAATAATTATGTTTTGTTTAAAATTCGGTGTTCTGGGTTGAAGTTAGCGATTTGTTTCTTGACTTTCTTGCGTAGCTATAGGGGAGCAATAGAGAATTTCTAGGTGGAACAAATGATACTAAAAGAGACTAAACAGGTTAGCAAGGTTAATAAAGCATTGTGTATACATGGGCCTATATAGCAGGCCTACTACAACGCTATCGGCCCAGTATCGGCTATACTCCCTGTAGTTGCAATAGTTCACTCTAGCGATGTAGGCCTAACTTCTTGCAAAGTCGAAGCAGGCTTTACCTACTTCTAAAAATATTCAATTCAGGTAGGTTTGTATGTGCGACAAGTAGACTACGCGTGTGATGTTTAGTAGGCCCTAGATCTAAGCTTTAATCTCTGAAATTTGCTCATTAGCCGCCGCGGCAGGAGATTCATGACCAGTGTACATACTATTCGCTACGGCGCTATATAAAATACAAATCTGCAAAAGTCTGGGTTGGTCGGTTTCAGTGCCAGATTATAATCTGGGAAGGTTCAAGCTGGGACAACATGGTGCTATGGTCCTACTGTGGAAATCGCTGGTGGTCATGGTTTTGTGGAAAAGGCGCAGGATGAGATCACTTAAAAAGTTCTTAGTAAGCTGGAGTGAAACGCTACAGAGGATAGAGCAAGCGGGGTATACATGTACAGTAAGCCCTAAATTCCCCTAATCGAATGACAGCCGAGAAGGCAGATCTTTCGAAAATTTATTACAGAGGAGGGGCGCAATCCGCGCAGCCAAGATCTTTGCAGAGCTTAACAGGAGACTGAAAGCCGAGATAGAGAAAGGCACGAAGATGAAAGAGTAGGCCCTAGGTAGGGGCGAAAAGTGTAAGACAAAACTTGAAAGGCTAAAGATCATTGCAGATAAGAAATACAATTCTGCAGTTAATTTGTAAGTCAAAAATGTAATTTGATGATTTTGATCATTTGGGTTGTGACGGTGTTTGGGCTTGAGTTTTGATTGTAAACTTTTAAAGGGGAGCTTTAGAGCAGCCGATGTTTATGTGGGCCTACACTATTTTGGAAAGCTGTCGAGGTGATTAGGCCTAGTGCTACTTGTCTATTATGTAAATGTAATTTAACACTTTAAACACTGGCTACATTTTATATTGTTAAACTTTTTTGCTGCTTTACTTTACTAACATACTTCACTAGGCCTATTTAATTGTTTGAACATTCTGTCATTCATCGACAAATTAAAGCAACGTTTGTTCCTGTGGTCTATATTGAATGTGATCGATTAAAAATGACGATTCGACACAACTGTCATTCGAAATTAGAAGGAAATACGTAAAGGCGTCGGCGTCAATATTAACAGCCGCCAAAATCCAAGACAGAACATCGACATATCATTGATCTGATGGCTTGTGACTAGCGCTACGCTTGTGGTTGTCCATTGTTGACGTATAGTCACGTATTTAAGGCGTGTAAGACCATTGGCAGACCGACAGCCGTTTCTAAGACGTGCTGCGCGATCGAACAAACTGAAAGAGCGATCGAAGTTGTCGCGGATATTAAATTAGCCTCTGACAAAGAAAACAAACCCCATCTCAAGTGTCACCATTGTGCGTCCCATCGCTTGATCTCTGCCGATAGGTTTTAAACGAAAACGTAAACCTGCGGTAGCGTCAAGACGCTGCTGCACGTAGACGCTGGGTGAATCATTACTGGAAGGTTTGTGTAGATATATCATAAAATACCTACGATCTACGGAAGACATAAATTTTATGGATCATGAGAATAGTCGAGGCCTTTATTGTAAATTCATTATCGAAACGTGCCATTAATTATTATTCATAATGTTCAAATACATGACGTGTGTAGCTACTCTTCAAATGAGCTCAGATTGCTCGCTTGGTCAGGTCGCATATAATAATCTCCAGATTTCTTTAGGCCTAGAGTACAAGAAACGAAGTCGTTTGTAGCAGCTTAAATTAATCACAGCCGCTTAGTCAAAAGAAACTCGGCAAGCAGTGTCTTGATCCGATTCTGTTTCAACTACAGATCCCAAAAAAATGCAATGACAAACTGTAAACGTTACATACAGAGATTAATATAGTGCCCCAGGCCCCCAATCAAGGCTAGGCGACTACTTGGAAGCAATCCCGACCCACACCGTCCCACACGCGGCTAAAGTAATAGGCCTATTTCACTTCTGAGTCATTTAAAGTTTTTTCGACAATCGACGAATTATTGAACGTATATTGTATCACCCTGTGATCAAAGTTAGAGGCGGTAAAACGAAATATTAGGACATAATGAGTAGAAACACGGATTTTTTTCAGTTTCTTCCTTTTTATTTTCTTTCTACCAACAGACCTTCCTGAAGATTTATAAATGACTGAGATTTGGAGATTTGGCCTATGCTTGTTAGCAAAGTAATTAGGCCTAGAGTACAAAAAAATGGCTAGTGATATTAGTAACATTGTATTGTATTAGACCTATTTTTAGCTATTTGCAGAGTGATGCAATTATTACAGGTAGGCCTATTTCCACCACTGTAGGTCTAAATAAGCTCTTAGTGGGAAGTTTGAACTGGCAAGAAGGCAATACTCCGGCACAACAGTAGGCCCTTTATGGCAGTTAGTTCTGTAGGATTCTGTAAAATGATTGAACAATAACATTTTGCGAATGCCTATAGCCATTTATCTTCTTGATCACACTGGTGGTGGTTGGACACACCTTTGAACTCTGAACCTCACCTCGACCTCATATTTATTCCCGATGACCTGATAATGGCAGACTAGAAATTGTCTCTACACACCAACATCATATATATACAGGTCGATATAGCAAACGCAGATAGAAAGCTTTCGTTCTAAAATATTAAAAAATAATTACAATATGTCGAAACGCTGCAATCCCCGCATTCAGTATCTGCACGCTCGCGGCCGTAGTTCCAACGGTCATAAGATATAATGAAAACGTCCCCTTTGGGCTTCTGTAGTAATCCTTACTGACCGCGTGGTGGCAGCACCACGTCTGTCGGCCGTACGCCGGATCAGCATAAAAATGCAATTTGCGCCTCGGCAATCGCTTCGCGTTCAGCTGGGTGCAGACTGCACAGGTCAGTCGGCGTGTATGCGTGCTCGTATGCCTTTACGTACGGCTGGGTGCGTTTGCGGCGAGGAGGGGGCGGCAACCGCGGGTGAAGCAGTGGTTTGTTGGTTTGCAAAGCAGAGATGGCCAGACGCATTAATCACTCGCTCAGTTGGACGCTGTCTGGAGGTACGCACAGACTGACAAGCGCACGGACGCAACAAACCGCACAGATGCAAGCACACAGCCTGCGTCCCTGTCTGTCCTACCCGGACAGACGCACACAGGCAGACAACTAGACATATACAGCCAGTCAGGCAAGCGTACAGAAAGGCAGACGCGCGGTGATTGGACCGTACATTTCCCGTTCGTTTTGCGTACAACTGCGAGAAATCGGCTGTGGCGCATTAGACATTGATCCAAGGACATTAGCACCGTCGTTGATCAGGGATTTCGCACCTCATCAAACGATCTATCCCTTTCAAAAACTATCGTCTCGCTGCCCCCAACACTTGCTCGGCCTCAAGGGTCAACCGGGGACGCGTAAATATCCCCCAATAGTTGAGGAGCTTATAGAACAGTCTTTCAAAACACATGTGTTGATTCATCTGGAGATTCTAAGTAGGCCTAGACGTTGAAGTCAAGGCTCAAAACCTGCCTTATTAAAAATTATCATTTCAATTTCATTGATTCTATTGAACTCACGTAAAGCGCCCTTTTTCGGTCTTGGTATAGTGTTACATTGCTGTATAACTCATAGAACTATTCCACTACTACTACTACTACTACTACTACTACCACTACTACTACTACTACTACTACTACTACTACTACTTTTATTATTATCATTATTATCATTATTATTATTATTATTATTATTATTATTATTATTATTATTATTATTATTATTATTATTAGAAAAATAATAACAATAAGACGGTTTATATAGCAATGCAGCTGCCGAGACCGAATAAAATGGCGCATCTGTATTATATGCAACCGATGTATGCACTAAACACAATGCAAATATTCAATTGCAATGGATGCAATGTTTGTAGTTATCTAGCGGAGAGGTAACTGAAGGACGCCATATTTATTCCAAGACCTGAACACACCCGTCCCGTCTATGCACCGAGTGTAGGCCTACCTCAAGCATAACTCGACTTATGCTCTTGTACCGGTCGCCGAGCTGCTCGGATAGCACTCTGAGCGCGCTCGGATACAACTGTGAGCGCAGTCGGTCTAACGTCATAAAGCGGTTGGAGGGAAACTGAAAAACTGAAACCCTGTTGGCAGCAAAGGGCAATGACGTTAATATCCATATAGACAATCGTTTCCATAGCAACCCATTGACCGGCTCAACTTATACCTACTGTTAGAACCTGATTTTATGTCTGTCTGTTGTCTGTTTTTGTCTCCGTATGTCTGTCTGTCTGCTGTCCTTGGTACGTTCATCCATCTGTTCTCTGTCTTCCGTGTGTGTATGACTTTCTGTTTGTCTGTGTTCCGTCTGTGTTCCGTCTGTGTTCCGTCTGTGTTCCGTCTGTGTTCCGTCTGTGTTCCGTCTGTGTTCCGTCTGTGTTCCGTCTGTGTTCCGTCTGTGTTCCGCCTGTCTTCCGCCTGTCTTCCGCCTGTCTTCCGTCTGTGTTCCGTCTGTGTTCCGCCTGTCTTCCGCCTGTCTTCCGCCTGTCTTCCGTCTGTGTTCCGTCTGTCTTCCGCCTGTCTTCCGCCTGTCTTCCGCCTGTCTTCCGTCTGTGTTCCGTCTGTCTTCCGCCTGTCTTCCGCCTGTCTTCCGCCTGTCTTCCGTCTGTGTTCCGTCTGTCTTCCGCCTGTCTTCCGCCTGTCTTCCGCCTGTCTTCCGTCTGTGTTCCGTCTGTCTTCCGCCTGTCTTCCGCCTGTCTTCCGCCTGTCTTCCGTCTGTGTTCCGTCTGTGTTCCGCCTGTCTTCCGCCTGTCTTCCGCCTGTCTTCCGCCTGTCTTCCGTCTGTCTTCCGTCTGTCTTCCGTCTGTCTTCCGTCTGTCTGTCATTCTATTTGCTATTTGTCTCCCCTCCGCTTATATTGTCCAACCGTCCGTCCATATGTCGGTTGATATGTCTGCTGTTTGTCTGCAGTTCTGCCTCTCTCTCTCCCTCTCTCTCTCTATCTCTCCTCTCTCTGTCTCTGTCTGTCTGTCTCTATCTCTGTCTCTGTCTGTATGTTTGTCTCTATCTCTCTGTCTGTCTCTGTCAGTCTCTGTCTGTCTGGCTGTGTGTCTGTCTGTCTCTCTCTCTGTCCTTTGTCTGCTCATAATTCGCTTCTTGCTTCTCCTAATTACGCAGATGAATCATGGACTATTTATTGATCTGACATTAGCAACATTGTTACTTCGTTTATTCTTAACCATTTGACGTTGAAGTGGACTGTATAGATAGCCATTCCACGTTACTTTCTCTACGGAAAACGCAGAACCAGTCTGGGATTATTTTTGTTTATCTTAGCTAATTCGAAATACGGACAATTTACAAGAATTTAAGGTACTCTTGAAAGCACGTTTAAAAAATTTAGTTGTATATTAAAATGAAATGATATTGTTCATACACAGGTTGATTTTTCTTATGTCATTCGGGTAGCAATCTATAGTGTGCCTTAACACGCTGATACTGTGCGCATGGCTTAGGTCGAACAGTCGAAAACGATGACTGAAAACCCTTTATATGTCACTTACAACGTTAAATATTCGTGCATTTGGTAATGCTGTGATGGAGGACTGAAATTGCATGTGCACCAAGGTGCGGTTAGCAATCTACATAATACTAATTACCTAAATCACGTGATATCTGTGCGTCTGTCTGTCCGCAGCACCGGGTCCAGTAACTTTTCGCGAGTCGGGTTCTGTGTTTTCGTTGCTAGAGTCTTGCATATTGTAAATAGATGTCCGATTCGCGTTTCAGAATCGTTTTATTCACGTCTGTGTAAGTAGGCCTATATTTGCAGTTAATAAAATTAAATACATCGCTTAATGTAAGTATATTTGCAGTTATTAAAACGAAATGCACACTTTACAAAACATAACAAGGGCTTAAAGTGGTTCAGAAGACGTTTAGACTTGATGGATGAAACTCGATTTTGAATCGGTTGAATCGCCGTTTTCTAATAGGCTATACATAACGTTGTTCAGAAAGCGTTTCACGGGTTTCATTGAGAGGGTGGCTGGATTTCGTTGCCGTTCGAGGCGCAGGACCGCAGGTTGTAGCCTATCTGTGCAATGGGAGGAAACCGGTTGAATCGTGAGCCATTATATTTTCCGACCCGTGATTCTTCACCGGTTAACAGCTAGTTGGTATAATAAAGACTAAATTTGTTACTGACTTAGTACTTATCAGCCACTTCGAAGATGATAATAACCACGATGATGGCGATACTGATGATTACGATGACGACGACAACGATAACGATGTTGGGGGTGATACGACTGTTATGATGATGGTGGTGATGATGACTCTAATGTTGTTAATTACGATGCTGACGATACGGACGATGATGTTGTCGATAATGATGCTGCTGCTGATGATGATGACGACAGCGATTCATTTATTCATTCACTCATTCATTCATTCATTCATTCATTATTCAATCATTCATTCTTTCAATCATTCATTTATTTCAACATTTGCATGTGCATGTCGACATGAAGGCGCTCCTAGGGCGATACAAATCAGTCCTAACTAATGACGATGATGATCACGATTACGATGACGCCTACATGATGATGATGATGATGCTGATGATGACAACGACGACGATGACGATGATGATGATGATGTTTATGATGCTGCTGAAGATGACGATGTCGATGATGACGATGATGAGGCATATGATGATGCTGATGATGAGGATGACGATGGTGGTGATGATGCAACTAGGAGGACGACTAGAGGCATTCACAATAGGACCTAATTTAGTAGATTAACCGAATACACGTTTCCTGGCCTGCAATGACAATGGTCGCCACCGCGTTGTTACAGATCTATATGATCTACTGAGGCTATCCGCTGTTGACCTAACTCACGAATGGGGCGGAGAAGAACTAGGTAGGAAAGAGGAGGAGGAGAAGGATGAAGCGGATGAGGAGAGAAGGAGGAGAGAAGACTAGGAGGAAAGAGGAGGAAAAAAGGTGGAGGACAGGGGACGAGGAGGAGGAGGAAAAAGGAGGGAGAGAAGGAGGAATTGAGGAATAGGAGAGGACGAGAGTAGGAGGACAATGAATAGAAATGGAAGAGGAGGAGAGGAGGGGGAAAGAAGAGAAAGAGTTCGGAGAGAATAGGTGCAGGAAGACGGCGAGAAGAGGAGTAGAGGGAGGAGAAGTTTTGCCATAGCAGTGGAGTGTCGCTGGTTCGGCGCCTCAGTCCAATCTCAATGAGTCGTTGAAAAAGACGACAGCGATGGACCAATGCATGGATTCATTGCAATCTGTCTAGTTTTTTTCCCAATTCAATCTCGTGTATTACAGCCATAGCAAATGGTCCACAAACAATACAGATTGTGAACTATAGGGTACAAAAGGCACCCCAAAAGGGATTGAAATCACGCTGGCATGGACACCCAAGTAGCTGAAATTAACGAAAGGAAAAAAATAAGGTAGCCATTTATCAATATTTGTCCTATTTCTAAATCGAGGGAGCTAGGATCATCGGACAATTAAAGAGCCAAAAACCCATTAAAGTCAGCAACTAACCCTCAGGACAAAAAATTTAATAAAAATTAACTAACTTAACTGAAGCGGGTGTGTTTCCGGGCGACGACTGGTGGACCAAAGACGAGCGTAAGAACAGCTGCCCCGTTTGTTCTTTTTGAAAATCATATCGTCGAGCCATTTCATTTATAAAAAAAGTACGCAACTTATTTTTAAATCTATAAGGGTTAATGGAGGAACGAATTTCAAGCAAAATGGTATTCCAGACCTGCGGGCCTGAATAGACTGAATTTACGGAGATTTGTCCGGGCTCTAAAAAAAGCGGTAAGCGCGGGAGTTCCTGATGCAATAGGCATGGATGTCAGAGCCCACGGAGAATTAGTTTGAGAACACGGAAGGGAGTAGACTGTACCAATAACGGTAAAAAATATACCTATTTGAAGAATTCTTATTTAATTTAAGTTTAGAAGCTGTAAATCTTTAAATATTGGGTCAGTATGTGCAATTCTATGGGCACCTGCAACCAGACGTATCGCCCTTTTTTGTAGCACTACGAGTTTGGTAAGCCTTGATATGTAATTTGAAGACCATATTAAATTACAATAGGTTAAGTACGGATAAATCAAGGTATGGTATAGTTGAAGCTTAATCTAATTAGGGATGATGAAGGAAAATCTGGATAGGCCTATTATACCTATGTTCGTAGCTCTTTTATTAGCAATATGATTAATATGTATAGCCCAGGATAAATGTTGGTCGACATATACCCCAAAAAACTTGGCGGATTCTACCTGACCAATGGGTATGTCTTTTATGTGGAGACTTAGGCTTTGATCCTTTGGTAAAATTTTCGTATTAAAACTGAAAAAGAAGAAAAAAAATGAAATTTGTCTTATCCAGGTTGATCGTGAGCACAAAACCAATCAGCTACTTTAGATAGCTCCAAGTTAATATTATCAAGAAGCTCATCCCATGATTTATGCGAAAAACATCTTAACAAACAGTATAAAGAATAAAATCGAAGACACGTTAGCTAGGTCATTTGTGTAAAGAAGGAAAAGGAGCGGTCCTAGGTTGGAACCCTGTGGAGCACCATAATTCACAATAGCACTGTCAGACAAGTAGTCATTGCAGCTAACGCGTTGGGAGCGGCTCTCGAAATCACTATAAAACCAATTTAATTGGGCACCTCTGTTCTCTGATACCATAGTTTTCTAATTTTCTAGGGAGGATTGTATAATTTACAGTATCGAACGCTTTCTACATCTCTATCAGACAAAACAGTCGCATATCCTCAGACAGACAGACAGACAGACAGACAAACATACACACATACATGCAGACAGTCAGTATTGAGGCAGTGGTTAAGCGAAGGGTCAGACACACGTGACCAGAGAGACGGACACATACGATGCACAGACAACCGAGCGATGGAAGGACTGACGAAAGGAAGACGAAGAGACAGACAGTCGGACAAAAGATTGCAGACAATGATCCCCAGACAGTGACAGATAGAGCTACAGATAGGCAGATGCACTCACGTAAGCATAAACACACTCACACACATAAACACACAAAAGAAACAGGTACACAGACAAATAGGTAGGTAGACACAGAAGCAGGTGTAGACACACAAGCAGGTGTAGACAGGCAAACATGTAGACAGACAGGTAGACAGACAAACAGGCATACACAGACAAATAGGTATAGACAGACGGCCAGACGGTTCGTCTGATTCATGCAACAAGAGGCTGCCTGACATCGTGGGCAGCGGCTGAGGAGAGAGCCGCTGAGCAGTCAGCCGATGCCGCCGCAGCCGCTAAGCAGTTGGGGCTGAGAAGGCTGAACTGGTTGGCAGAGCTAACGACAGACTCATCCTCTGCGTTTGTATATTTTACAATGAATTAGAAAGGAAGGAAAGAACAGCAGCTGCTGCGAAGAGCATCAGTCCAACTCAACATCAGCAACACCACCACCACCACCAGCAGCAGCAGCTAAGGATGGGCATGGTGCTT
This sequence comes from Bimastos eiseni, assembly GCA_959347315.1. NCBI lineage: Eukaryota > Metazoa > Annelida > Clitellata > Crassiclitellata > Lumbricidae > Bimastos > Bimastos eiseni. Next base: position 4,846,922 of record OY365806.1, read on the forward strand.
GCGATGGCTGCATCCACAGCAAGGTCTGGCTGTCTCACTGTCTGTCTGTCTTTCTTTGTCTCACTGTCTGTCTTTCTTTGTCTCACTGTCTGTCTTACTTTGTCTCACTGTCTGTCTTTCTTTGTCTCACTGTCTGTCTTTCTTTGTCTCACTGTCTGTCTTTCTTGGTCTCACTGTCTGTCTTTCTTTGTCTCACTGTCTGTGTCTTTCTTTGTCTCACTGTCTGTCTTTCTTTGTCAATCTGTCTGTCTATATGTCTGTCTGTCTGTCTTGCTATCTGTGCGTCTATCTATCCGCCTAAATGTCTGTCTATGCCCCTCTTTCTGGGCTGCCTCTATTCCCTCTGCAATAATTCTGCACCTCCTTCAGTGATGTTGATAATCCAACTGCCGCTGCCGTGGCAGCAGACATGCGGAGAAAGAATGGGGAAGAGAGAGAAGACAGACATAGACAGACAGAGACAGACAGAGACAGACAGAGACAGACAGAGACAGACAGAGACAGACAGAGATAGAGACAGAGCGGAAATTGCAAAGACAGACAGGCAGGCAAAGAGAACGACAGGGAGAGAGACCTCCAGACAGACAGATATACAGATAGCTAGACAGAGACAGAGGAAGAAAAAGACAGAGAAAGAGAGACAGACTGACACAGCGACAGAGAGAGAGAGAGCGAGGAGAGAGAGAGAAAATAAACAGACAGACAGACAGAGAAAGACAGACAGAGAGAGATAGAGAGAGAAAGACAGAGAGAGAGAGAGAGATAGAGAGAGAGGCCTGTGTGCAGCTGCCGAACCCGCTCGCAAGTCGACCTGCAGACGAACGCACAGACGAACGAACGGACGTGCAGCAGCAGCAGCAGCAGCGCCGCCTATCGCCGCCGTCTGGGCCTCTTGCGTAACAGTCTCTGCTGCGCCTAAGCATCACGCGCAATTATGCAAGGATGCCTCTCCTCCTCCTCCTCCTCCTCCTCCTCCTCCTCCTCCTCCTCCTCCTCCTCCTCCTCCTCCTCCTCCTCCTCCTCCACACCCTCCTTTTCCGCCATCATCACCACCATCATCAGTAGGGCCACGGCCGTCGTCGTCATCGTCAGCCAGCGCCTGGGCCACTCCTGGCTCTGTCATCAGCGGAGGAGAGCCACTGGTGGGTGCAACGGTGAAACGGGGCGTCCCCAGCATCACGCTGCCATCCTCATCATCACCATTATCACACAGCTGCAGAAGCAGTAGCAGGCGATGGATGTAGACGAGCGACGTATCGTGAAGAAGAGGGAGAAGAGATGTATCCGCGGAGGAAGAAGGTGCTTGTCAGACTGCTGCTTCTGCTGTACGGATGAGGCCGTTGTATTGATCAGCTGCAGTAGCGACATCTAGGCCACCCAGCGACCGATCGCCAGACAGACCAACGTCGTCGTCTGGCTTCGAAGCGGCTGAAGCCAAAGACATCGCTGGTCTCGTCCGTTGGCCACTCCTTCGACGTCTCTACAGCCGCAACCGACGGCTGCGACCTGGCTCTGTTTGTCTGTATGGACGTCTCGGTGTCTCGGTCGTTTCTTTCCGGTGCAGACGGGCTCCAGTGGCAGAGCTAGCGAGGACACAGTCAGGAGAAATCACGACCACTGACTCACTGACTCACTCACTGGCTGACTGGCTCAGTGACTGACTGGCTGGCTGACTGACTGACTGTCTGGCTGGCTGACAGGTTGTCGGAGAAAATAACTGGGTAAGTGGATGAAGCAATGCTTCGATTCGATAATCGTATTATGGGTCACCTGATAGTCGAGGCATTTTTTCTTAATGGTCGCCGATTGATTAGATAGTTCGCCCTGTAATGGCGATGGCATGAGTTCAAGTTTCGTCCCTTTAACAGTTAATGCGTAGAGACCTTGAGCAAGACCTCTGTCGGTCAATGTCGGTCTACACTGGCGCTTATTCATCTCACAGTGGAGCTAGATAAATGCAAAAGTGAGTGAAAATAATATGGCGACTTGTATGGAGTCGGGGTGTTTCGGGGAGTGGCTGAGGATGAGTGCTTCTATCGTCATCCTCTTCTTAGTCTACTCCCTTGCTTCGATTTCCTTTAATCAGTATCTAATTGGTCTTATCGACCCAGACTCAAGACGATCACACGCGCCAGACGTCACTTCGTCTGTCTGTGGCTGTCTGGTCTTTCTCTGTCTCTGTTTCTGTCTGTTTCTATCTGTCTGTCTCTGTCTTTCTGCCTATTAATTTATGTATGTGTCTGTGTCTTTGCCTCCGTCTCTGTCTCTGTCTCTGTCTCTCTGTCTGTTTGCCTCTGTCTCTGTCTGTCTGTCTCTCTCTCTATATATATCTATCTATCTATCTCCCTGTCTCTGTCACTCTCTGTCTCTCTCTTTCTCTCTCTCTCTTCTCTGTCTCTCTGTTCACTCAATTATCACGAAATACTTAAAATGTGTTATGTATATAGACCTAGGAAACATACAAACACACACGATTGCATAATCTTCCTTTCCAAAAAATCCTCAGAGTTTGAAGTATTTCCGACCTCAAATAGTCTGAATGCTAAACGTCATTATGAAGGTCAGTAGAGTCAAAGATTTTTCATTATGCATTTCTTTCTTTCTGCAAAACAGATGAAATTGGATTCTCTTCAGGTTTTCATATTTATTTTCACGCCTGTGTCATTCTAATAATTAGCCCTACTCGTACCTCTATTTTCTTTCACGTCTGCTCAAATTTTAAATCAACTTGATCCAGCCACGATGGACAGCTGGAGAGTCTGATTGTCTACATGTCTGACACTTCGTTCCAGCCATGAGGGATAGCTGGAGAGTCTATCCATCCGACTGTCTACCTGTTTGACTATTTGATCCAGCCGTGAGGGAAAGCTGGAGGGCGAGGGATGGTTTATATCTTTCCCGGTCACCCCAACCGAATTAAATCAAAGTTTAGAATCGTCTAAAGCTCTATATGATCTTCTTGTCCATCTTTCCGACTGACACTTTGATCCAGCCACGTGGAACAGTTGGAGAATCCATCCATCCTAGCTGTTCCACATGGCTGGATCAAAGACTCAGCCACGAGGAACAGCTGGAGAGTCCATCCATCTGACTCATTGATCCAAATCTATCTACAGACCAAGAAAACTTCTTAATGGCAAAACGCATCGTAATCCCCCTGTTCATATTAAGCAAGAACGATACTTCTTTTGAATGTATGTTATCCTACGTTCCATTTCCAATCAATTGTCTATTTGTCTGACTCATTGATCGAGCCATAAAGGTAAGCTGGAAAGTCCGTCCATCCGACTACATAACTTTCTGACACTCTGATCCTGCAGTCATGTGGTACAGATGGAGAGTCTGTCCGTCTGCCTACTTGATTTTCTGACACTTAGATCCTGCACGCGGCCATATGGTACAGTTGCATGGAGAGTCTATCTATCTTACTGTCTACCTGTCTGACTGTTTGATCTAGTCATGAAGAATAGTTGGAGAGTTCATCCGTCTGAATCTGTGATCCAGTCATTTTGGTTAGCTGGATGGTCGACACCTCTGACAATCGACCTAAATGTTAAAACATGTTGCAGTTTTATATGGTTAGCCAGACTACAATGATCGTATTTACATTCCAGTATTAAATGTCACAGTATTACATGGTTTGTCAGAGTATAAAAGTAAGAGAAATAATTGTTGGAAGATAACCAAGTGAAGAAAAAGATTTTATAATCACGAGACTAGTGAGAGGATTTCATATGTTGGTTGAATGTTGATGCGGCTTTTTGATGAATACCCACGCAAGGTGTATCGACTTTCCAATCCTTTCGATTAGCTTCTGATGAGCGATGATGTGTCATTGACTCCTATACTACGAGTCGCTGACTTCTGGTCAACAGCAGAGTCCACTTTTCTGCATGGTCCATCCACTCCTCTTCCTTTTTTCCCCTCCCTCGTTCCCGACGACAACCACTTCGCCAGCGTCTATAGGTTTGGAGCTGATATTAAGGTGGGTTTGTTTGGGATGAGAAAGAACTATAATCTGTTGTCTCTGGTCTGCTATCAGCCGCAAATCTATTTTCACTTTAAATATCTGGACAATTCATCTACCACGGCTCTGCACTCGTAAATAAGCTTGTGCTCCCGGTTATAGCTGATAGACATTGCTCTATAATTAGAAGTTTACCATTCAAATGGAAGAGACACGTGGCGAGTTCCCTTGTACACGGAATGCGCTAACGGGAGAACTAGTTCGCAGAGACCGAGTCACGCTAGGAATGCGAATCGGGTTTCGTCGTCTGCAGTCAAGGAAAGGGAAGAACGATGGAGGATGCAAATTACCAAGTGCAAATTACCGATCGATTGATTGATCGACCATCGCAACTTAATAGGTGCTGCGTTTGAAAAGAAGACGGAAGCGGTGTCAGGTGTCCCTTTTCCTAATTCTCAGATTACGCCTCACTATCCACTTTCTTCTTCGCCTGGAAAGCGGAGAAGACAATTCCAGACTTTGTACAAATAAGCGAAACGACAAGACAATATTTCCGTTGCGTACATGCGACCCCAGCCCTTGAATCTGTCTGTATTCCTCTGTCTATCTTTGTCGCTCTTCTAATTCTCTCTCTTTCTCTGTCTCCCTGGGACCCTGTCTCTGTCTGTCTGTATCTATCTGTCTGTCTTTGTCTGTTTGCCTCTCCCTGTCTATACAGTGGTTTTAACACAGACTAAACGTCATCAAAACTACTTGGAATCCTTGATATGCTATGTTAATTGTGGACAAGAAATTTACCGATTCAATCATAATATGTCTGGCGTGTCTAACAACTGTAAACAATTTAAGTAAATGAGCAAATGGTACAATATCTGCACATTTGTGTGATTTGTCTATATTTACATTTTAGTTGCATCTACACTTAAATTGACAGAGGACATCTGATATTTTCCATCATATAGGATATCTATGTGTCGTAAGGAGCATCAGTTCTTCATGTGGCGTTTTAGTAATTTCCCCTCTAAGGAAATAGCTCCGAGTTTCAACAGCCACGACTTTCTAGAAAATTGCAGCAATAAGAATATTTCAAATTGAGAAACCTTAGATACTCAGCATTTTGCCGTGGCCTAACTTATCTTTAGCCAAGGTTTCTCCATCACTACTGAGCCCCAACTAGACATTTTGTCCCTCAACCAAAGGACTGAAAAGTTGTAGTGACTCATCCCAAATATTTCAGTGCTCATATTGTTGCATGTACCACGAGTAAAATCTAATGGAAATCATACTATGTTTGCAAAACTAGCCGTAAATCCGTTTTCATTAGTCATCAACGTCATGATGGTTGTTGGTTATCACAATCATCATCATCGTCATCGTCATCGTCACTATTATTGTAATTATTATTATTATTAGGGTAAGATTATTATTACTATTATTAGGGTCTATTATTATTATTATTGATCTATTATTAATAATAATATTATTATTATTATTAGGGCCTATTATTATTATTGTTATTATTATGTGTATGCATTGCTATGTACATATTCAGATAGGATATGCAAACACAGACGTAGGGCCTATAGTCCTAGCTCTGTGCTTAATTCCTCCGTTTGTCTGCTGGCGTCTTTGGCTAAATCCAGTCAATTGGTCATAACAAGCGTTGGCGCCAAATTCATTCGTTTTAAACGAAGCTAAGAAATCCTATCGTTTTTTTCTAGACGTCTGATATCTATCCAGCCTTATCTTCAATTCAGAGACGAGAATACGCAGGCCCCGTTGTGCCTCGTTTTCAAAACGTCTGCACCTTTAGGCCTGACTGTTTATAGGCCCAGCGGTCTAAAGGGTAAACCTGGCTGATTTGTATTGAATTCAATAAAACAGGCTTGATGGATTGATTGATTGAATTGCCCGAACAGGTGTCTGGTATTTCTCCTCTCGATATATGTATAAATGCACCGTTCATTTCGTTCAAAACAAACAAAATGTCGTTTCTTTGATCGTTGAAATATACCTATGGCTGTGTTAGTGCGACCATAAGCGTGGCCTACACCAAAACGCTTGTTCCACGTGCTGAATTCGTTTGCCTAAATGGGAAGGTATCCTAGATTGCATTCTGGCGATCACGTAAGGCTATATAGGTCAGGTCAGATTACGGGTCAGGTCAGGTCAAATTGTGACATAACCATGGATGATTATGAGTTGTGGGTCTTGCAAGGTTACGATGGACGAGCTTAAATTAGATTAGATTAAAGTTACATTTAATTGCATTAGATTATTACGTGTTATTTGGTTATCTATCTAGGACTTTGCGTTTGTCTCTCTGTCTCTTTGCATTTATATTATGTATGTCTACATGTATGTATGTACCTGACTGCATCTCTGCCTCAGTGTAATGTCTACCTTTGCTTTCGCCCTGGCTTGTATCTGTCTCTGTTCGTGTCTGTCTCTGTCTGTCTCTTGCTCTTTCAGCCTCTTCCTGATTCTCTGTCCCATTCGCCAAAGGAAACGTGAGCCGTCCGTTGCGAATGCTTCATTTCCTCTGCCTTATGCCAGAAGCCTTTATATCTTACTAAGTACATATATGGTCAAATATATATATATATATATACATAATATATATATATATATTACCTTTTCTCTGCTGTGTTATGCTCTCCTTTCCTCTGCTCTTCTTTCCACTATTCTTTCCCTGGATTCGTCCTTACCTCTCCTCTCTCACTGATTTCTGCCGACGTAAGATCAGGCATCAGGTCCCATTACACTCACACACACACACACACACACACACACACACACACACACACACACACACACACACACACACACACACAGACGTCACACCCACTCCAACCTTTGCAACCGCCACTGATAAACGTCCTAAATAAAAACATAAAAACATTCTTTAAATCTAATATTATTGCAAACCTTTATTAATATTGTCACAATTGGTTGATTGTCAACTGGAGAAGAATTGCCATCAAAATCATGATCCCATGAAAAGAATTTAGTATTAAGGCTCGACTTCGTCAATTACTACTTAGTTAATTACCACCGACCACCAAGTGTTGCGGATTTTTACCGGTGAAAAAATCTCTTCCTAAAATGAATTATTTCTGCATGAATATCTAGCTTTCAAAGTGTATTTCACTTAAAAGATGACAGGTTTATATTTTATGCTTTCGGTGACCTATTAATGAAACAGACTAAGTGCCCGATTCTGTATATATGCGTGTGTGTGTGTTTGTACTTTGCAGCACTTAACTGTGTATACGATTACATGTCATGTATGTGAATAATGCATATCTTTATATTAAGAATGACAGTATGTTACTTAGTTGGGCTCAGACGTACAGCCATCTGTGTACATAGACCTAGATATCATAATCATAAAAGGTCTCAGATAAAGCAAGGAAAGAGAGACACAAAAACACACAGGCGAAATACCAAGTATCCCAGACGTCTGCTGTCTTTTGTCTCGGGGTTACTTGACCGACCTTTTCGCTCCACCGAAACTCCTTTATTCTTCATTTCTTCATATGCTAACAACCAAGACTGACCGTCTACGTACTTCAACCGTTGGAATATTGGAAGAAGGGCGGTATCAAATTTCAGAAAATGAATGAATGAATATTCTTCTCCAGCGTCTAGAGACCTCTTATGGCCTTAAAGGTCTCCCCCTCTGTTGGTTCCGCTCATACCCTTCTGAACGAACCCAGCTGATTGTCACTGGAGACTCTAGAACCGAATGGGTTAATGTTAAACTGCTGGGTGTTCTCAGTCATCTCTTGTTTATCCGATAATACACGGCTGACATCTGTATTTTCCCGATCTGCTGACCATTTTGTCGCTGATACTGTTCAGGCATTTGCCCATGGTCCGCCGTACAGTGCTATTAGTTAAGAATATTCAATCTCTCTCTAACTTTCTTAACTCATGGATATTATCTATTCAGTTCCTTTGCTTCAATTGGTTCCTATTTCTGGAACGTGCTTTCTTTTCTGTTCGCTCAAAAATTCTATTGATATGCGGTCTCTCGTCCTCCTTTGCTTTTCTCAATACCTAATTCTTCTCGTGTGGCCTTGCACACTGGCAGCGCTTCTGAACGGCTCATCCTCCGAGTGGTGCTTTACAAATGCTTCGATACAATACAATACAGCATACATGTACGTACCCAGGAGCACACAATGCCTGTGCTTACATTTTGAGTGGTTTGTAGCAATGGCACATTGACAGACAACCTGACATACGCACACACTCACTCACACACACGCACATACTCATGTACACATTCACAAAGTTATAAGAATGCAGACTCACAAGATGTGGCTTTGTTTACACTTAAGCTGTTACAACGAAATACTGAGAGAGAGAAAGAGAGAGAGAACAAGAGACAGAGAAACAGAGAGAGAGACAGAGACAGAGACAGAGACAGAGACAGAGACAGACAGACAGACAGAGAGAGAGAGAGAGAGAGAGAACAAGAGACAGAGAAACAGAGAGAGAGAGAGAGAGAGAGAGACAGACAGAGACAGACAGACAGAGAGAGAGAGAGAGAGACAGAGAACAAGAGACAGAGAAACAGAGAGAGAGAGAGAGAGAGAGAGAGAGGGAGAGAGAGAGAAACAGACAGACAGACAGAGACAGACAGAGACAGACAGAGAGAAAGAGAGAGAGTGAGAAACAGACAGATAGACAGACAGAGACAGACAGAGACAGACAGACAGAGAGAAAGAAAGAAAGAGAGAGAGAGAGAGTCTGGAACACACATAAACACTTTCATTCAAGTGGCGCTATATAAGTGCTCCATTACATTACATTACACTACACACAGACAGGCATAAAGAAACTGAGATGGATTTGAGCTGTTTCTAACGATGGATTGATACTATTTCCATAGAAACGCATCGATGAACAGCATCTCCTGAACAATGAACAGCATCTGTTGAGCAATTAAAAACATCGCTTTAACGATGACCAGCACGATAAACAGCATCTTCAGAACGATGACTAGCAACTGTTGAACGATTTACACAACCTTCTGAACGATGAACAACATCTTTTGATCGATGACCAAAACCTTCTGAACGATGACCACCACCTACTAACCGATGATCAGCTTCTTCTTAACGATGAACAGAATCTTCTGAACGATGAACAAAGTCTTCTTAACGATGACCAGCAGCATCTTCTGACCGCCCCTGCGACTGTAGCGTCCCCTCCCATCGAGACTTAGCTTCGTGCCTTCGTCAAGATGCACGGCAAACGACGACAGCAGTCCTCGCTATCATCAGTCGCGGCACCACCCAGCCTCCCTCCTCCGCATCACTACCACCATCATCACCACCATCCTCATCACCTTCAGCCTGTTCAGGACGACAACCTTCGTCTTCTCAACCTTCCTCCTTCGATCCCTGTCTCCCGCGACGGGGAAGAGGGAGCGGCCGCCTACAACCTCCGTCTCCAGCAGAGCAACGCCGACGCCAAGACTGACTGCTACCAGGCACCGCCCAACCGGACGGTCTTCCCCGATACGGACGACCCTCTGCTGGCCGCAGCCACCGCCTCTTCGGTCGCTTCCACCATATCTCATCACTCAACATCTACGCCGTCGCTGAAGCCGATCGGCGGCGCCCCCATCTCCCCCTTCCTCGACGCTTCCATGTTCCGCTCGACGAAGCACCAGCAGCTGAAGGGAAGGGCTCTGCCGCCAGAGCCGCACCCGCCGCCGGGAGGACTCGTCGGGGACTACGTAAGCGGTAGCCTTCTCTCGACCTGGCGGACGACGTCTCCTGATCGTTGGGAGCTGGCTGCGAAGAAGGGCATCATTCCGGTGGCAGGGGGCTTGCCTTCGCCGCCCCATGGAGAGGAGGAGCAGGAGGACCAGGTGGCTGGGAAGCGACCGGTGATCAAGCCACGGAGCAGCAGCGCCGACAGTGTCCGACGCCTCGTGGCCAGGTGCTCCCTGCTGCGGTTCACCCGGAAGCAGACGACGAAGGCGCCGCCTAGGATGGCCACCACCGCTTCCGGGGGTGTCCGTGTGTCAGTCGATCCGGCGAGGAAGCCATCCCTCGACGAGGAGCAGTTGGACGAAGAGCAGGCACAAGGCGTGGTCACTACCAAGGACCAAGAGCCGCCTCCTTGGGAGCTGCCGCCCAACTACGTCGATATGATCTTCACCAAGGACCCACCCGTGGCTACTATTGACGCCAACAAAAAGGACAACGTCATCAAACAACAACAACACCAAGAGAAGCAGCAGAGACAACAGCAACACTGTTGCTTTAATTCCTAAACTATAGAGAATTAATGCGTAAGTCTTTAAGCCTGTTATACGTCAGATCCGTTTGTAATAGTCTTACGTATGCATACACGCACTTTCGGTGTAGGTCTGCCACAGGCCTGTACAGACCAGACAAGACATGTACACGTTTATGTGTAAAGGCCTATAGCATATGTATCCATATATGTGTGTATAGATGGTGCGATTTGTAGAGGCGAGAATGGAACGCTATCCCTTGCGCTCAGATTACCCAGTGCTGGCCTAAGGGATGTCGCGCAGGACCCGCACCTTGGGGTGTAATAAAAAATGTCACAGAACATTAGCATGAAACAGACGCCCTAATAATTTAATATTCTGGTTCCGATTAAATTTTCTCAATTGTCAATGAAATTGAAGTAAAAATGCTAAATTTCCTAAAATAGCATGATGAGCGACGACAGACAGCAAGACTTGTATCATGGACCTCCCTCCCTCATAGGGTTCCATACCATACACTTGTACAGTGTATAAGGTGATCCGAAGAAATATCCTAATGCCAACACAGGACTATCTATCACTGAAGATACATTTTCTCCCGTATACCAGCCTCTTCTTAAGCTCTATATTAAATAAATGGGCCCTAACTGGGTCCCACATGAGATCATGGGTTCATACGGTCCCCATGGGGTCATGCTGACAGGTCAAATCATTTAACCTTGGCCTTCGAAGCCTCACCGATGACCTTGATCTCTCATCGAAATTTACCCTACATCTGGGCTCTATGAAACCTAATTTCATACAGCGTCGTTCATAATTATATCCTTGATTGGAGGTAGCCCAATTGACAATTTTGGTGGTTTACATTAACGTTGCATTACCGTTCTCTCCAAACTTCTACAGTGCCACTCGAAAGCCAAGCGCAGTGCACCATCTTATTCACGAGCGCGGCGTCAAGTCAAGGGTGTTGTTCGAAGGATAGTCCGATGGTGTTAAGGCGGTGACGTTTAGAACGAGAATCGAGAAATAAATTATATATATATATATATATATAGCGGCATTTATATTATGCTATATATATATATATATATATATATACATCAAAACGTAATTATTTGGACGCGTTACTCCGTGCAGCCTTTGTCGCGCGCACGTAATGTAAGAGCATTGTGCACTTAGTGTATTTGTACATTTATGATGGTCGTGTAAAGTAGGATAATATGTGGCTAACAAGTAGAATAATGCTTGATGGTTCTGCATCAGGACCTGTAACACTTTCTTTGTTTCCCGGTTTTCTTGTTTCCCTCTTCATCTGCGTCGATTAATGTGCGCTTATCCGCCGTAGGTCATAGACGATTGGCTGTTGAACAGCTACAACAACGGCATGCAGTAGCAGTTAATGTGCTTTGAAAGTAGGTAAGATGGTCAGTCGTTCGTTGCTGTATATTATTATTATTATTCAACATCTGTGTTTATTTTGCTCGTTTAAGTCCATTTTCCCATGAAGTCAGCCAGCCGTTGGTGATGATGATAATATGACAATGATACTGGCAATGATGACGATAATGATAATGAAATTTAAAATTACAATGATAATGCTTATTATGATAACGATAACGGTTATGATAATAATGATGATAGCCTAATAAAAATGATGATGATGATGATGATGATGATAATAATAATACGGGTCTAAAGCTAGGTGCCCGTATATGCTGGCCAAACAGCTGCCCTTGTGGAGCTTTGGTGGACAGAACCAGACACCACGGACCAGGACCAGGCCGTGGACGTTGGCCCAGACATGCGGACATCAGTGACATAACATGAAGAAGCCTGATCCGGACCGGGTTCCCCGTTACCAAGTAGCCCGAGGGCCTGCTGAGAACGAACGGTATAGAAGACCGGACGGACTCACCTACCCCTATGGCGCTCTGGACGCAGCCTGGTCTGAGACACGCTGGCGAAGTCCTACCTGCCGGATACGTCCCAGAACGACGCCGCAGCAGCAGAAAGAGCAGCCACACGGAAACCCGAGAAATATATTCAGTTAGCCAACACCCACATCTTTATCCTGGTGGCTTTCGAAACTCTTGGGCCTATTGACATCGAGGACATGGGGTTCTTGACGGATCTCGGGCGTAGACTTACCGCCGCGTCTGGGGAAAAGCGGGAAACATCTTACCTATTCCAACGCCATTCGCTCATCATAAAATGGCATACAATGCTTTAACGCAATAGCGTTCAAAGGCTCTTTCGCCACTTGTGAGACCGACGAATACGGCCATTCCAGACTACATTTTCTTTTTTACTATTCTAGTCCCTGGGAAATCATGTACCTATACCTTAGACAAATAGCAATAATGGTATAGCCTAACACTGATGCTACATTCCTCTTATAATGATTATCTATGACCATCCAACACTTCATTGCAATCGCTTTTCTCGACTCTTTTTCAAATAAAAACCAACCAACCATCGAAGAAAAAATATAATCTTTAAGTTTTGGAATTGTGATGGATAATATGTTGGTCACCACCTCGGGCGTAATAATGCGATTAACTTTTATTATCATCAGTAATATTAATATTCTTTTTATTATTGTTTGGCAAAGCAGTGTGGATGCAGCCGGCCAAAATCGAAATTCAGAATTAGTCGCTCGAATTAGAGTGGGAGGGGGGTTAATGGTGGACTAACCCCTTTATGCGTCACCTACTAATAGCTAATTCGATTAAAACCTGTGCCTCGACGCAAGAGAACTTTGGTTCGATTAACGATTGTGATTATATTTAATAAATTTGTATTTCTGACTGCATGATGAGATTTGTTGGGGCTCGTTATGGGGGTGGGAGGAAGGTTCAGCCCCCCATGGTCTTTCATAGGTTCCCAAAGTTAACTCGTCATTGCACACCGAAGGGGTCGTTTCCAAACCCCTTAGTTCTCAGTTGTGATTAGGCCTATATTCTTGCATTTTCCTTCACAATTCTCTTTCTGGGTTTACAAATAAAGAGATGCCCTGCTTTGTTTTGACTGCATTAATTGTTGGCTGTTGAATACTAATCATTGAGCGATCTCGTCACTCTAAGCTTTCTATTGCACTTTTAATATTTCTATTTTCTTAAAAGAGGACCTGATTCATTCGAGTCTAACTTTCCCAACTGCTTGCGTTGAAATCTGCTGCTTTCAAATTTAGTTGAGTTTGAAAAATATTGACAAAATATTCCACACCACATTGATAATATTCTGTCTCCCAGTCAGTTTTATGCAAATATCTAAACTCTTCGTCACCATTGTTATAACGCTAATACTGGCTGTCACTCATCGCAGTTGACTCAATCACCTCAAAAATGGATTTCACATTGAAACGGTTGAATCCTCTTCGAAAAAAACTAGGCCTGTGGAAAAATGAGAAGGGCGGAATAGAAAACTAATCGCTATATAGAGTGGATGCAGACTTGAATGAGCTTAAGCAGAACAGGCTGTTTCAAAAAGAATTGTGAGTAAAAATTATGAAAGAGAAGTCTGATGACTGATGAACGGAAAAGATCGAATTTCGTGTTTAAAGGTCTCCGCTTTTCTCACTTTTAAAGAGTTTACGAATGTGTGTCTGTAAACAGTCTGGCCAAACTAGTTTTTAGTTTTATAAAATAAACTGCTTATCAGTCGCGCAATTATCTAGCGGTTAGCATGTCGGGCTATCGATTGTAGAGCCGGGAGTTCAAATACATCGCAGTGGAAGAAAAATATGTCAACATTTTGGTTCCACTCGTCCTCCACAACCAACTCAATTGTAATGAGGAGTACATTAACAATGCATCAATTGTAACTCAATTGTAATGAGGAGTACATTAACAATGCATCATCGATGTAAAGATTGGGCACCGTCCTATATTGAATACCGTAATAGATTAAGAAAGATGAAGTTGCTGACGAGGTTGCAATGTTCTGCTTTTCTCCGTTTGTAAACATTATTCCACTGCTTCTTCTTCTTCTTCTTCTTCTTCTTCTTCTTCTTCTTCTTCTTCTTCTTCTTCTTCTTCTTCCTCTTCCTCCTCCTTCTCCTTATGCTACTGTTCTTCTTCTTCTTCACTTTTTTCATTATTTTTTTTCTTTTTCTTGTTCCACTTTCATTCCTAGCATTCTTCTCTTTGGCGTTCTTCCTCTTCCTCTTCATCCTTGCACCATCTTCACACTCTTCTCATCAATCTCTTTTCTTCTTCTTCTTCTGTTTGACTGTTTCTTCATATTTGCAGCAGAGGCGCAGATCATAAAGTAGACTCTGGTCCTGGCACCTTCGATTTTTAGACTCTACACAGGTTCCACAAGAACTCTTTCGGGTACCATACGGCAATATGGCTTCTACATTTGGTACTTCTCTATGCTACTGACACTCGACTTGACGTTGGCCATGTTCTGAACTCTCTTTCTTTACCAGCTGCATCTGATCTGCAAACTCGGAGACCAGCTTCATGAGACAATTAGAGGTCTTGTGCAACTATTGAATGTGATCTTAGGATTTTTATTTACACCATTTTATGACATTTCGTTTTTGCATCATCATTCTTTCACTCAAGCAAACCATCCACCAGTAATGCCAAGATTCGGAAGAGTTTTATTTGAGAGGTGAAAACGATGGTCTCAAGCCTTCATTACCTCACCTTTTGACCGCTGATTTTACCTTTGATGTTTATGTTTGGTATTCACAATGACGTCGTCAATGAATGTTTAAGATGCTTCTCTACGATGAGTGTGACGACGTGTTTCGCAACTAGGAAATTTATTGAACACCAAATTGTGTTCATTAGCGTTTTCACAGAGACATCAGTCTATTCACACTTTGCAGATGTAAATAATGATTCTACTGCAAAATTATTTTGATTTCAGTGAAAATTTATGCAAAACTGTGTAAAAGTGTAATTAGAATGTCTTGGCAACTACTTGTCTTGATTGTTGACAGCCCGCAATTGAAATCCTGCTGTATGCCTATAACCTGAATCTGATAACATGGATTAAATGCACGCAGAACCTAGCCCTGTTGGCATTCCATGGGCCCATGTGGGCTCTATTCGGGTCCTATCTGGTTTTCATATGGGCATGTTTGCGAGATAGAATGGAAAATGCTATCCTGAAAAGGTTGTGCTAGATTGAGAGCGCACCTTCCGTTAATCTGTTTAGCGACAGGCTAAGTGACGAACACTAATAGTATAATACTGTTAGTGTGTCATTATTTCCGTATGAAGCTACCAATGCTTTTATCTATCGCCAAAGAAAAGTCACAATATAGTTATCAGTTCTCACATTCACGACTATGGGCCTATGTCATCTGCTATATATAGAGGATTGACGTATGACATATCCCACTGTTCAGTATTTCTTGTGGAGTTGCCTGGGAGCTCAACTTAAACATGAGTTTCAAACATGCTATATTAGCTTTGTAGTAAATTTCTAACGCTTGTGTGATCGTGCGTCGATTTGGTGAAAACTTAGCGCTTCGTTGATCTGTTAATCGCCGACAATAATTGCATTCTTATTTTGCAGTGACTTATTTACTGTAATAGCATGCATGTGAACCGATACAATGAATGTTATTAATTAATTAATTTAACTAATTAATTAACTTGTTGTGAAGAATTAGTTGGCCAATCGCTTTGGCTGTCGCCTCCGTGTCTTGTGTTTCGCTATTTTCTCTGACAACGAAATCCTGCAGTACGCAGCGCATGATGACATTAAAACATTCCATACTGTACGAATGGAGTTTGTATCTAGGAAGCGCTCGATCTCCTTAGTTTCCTTCATAAAACATGGCATAGCAGCCTATTATATAGTCCGTAGAACATAGTACTACATAGTATGATACAGTATGATTGATACATAGTAGTATAATCTATTACAAATATACTTTCACCCAATGTTCCCTCTTTTTTTTAGACAGTGTGTGCAAGAAATCTTTTGCAACAATTTATAAATGGTTCACACTTTTGTGATAGTTAAAATCGAGACAATACGGCATCTTAAAATCTACGGTGATAAGTTCTGATAATCTAAGAAAGGTTCTTTGTCTAAGAATAAAACTATTTCCATAGCAGACGAGGCATACGTCGCATTGTACGTTATCGGAATGAGCTTCAAATATATTTCCAATTTTCTATTCTGCCCAGCTAACTATTGGTTAGCCGTTCATCTGAATATTTGTTTTTTCAAAAGAAAAAGTGTGCGCAAAAAAAATTTGCGCGCTGCTCCAGGGCCCGGATGCGCGCGCACATGCACCCCACCTCAACCCCGCGGCCCCCCTCCCATCAGTCACTTTGAATTAAAACGGAGTGGCTATTAATCTTCGTTTATTGAATTCCAACTGACACACACCGCAGTATGATTACAAATATGAAAGAATGAACCAAGACTGAACATAATATAATATAAGCCTTTAATACTCCATTCATGATGTCTGAAGTCGACTGATATGCTTGTCTGGTGCATCCTTTGTAATTGGAACAGATTTGACCCCAACTGTCAATCCATTCTTTGACTGTGCGTCTGAGAATAAGCTTGTTCCAGCGTGTATAAAGATATTATTATGTCTGTGTCTCTGTCTGTGTCTGTCTGTCTGTGTTCTGTGAGTATGTATGTCTCAAACAGGACCTGATTGTTATGGTACATTAAACTAGATGACAGAATGGTAAGGCCTATAATTTTTTAGTAGGGCATAAAGGCAGAAACACTCTTTCATGGAGAACACTTTCAGAATTTTACGATAGTCTACGATTGGATGAAGTGGCTGAAGACGTAACTAAAAAATATCGGTTCCCTCTGCGTCTGACCCAAATTGACCCCACCGGATAAAGCTCGTATTTTTTCACAAGGTCTGTTTGGGCCCCTTTTGTGCACGTTACTCAAATTGGTCCATTGATTGAAGCTCGTAGGCTATGTACCTTATCAGGCCCTGAGTGGACCCCTTCTTTGCACGTTGCTCAAATTGGCTCTTTGATAAAAAAAGCTCGTATCCAACAGGCTCTGAGATGACCCAATCGTTGCAGATACAGACATTGGCCTCCCTTCGGTTGCGACTTTTACCGACCCATAGCTACGATACTCGAGTGAGGATCGCAATAACAGAAATAACATGAACTGATACCTTGTGTATTGAAATGACGGCGGTATAGAAGTCGCTAGACAAGAACGATATATCGTTAAAGACAGAGAGAGAGAGAGACAGAGAGAGACAGAGAGAAAGAGAGACACACTTACAGACAGACACACACAAAACAGAGATAGAGAGTGTTAGTCAATGTCAGAGTGACAAAAGAGAAAAAGGCAGAGAGAGAGAGAGAGAGCGAGAGAGAGAGAGAGAGAGAGAGAGAGAGAGAGGAGAGAGAGAGAGAGAGAGAGAGAGAGAGAGAGAGGCATATAGTCAGACAGACAGAGAAAGAAATAAAGAAATAAAGCAAGATGGAGGGAGGGCAAGAGTGAACCTGCTGCCGTATTTATGCGTGGGAAAGCATCCTTAGTAAGTGTAGGAACGTGCATCCCACTTGGATGCCACACGGACTACAACGGCAAAGACTCCTCCTCCTACTCTTTCTCTTTCTCTTCCTCTTCCTCCTCCTCCTCTGAAGTGACTGCCTCCTTCATGGCAGTCAGTCCATAGACTTAGACGAACCGATGACCCATAGCTAATATATATAAATATTATACACCTGGGAAGACTTTCGTGATACGATGGGATGAGAGATAATCCACGACCGAATTCAGGGACAGATAAATTGGTGACCTCCAATTGCGTAACCAGCACGTATACTGGTTCAGAGACGACCTTGAAGTGTTCCTTATAGTCTACACGTGAAATGTTAATAATAATAATATTAACCCTAATACTAATAACACTAATAATAATAATAATACTACTACTAATAATAATAATGATAATAATAATAATTATTGTAATAATAATGATGATAATGATAACAATAATAATAATAATAATAGTAATTATAGTAATAGTAATAATAATGATAATAATAATGATAATAACAGCAATAGCAATGAAAATAATAATAATATTAATATTAATAATAATAATAATATAATAATAATAATAATATAATAATAATAATAATATAATAATAATAATAATAATAATAATAATAATAATAATAATCAGAATTATGACGTCAGCGGACATCGTAAGTGGTAAAATTGTTAACGTTCTACTTTTAAACAAAATTACTGCGGTTCACGTGTTCGTCAGAGTTGGATTTTAACGTCTTTTAATTAAATAGCACCTCGTGACACGATGGATCATTTCCACTATAGCTGAACTGCTAAGAACACAACGGAATTGGTTCGTTAAACTTTCTACCATCATCGATTTCATACGCAATTTTGAACTTTTGACGTCGATGGCCGTCCACCATGATTTTTGTCGAACGACGTCACAATCATCATGGCAATGTTTGTAATTTAAATGGCGGTGCATTTGAAAACAAAGTGAAGGAGAATCTTAATCCCGAATTAATCTAAAACTACTATTAAGACTGGGTTTGATGTGACAGAGTGTAGTCTGTAGAGTGTAGATCCATGACAATGCGATCCAGCCAATCACAGTCTGACCAATCACAGATTGATGGACCAGGCTTAAAAAAAGCGAGCGGGGTATGCAGTCACTGCCTTTCAGTTAGACAGGTGCACCTGAAAGACGGCACAGTTCACCTACATGGTCCGCGTATCAGCCCGTGCCCAGGCTCGAGGAAACCTCCACTGACCTAGCTGCGGCATGACAAATCGGTGACAGACAGGCAATCATTGACAAACGGTGCTCAGCAAGAGCCAGAGATGCTGACCCAGCGAGGCAAGGCGGTTCTGCATCAAGGAACAGGAAATATCAACCACCCGAAAAAGAGAAGTGGAGGCGTCATGAAGCATGTCCCGAAGGCTGCTCGATTCGCCTGTTCACAGGCCCTCGAGAGAATTCTGGCTTCCTTAAACAACGACCCAAGTAACATTGAGACATGGCATCAGCTGCTTCGCTTTGCCTCCAGCGTTCTTGCACAGCCACAGCGGACAGGCCGCAGACATAATGCGGCAAATGTGGTTAAAAGACGCTTCGAGAATAAGGACTACGCGAGAGAGGATGATGTGGAAGCAGACTGTGCGTCAGGGACACGAAGGAGGGTAGATGCTCGAGAGATGTTTTTGGCAGCGGTCAATGCCAAGGTGGAGGAGGGCAACATCAGGGCCGCATCACGTATACTCTGCAGTCAGGACCGCCCAGTCGAGGCGGCGACCGAATCACTTAACGCTATGCAGGAAAGACACCCAGCAAATGGATGGACGGACCAAATGTCAGACTTGCCTGAGTCGTCACAAACGTGTTCTTTCCAGGTCACTGTGAGAGAAGTGGAAGATGCGATTAGATCGTTCCCGGCGGGTTCAGCGAGGGGTCCGGATGGGTTCTGACCCCAGCATCTTCTCGACCTAATAAACACCAGGGAATTGGCTGGTACATTACTCCAGTCTACGACGGACTTCATGAATGTACTGCTGCGTGGTGATTGTCCACTCGCGTTACGTGAACTGATATTTGGAGGCTCTCTTATCGCTCTTTCCAAGAAATCAGGGGACCTCAGACCGATTGTCATCGGATATGTATGGCGTAGGCTGGCAGCAAAATGTGCCAATAATTATGCCCTGAAAAGACTGGGAGAGTTCTTCACCCCGTTCCAGGTAGGCATTGCAACCCCTGGAGGGGAAGAGGCAGCGGTTCACGCCGCAAGAAATTTTTGTGACGAACATGCAACGAGACCAAATCTTTGTAAAATTGGACTTCGAAAATGCTTTGAACACACTGCGGAGAGATGTAATGCTTCGAGCCGTCCACGACACCATCCCAGAACTCTATGCGTTCACCCACCAGGCATATTCAATTGAGGCCAACCTACAATTCGGTCGATTTAGTGAAGTCTAGGATGGGACCACAGCAGGGAGACCCGCTAGGGCCTCTGCTGTTTTGCCTGCCCCTGCAGCCGACGTTAAGGGAGTTGCGATCTCCGTTCAAGCTTGGGTACCTCGATGATCTTTCCCTAGGTGGAAACGTGGATGACGTTCGGCAAGATTTGACAAAGATAAAAGAGCTTGAGACAACGCTCGGAATTTCCCTGAACAGACTTAAATGTGAGTACTACTCGGAGGCAGAGTCGATTGGAAAGGGTTTTGAGGACTTCAGAAGACGAGAACCAGAGGAACTGACCCTTTTTGGTTCTCCACTTTTCAGAGGGAATGCCCTTGATGAAGCCTTGCAAGAACACAGCAAACAATTTGATCGAATATTGAAAGACCTTATGGACCTCCAGTCACAAGCAGCCCTCATAATGCTGAGATCCTGTTTCGGGGCGGCAAAGATGACTTACTTGCTGCGGACTTCTCCGTGCTGGAACCACCCGTTACTGGAGACAATAGACCATCAGACTAAAACAGGACTGGAGAAGATCTTCAACACGGAGCTCAATAACATTCATTGGTTACAGGCTTCGCTCCCGATTAAAGATGGAGAACTCGGGACCAGGCGGGTATCGATGCTGACAACTTCAGCCTATTAGGCGTCAGCTGCGTCGACCGTCTCGCTCGTGGGCGCCATCTTAGCCGTGGAAGAGTGGAACGACGTGTACCAGCAGGAAATGTTCAACGTTCGTAAGGATTCCCTTCCAGTGACGATGATACCGGTTCCGATCCAACAGAAGACCTGGGACAGACCTTTGATAAACGAAGATAAAGCGAAAGTCTGGTCCGGATGCGACAACCCACTTAGTCAAGCCAGAATGAGAGCATTATCTGCCCCGCACGCCGGAGACTGGCTTTGGGACCATCCCTTTGGCTTCCTGCGGGTTGGGATTAAACAATGAGGCGGTCAGGGTTGCGGCAGGACGTCGCCTAGGACTAGTGCTCTGTGCACCGCATCCATGTCAATGCGGGGAGATCGTCAATCCAGGTGGACATCACGGTTCGGTCTGCAGAAGATCAATGGGAAGAGCAGCACGACACTCTGCCATAAATGAAATAATCTGGAGAGCTCTCTTGAAAGCGGACATTCCGAGCTCAAGAGAACCATCGGGACTGATCCGCACCGATGGCAAGAGACCAGATGGCGCCACATTAATCCCATGGGCGAGAGGCAGACACCTAGCATGGGACGCAACAGCCATTCACACATGTGCATCCTCTTATGTACATCTGACAGCATCAACAGCCGGTGGAGCAGCAGAACATGCCGCAGAACGAAAGATCATCAAGTACTCATCCCTCCCTACCACGCATGATTTAGTGCCAGTGGCCATCGAATCACTGGGCCCATAAACCGTACTGGAATGGAGTTTCTACAAGAGCTGGGCCGCCATATGACACAGGCAACGGGAGACCCTCGCGAAACAACTCATCTTTTTCAACGTCTATCTATTTGTACACAACGTTTTAATGCAGTGGCATTCAGAGGCTCTTTTGTTCAGCCCGATGGGGACGAAAGCCTATAATAATAATAATAATAATAATAATAATAATAATAATAATAATAATAATAATAATAATAATAATAATAATAATAATAATAATAATAATAATAATAATAATAATAATAATAATAATAATAATAATAATAATAATAATAATAATAATAATAATAATAATCATATTAAATAATAATAATAATAATAATAATAATGATAATAATGATGATAATGAAAATAATAAAGATCTGTGTTTAAACTGACACTGTAGAGCATTGTAGTAGTAAGCTTAATCACTGAATAGGCCTACTATCACAGTAGTAATAAGGCTAGCACTAGGCCGAGTAATAACTTTTCCTACAAACCCCAAAGATGATCTTTGATCTTCCAGACAAATAACCTACCCCTAATTGCAATCTTTCCTAAATATTGAGCAATCTTTGATACCGTGAGCTAAAATATATAAAAACTAATTCGCATTGTTGATCTGAGAATGTCCATGACGCCCTTGTAATATTGCTGAAGCCTCGTAACGGTTTCTGCTAAACAAAGTAGCCTAGGTATAAATGCAAATCTCCGGTCGCAAGTTAGGAAAGAACGATGAAGTAGTGAAAGAGAATATTTACATTCTTTATTTAATCAGCTGCACACCCGTGCTGTGGTGCTCAATAAAATTACAGTTAAGCTACAGCACTCTAATTAGAAAGGATTTTATTGCATGATTGCCAGCCTGCATGTTGAGTATGCACAGACAGTAAAGTGAGCATTTTCTTTATTATAAACGACTGCAAAAACAGACCAAGTGTAACAGACTGGGATACACATTATTACATAATCTGATAAAAGTAGAAATGTTGAGTTAGTACCGGGAGATATATATCTTATGTAGGCCTAAACCTACGACTCAACTCTAATATTATAACATCCTGATAATAAATCCACAGCGGGTAAAGTCATCCGCCCCGCGAACGAGACTATTGTCGCAGCTGGTAACAGTGGTAAGTCAAAGCATTAATCGGCAGAAGTAAACTTCCTAGAATGTGATCGGGGTTTGTAAGAACTTTAGGCCTAGCTGTGAAGCGAGAACATCAGCACGATCGCATAGATCGTTAAATGATGGCTGATCGGAAGGGATCATCCCATTTCGCACCAGCTGTTTACGCAAAACAGCCTTTAGTCGAGCACGATGGGCGGCGTTGGTAAAACGTTACCATGCAGGGGATGCAGACATCCTATAGGGCCATGAGCCACGAGAACTCGTAGGGTGTAAAAGGACTGACGGGTACTCTTGCAGACTATCTTTAGATACTTATCTAGATGTAAAGTTGCATTACGACAGGTTGGGACAACCTCAAACGGTCATACACATATATGCATAGGGAAATTTCATGCGCGTATACTTTTAGGTCAGATAGGGGCCTATTGATGGCACTATATGAATGATCATTCGGTTACTTGCATTGCACAATTACGCTATATTTTCCCAGCTCTCCTCTACGACCCAGATGATTGAGACCCAACGCTTTTTACCTTGGCCGCGGATTCATCGCTTCTAACCTGTCTCTGGTCAGTGCCTTGTGATCCGAGCTGACAACCTAGTAAATGTGAGCAGAAAATGCAACGGCGGATTCCTGCTTTCATGTACGCTGGGGGTGATGAGACATCTCTAAGCGTAATGGGAAGACACAAATAACGACTATAATTATAATAGTGAGTGATAAGTAGGGCCCCGTGGTTTATGCGATTTCGCATAAATTGACGGTTTTCGCTTAAATTTCTAAATGGAAAGTTTTCTCAAATTATTGCATTAAGTCGGAAATTTCGGACTGTGTCAACTGTAATTGGCTTGTCCAAGCTATTATTAGCTTATAGGGGCTATAGATTACTGAGCAGACGACGTAATTGTTGATGACTAAGGTCCGTGGTTTATGCGATTATGCGACATTTCGCATAATTTACGAATTTTTTTCGCATAATCCACGTTGGCCTATCGAAAATACTATTTATTAAGTAGGTTATTTGTCTGGAGAATCATGGCTCATCTTTGGGGTTTGTAGGACAAATTATTACTCGGCCTAGTGCTAGCCTTATTACTACTGTGAGAGTAGGCCTATTAGCTTAACATTAGCTGTTGGTGACATCATCTCTATCAGGAAGGGTGGTGAGGATAAGACTTTGCACATAATCTGAATCGCATAATCGTAGGCCTATGTAATGGACCCTATATTATGTTATATCATTATATGAATACCACAGATTTTTTACTGTATAGGCCTGGCTATATACGCATAAATAGAGGCCTATTTAAGAAGCCTATGCAAAATTATACATTTTATATCTGCCAGTGGTGACCATAAAATAGCATATATAGACTGGTTTTTCCATTGCTATGGAAAAAGTCCGTTGCGATGGAAAAGCTTAAAGCTGACAGTTTTATGCCGTTCGTGGGTGAATTTAGACGAGTCGTATAAATTCAGGTTGAGCGGGGTGGGTGTGTGCCCATGTGGCAGGGGCTGCGTTTCTAAAGAAAATGGTAGTAGGCCTAATATTATGGGAAGTGACCACAAACAATGAAAGAGTGTTTCCAGTGGCTTAACGCTGGATTGAGTCAATTTCCGGTTCGATTTCTGGTTGGTATAGCAGTTGGTGAAAAGGCCTTACAAGGGCATTCAGAGGTCTCGTGAATTTGGAAGAAATGCAGTCTTGCGTCCCACGGTTTGAACTTAGCGCTATGTGTAATCTGATAAAGTATATGAGAGGCTCATAAAAGGCCCATTCTTTTACATTACATTTCTTCCAAAAATAGTACTTATTTTGTTACTTGTTTTAAAATGACAACGTTTATCAATTAATATTGGGGAAAAAACATCATAAACATGTCTTAATTAAGTCGGCTCTGCTCCAATAAAGATATTGATCAATGTAGACTTCTAAACATTTCGAGAAAAACATTTGGAAAGAGAGCACCGTCCATTTGTACGCCTACTTCATCATTCACGTGTGATATATTTTTATTTGCTGCTTTGAAAAGAATAGAATATGTTTTGTGATATTAAGGAAAAGCTGATTAGCTTTAAACCAATTACTTGCAAATGATAACTAGTTGTTGGCGGTGGACAAAAGCAACCGAGTAATGAGTAATAATGGTATTTGTGTCATCAGCAAATAGAATGAAGTGGAGATTGTCGATGAATTTTGTATATAATTGATATATATAAAGTAAGAAAAAGAGTGGTCCCAGGATACAGACTCAGTTTATAATAGGTCAGATAGACAAAAAATCTTCATGATATCCGCGGGATACGCTGTAGAAAAGTTAATGTCAATCTTGACTATGGGCCATTTTTTATGGTCGATTCTCAAATAGGGGGGGTTTCGGTTTTCGCGTCAAATAGGCTACTCATTCCAAACTCGACTGCTGTAATTCTTTTTCACTACATCGGTTTCTCTCAAATAAAACGCATGCACACGGTGACACGGTCCAGGACGATTTCGCTCGCAGTCACCAAAACGCCGCAAAACTACCACGCAACCTCTGTAAAGTTTCATATAATCATATCACGATGAACAGTTTAGGAAATTTTAAAGGATCTCGTTTTCCCGACACAGTGTATAGGTCTGTAGTCACCTACATGTTACGCCTACAATCTGTGCACGCAGCGGGTATAATGTCTTGGTTCGTACAGCGAGGCAAGTTCTTTTTAATGCAATGGAATTATATCCTGTCAAAGAGAAATTATCGGTTTAGCAAATTGCCTAAATCAATTTTCCATCCTTTGCGCGGCTGGCATAAAACCCGACGACTATAGTTTCACATCATCACCTATGTGCCTGCCACCCACGATCAATCCCTGGCATAGCTCTGCGTTCGGGGTTGGTGGGGTCGAAGATCCCATCTCCACGCAGCATCCATTACGTGCGATTATTGACGGAATACCATCCGGTAATAAAACCAGTTCCTTGATCTGCTTATAGGAGGTGACCAGGCCCTTGCATAGAATGGATGGAATCGTTCCACACAGTCGCACATAAACACCTGTGGTTTATCTGAAAGCGAATGAAAAACCCACCCGTATTATTTCTGCCAAGAAAAAACCCTCACGTGTTATGACGGTGCTTGATCGTAAAGAACAGAATTAACACTAACAGTGGCGTATTTTTTTATAATATGCGTATACGTTAGGCCTATTGATTCAAGGCGTTACCTAGCAATTATCGCACAGCATAGTATGTGGAATATCTCCGTATAGCATATCATAGCACAACGTAAAATAATAATTAGGCCTACCCTGTGACGGTTTGGGCATTACGTCGAACAGTGAGGTTGACTATTGGAGTTTCTATTAGCCCTATATATATATATATATATATATATATATATATATATATATAGTAGTTATAAAACGCGCTATCTGGGACAATTGACCATAACATAGGTCAAAATCACCCACCTAATAGGTTACAAAACGTATTTTAACCTGATGTAGGTTAAAAATAACCAGTTCCTACACAAACCTAAACCCCTTGGTCAAACATCAACCAACAGACTAAGAAAAACGCAAGGAAATTTCCAATAGTTTCGATGATGAGTCATCACGAGGCCACCAAGTCTTCATTATCAATCCATGAATTAAATGACTCAGGATAACCAAGCCATTTTACCAGTGACTTGTTTCCTCGTTTCCTGATAACTTTTTCTATTCTAAATATTTTTTGAGTAGTCTTCTGTAGCTCCTGTTCGTAAAATGAGCCCTGTATTTCCTCACCATTATAATCAGTGATCTTATAAGTTGGTGGATCTGTATGTTGAATCTTTGAAATTGTTACGATCTCTTCCGTCCATCTCGGTGTAAAACCTTTTACAAAGATGTTCTTCTTCTTCGTTATTCTAACTTTATCACCGATCGAAAACCCGGGTATAATAGGTTCCGAGATATCATCACCGTATAAGTTCATCCATACAGCCTTTTCATTCATTTTCTAACTAGCTTCAGAAGGCGTCATTTTAATGGAAGAATGCCTAGTTTCATTATAATTACTAACCATTTCATCCAACACATCGATATATCTTCTAGTTGAATTAGCTGTAAAATACTTAAACATTTTTTCACGCATTGTTCTATCCCAAAGCTCAACAACGTACGACTTTTCTTCGTTCTCCGTAGTGTACAACTCGACTAATATCTTAACGTCTTTATTATAAAATTCTTTACCCTTATCAACCCAAACTTTTCCTGGTCTCCTACCGCTCTCAAATATTTTCACGAAACTCTAGCCATAGATTTTCCACTCTTATCATTTAATGGCACGATCCAACCGTACTTGGAAAACACATCTATTACGGTAAGTATTTCACAGCATCGTTATCTTTAGCAAAAGCCTGCATATCGACTAAATCAGCAGCCCATATTTCATCTATTCCACCAACGTACACCTTCCTCTTCCTAAAACGTCTTACTATAGGCTTATGTAACTCATCCGCGAGTTCATCAGTCCATTGTAATTTTAGGCTTTTTTAAGCCTAACCCGAGATTAGCTTTGGTAGATAATATAGATTTGACAATACTTCTTTCTGTTCGCTCTCGTAAGCTAGGATCAGGAATATTATTCAACTCATTAACCATCGTTCTATCGACGATATTCCTAGAAGCTGTATCCGAGTGCTGGTCATAAGCTAAATCGTGATGATCTGCAGCGTTGTCGACTCTATTGACGGGCTTCGACTAATCCTCAGGAGTTCCATCGGAATTCAACCTCAAATCAAGTCTAGTACCAGGACCAGTAAACGAATGTCCCGGCAAGTGCATCTCACCTGGATATTTAGCCCACGGCAGCTTAATACCGCTGGTAACCGAATTTAAAGATCCAACTAAATCACCACCTTCAGAAGACTTCACGAATTGTGTCTTTGTCTTTCCACATATATCACATGTGCCTCTAAACATTGACCTTCCATTCTTCGTTGTAACATTTTGAATATTTTTTGTTTCAGTACGAGTTTTACACTTTACGCAATACATCCTTTTAAAATACAATTAGATATATTTCAAATGGAAGTCAAAGATTTATCGCGGAACGACGTATTATCTAAGAGATTCAATAACCCTCTTTTACCTAGAGGTATAAGAGGGTTAATTGTAAGAAAGTCCGGATGCGGTAAGACGACTCTATTGTTGAACCTACTTCTTAGACCAGGATGGCTAGACTACGACAATCTGCAAGTATTCGGAATCTCTCTCTTTCAACCAGAGTATAAAATACTCAAGCAAGCATTTGAGGAAAAATACCGAAAGAATCCATCATCGGGCTATTCAATTGCCAGGACGAGACCATGAGGCTAAATGTTCCGGCGGCCTTAGTAGTTGAGGCAATGGTTAAACACTTGTATAAAAAATCTGATATCTGCTGTAAGTTCTGCGAATCGTCTGAAGACGTGTCAGATCCGAAAGACTTGAATCGCGACAAGAAAAACTTGATGATTTTCGATGATTTACAGTTAGAAAAGCAAAACAAATGTGAGACCTACTACATCCGGGGAAGGCATAGCAACGTTGACTGCTTTAAAATTATTTAAAACTACCTAGACAGACGATCAGAGAGAATGCAAACTTTATCTGCTTGTTTCCTCAAGACCAGAAAAATATTAATCACATTTACCACGATCACGTAAGTACAGACATGTCTAAGGAT
Source organism: Bimastos eiseni (assembly GCA_959347315.1). Taxonomy (NCBI): domain Eukaryota; kingdom Metazoa; phylum Annelida; class Clitellata; order Crassiclitellata; family Lumbricidae; genus Bimastos; species Bimastos eiseni. The sequence goes on from OY365806.1 coordinate 4,875,327, forward strand.
GAGTTTAAGAAACTATGTGAAACAGCCTGGGAGCCACCTCATGGATTTGTAGTGATAGATCAGACTAGTAATAAGAATAACGGCAAGTATATATGCGGTTTCGATGAATTCTACATTCCATTATAAATAAATCTTTTATATTATAAAAATGGAATCGCTTCTACAAAAGATTGCAGACTACACCGAAAGGATAGCTCGTTACACAGAACCAAAGTCATCGTTTTACATATTATTGAGTGATAAGAGATCGCGAATAAGGACTCGATTCAGTCCGTTGATTCAGTTCAATAAAGATAAAATGTACGAGATGGCTCTTGTCAATCTGGAAACATATTTTCATTCCCAAACATCGATGAGGCTAAGAACAACTTTTCGTATTCGCCGAATGGTGGAGCTGAGTGGGTTACTATAACCATTCCCAAAGGCTGCTATGCAATTACAGATATTAACGAATATGTCAAGAGAATCATGAAAGAAAACGAGCATTATGATATGGTTAACGAAGAATACAATATTAAGATAGAAGCAAACAGCAATACGTTAAAGACTGTTGTAATTACATGGTCGATTTTTGGGCGTAGAACTCTATCGGAAAAGTCCTCGGTTTCGACAGGCGGCGTTATTCAGCAGGTTACCAAGAATCGGAGAATATAGTGGACATAATGAGTGTCAGTAATCTGAGAGTAACGAGCGATATCATCGGGGTTTCCTATAGCAACGGAACGACTGATAATATAATTTATTCCTTTTCCCCGAATGTAGGGCCCGGCTATAAGATTATCGAAACGCCTAGGAATTAGATATATCTTCCAATCACCCTATCCACGATTTCGATTTCTAGCAACTGCGGGTAAATTTCTGCTTTCGAGCGTGTTACCGAGCTTAGCAACGGGCGCATTAACAGGAATAAGTGCGGCGGCTGGATCAAAAAGTCATACACAAAGTCACCGGATCGGGTGGTGCAATATATCTCAATAGTCGAGGTAAGAACTACAAGATAGTGCAACAAGGGCATGGTCTTTACCAGAAGCCATGGCAAGGTTCTGGACTCGATGGTGTGGGAGAAGGTCTGTATCTGAAAACAGGCTCTGGATTCATAAACGGCGAAGGACTTATCCTTCGACCAGATTCACCGTTTAAAACTATAATTTTTGTTTTTATCTCAGCTTAAATAAAAAGTCATTCCAATATAAAATGTTTCATTATCCGAGTCATAAAATGGGGTGGATGAAACCCAACATTGAAAAATCTACGAGAACACAGCCGAGATCCGTCATGTGGAAGGCGTGTGAAGGTATGTGGGATGTCAAGTATAGACCGCAAAGTCAAATGGGTGGTTTAAGATGGGAGTTTTTTGCTCAATCTACAATAACTACTCATTCACAAGAGACGGTTGCTTTACCGTTAGGCTTAGGTGTCCGAATGACTAAACGATCGTGTAAGGTTTCACTCCATCCGGAATTTATAGAAGCGGGGCGTCGCCTGCTGAGCGATACCGTTACTGGATTCATAGAAGACATTTTACTCGATATTAAGAATTTTAGAGATCTTGGAGCTGTCACCATAAACGAAGGAGACTCATTATGTTATGTCGATTACCGCGTCAACGAACAAAACTTGAATTCCATTTAAAAAATATTCTTTGATATTATAAAATGGAATTGAACAAAGCAAACACCTATCGCCTTCAGAAAATATCTGAAATTCAACAGGAAATCTTACGAGAACGCGAAAACAGAGAAATAATCTGTAAAAAATATCAAAAGAGTGTTAAAGTAGTCGATGCGTTGGGAGGTTTGTTTGCCCTTACATCTTCTGGACTCCGTGTATTAGGCGTAACTTTTCTAAGTACCATTGTAGCCGCACCAGCTGCAACAATTGTGGTAGCTTTATCCGCTGGAACTGGAGCATTGTGTTTGATAGGAAACCAAATACGCCGAATATTATCGCTGCGGCAAGAAAACATGCAAAGATCATTACTATAGCCGAAGGGAAGCTCAATTCGATCAGCGACCTTGTTTCGAAAGCTTTAGATGATAATAACATCTCAGACTTGGAATATTCTATTATTCTAAGTAAATTCTTCGAGAAATTTAATGAAATGAAGGAAGAGGTTAGAAGTAAAAGCAATGCCAACATAGATGAAGCGACGCAACAATCGTTCATTAGGGAAGAGGCATTCAAATACGTATTGAACACAAAGTGAACGTAAATGTACGTTTTATGTTTTACGTTTTATGTTTAAATATTATGTTTCCAAGTTAAAAATGTCGTTTCTAAAAATCAAAGACCCAGCCAAACGTGATTTTATCGTTGAGAACTTTCTCAAGACGAAGCAAAATATTAGAAAGGCTCGTTATCCGAGAAAATAGGGGACATTGGACTTCAGCGAGAATTGATAAAGGCGTACAAACCGATAATCGACTCGCAGTTTAAGACCCTAAATATCCCTCAATAGAAGTGTTTGAGGACGATCCCGTTTCAGATATTAGAATTTTGGAATTAGGTGATATAGCAATAAAATATTTAAAAGAATACGCTAAAGATGGTCGATTTCACATCGGGGACAGCCCAATCACGATCGAAGGTGATGATATAACTATCGGAGATGTTACCTATAAGGGAACTCCGGGATTATGGGAGTTATTGACAAGGGCAAAACCAGATAAGACGATATACGACATAAACGATCTCAAAGACTTGAGTGAGTTTTTACTGTGGCAAACGCAATCCGTCAACCTGAGATTCCGAACAAACCCAAGTCGTCTAGAAGCGAAAAATATAGGGAAATCATTAAGCCGATATGGGAAGGGAGGTTCTCAACGGGCGAAGGAGTCGTAGTTCTTCCGCAAGATCCTAATGCGCTAGTGGAAATGTTAACTCTTCGATTATCTAGCTTCAAAGCGGGAAATACAGGATTAAGAAACGAGATAGTCGGTATCTGCGATGAGTTACTTCGACAAAATGCGATAAATGCGTTAGAGTATAAAAATTTAATGATACAATTATAAAATGATTGTCGTAACTAAGAGAAGATTTACTAAAAGATACGTCGTAGGAGGCGCTGGAATATTTGATACGATACCTGGATTTTTCAAGAGAATATTATCTTCGAATGCGGCGAGACAGGTAGCAACAACCGCATTAAGTGCTGGGAAAGACGCTGCAACGGAGATTGGAAAAAAACCCATAGATGTTGGTAAGACCGTTGCTATCAATGCTGAAAAGCGATTGGTGGATAAAGCAGCGGCAGAGATGTTTAATCCACCACCGCCGCAATCAGCCGTACTCAGCCAACAGAGCAAGAACGCGTTAAAGAGTTTTATATCCTCCGATGGAAATACGAATATAAATAATTTACTATCCGGTAACGGCAGTGCCGTGTCGATCCAAGATTTAGTGCGTGAATCTGGAATGAAGTTGGCTTAAAATAAAAGCTTGTTATATTAAAAAAAATGCAGTCAGATATTCTAAGATTTACTGAAAATATTATTATAGATGAGGGAGTTGAAAGATACGAATGGCACGAGTACGAGCCGGTAACGGGGACGAATCTGAACAGCTCTGGGGAAATTCGCATAAATATCGAACTTTTCGATCTTTCCAGCCATCCCTCCGAGTCATACCTGCTTTTCGAAGGTAGACTGACTAAAGCAGATGGAACAGATTACGCTATTGCCGATGCTGTGGCTATTACCAACAGCGGGCTCATGCATCTTTTCAGCCAAATATCGTATTCCCTGTCGAATCAAGACATCGAAAGCGTGTTTCATCCGGGGCAAGCCACAACTATGCTATACCTATTGAAATATCCCAACGATTTCGCTCTCGCACAAAGACTTAACCAATTATGGACAAAAGACACAGCCGCGACTGCCGTTATAGCCGACAACTCTGGATTCGCGATAAGACAGGCATATCTCATTCAGAAACCAACTGCCAAGGGCACATTTAGCTTCATAGTACCTCTGAAGCACATTTTTGGATTCTGCGAGGATTACGATAAGGTAGTCTACGGCATGAAGCAGACTTTGACGCTCGTTCGCAAATCCGACGACGACGCCGTCTTCAGGTTGGCCGCTGCAGCGGCTGGCAAAGTCAACATCAATAAAATTTCGTGGTTTATGCCTCATGTCATTGCGGCCGACATGGAAAAAGTGCAGCTGCACAAAACCATCGAGTCAAAGGCAACATTACCAGTAGCCTATAGAGCTCGTCTTTGCGATACCGTAGCGGTTACTCACTCTACCACATTCAGTTGGCGACTTAGCGTAAAGACATCACAGGAAAAACCGAGGTATATTATCGTTGGATTTCAAACGAAACGAAGACTTAGTCAAGAAGGTAATCCATCAATTTTCGGTCATTGCGATATTAAAAACATGTATGTGATGATGAACCAAGAAAGATACCCAGCAGTCGATTACAACCTGTCATTCCCGAATCAGCAATTTTCGAGAGCTTACAGAGATGCCGCGACCTTTAGTGAGAAATTCTATTGGGTGGACCAACTCGTGACTCAGAGCAACATTACGCCGACTGATTACCAAGATTTATATCCGCTGTTCGTTTTCGATGTAAGTAAACAATACTGTCATCTGTCGTAGACATCCAGATCAAGGTTACTTTCAATGCTGCGGTGCCGCTTGGAAAGGATGCTTATGCAGTTGTCATTTCAGATAAATTGCTAAACTTTCAATCAGACGGTCGGAAGTTGAGCGTTGTATATTAAAGAAAAGATTTTCTACTATAAAAAAACATGAAACTCTGACAACTGAAATCGCTAATGAAGGAACACAGTATATAAGGCGCAAGATTTATGAACAAGTCGGATATGTTATGGATACTCTTTGAGAAAGGTGTTTTACCCGAATTAGAACTACTAGAAGACAAGGTGAAGGAGAAAAAGGAAGTACTATCCAGATACGAATATCTAAAAAGGATTCGTAATAATCCGATAAGCGTTGAAATCTTTGACAGAGATACGAACGAAACCACCACTTACCCATCGTTGTATAAGGCAAGTATGACGTTTAAAATCGGTACGAACACGATACAGGATAACAACGGTAAAGTGTGGAGAAATAGATACGAGATCCGTGTGTTAACATAAAGTTTTATCCTGGCTAATAAAAATGGGAACTCGTAAATTTATATATTTTGAAACTTTGGAAGAAGACGTAGTTTACACAGTTAAAACGAAGCAATATCTGTACGGTACAGATATTGCCATTTCTACCTGATTACGGTAGAGGCGCCGGATGAGACGGAATATTACACGAGTGTATTTGAAGGGTCGTGGGATACGCGCATTCACGACAAGCTGGAAACGGACAAGACATTTACTTTTACAAAAACGAGGATAGAAACGGAACAGAATTACAGCACGTCGTATATCGTGATATCTGGAGATAACGAAGTTATTGATCTTGTGGTATAAATTTTCAATGATGTTTCTCATTGATAATCATAGTCATCATACACGAATAACTGCATCACGCTTAATCCTGGCTTCCCCGGTTCAGCCTGGAGGCAATCTAACTTATAGGTGTGATATTTTCCAACTGAATCGATTAAGAATTCTTGGTAAGTATTTCCTAAATAAGTGTTATTAAGCGACGTGTAAATAACACCTCTTGTCCTTCATAATTGTATGCAATTATTCTCCAATCGGAAATCCTTTCGTTGTTTTTTCCTTCCCCTCAAGCCGATCTTGATAGATATCCACGTATCCATGGTTGCGCTAACCTCAGACACCCATTCTCCTTCATCTTTGAATGCATGAAAGGCCTTGTTATACGCAGATGAAGCACTGGCGCTCGCTTGAAAACCATAATTACTAGTGTCTGAAGTTAACCTCGGCACGTAACCGACGTAACATTTTCTTCCTCGTGTGAGATCGGCCAGCGTTGGTTTCCACCGTAGCATGCAGACGGCGGCTGTTTCAGCACCAGGACTCGTGGATATAATATGAAATCTCCAATACGCGTAATTACATGAAGCGGGAAATGTAAACTCCTTCATAAATCCAAATCGGAGGACATTTTGATGGGCTAGAATATCTGTAAATACTATTCCGTCGTTACTAGCTTTAACTTTCCAACCAGTAATTTCTTCGTTATCAGAACGGCCTGCAACGATGTAAAATCCCGACATTGATAGAGGAATGGGGTATTTCATCTGTATCCAAGCATTAGCGGTTGTTTCGGAGACCCAAATGTCGGGGTAGTAAGAAGCGTTTTGAAAAGCCCTCCACGAACCGAATTCATGGCCAAGCACACTGCGATATTAGCTAGCACTAGCTTCGTAAGTTAAACCGTTTATTATCGTCACATCAGAAGTCATGGTTGGAGCCGCTGTCACGAATGATCTGCTCTCAGGTACTCGCTGGCAGAATTATTCGTTATCGCTTGGTTGACTAAGCCTTCGACTTGTCCAAAGCTCGCAGAATTATTCGTTATCGCTTGGTTGACTAAGCCTTAGACTTGTCCAAAGCTCGCAGCCTGGCTGGCTAAGACTGGTGGATAAATGTCAGCCGGTAAACCTTTTATCGAGTTGCCGCTCATTTCCAAACCACCCTCCATTGCGTTCGTTCTATCTCTTTTTAGAAATGTATTACTCGCTTGAGATAGAGTAACACCTCCAGAAACTATTCTTTGAGTTGATCCAGTATCAGTTCGTCCACATTTATCAACAGGCATCTTATATATATATATATTATTTAATAAAATTCGTTTACGACTTCCTGAATTTTACATCCATCGTTGATCGTCTTCTTCAATACATACAAACACAAATGACCGCAAAACACTTGGCCGTCTGGTTGTATTCGTTCGCTATTGTAGAATAGCGGCCTTTGTAGATAATTTATCAATCAAGTAGGAGGAGGAAGTCCGTAGCTGTCGAAAAAAATTTTGTCATTGGCGCGCTTGATCCAACACGTCCAATGCGTTCCTTTATCGTCAGAATCGTCTAGATTAAGGATGGCACATTCGTTCGCTCTCAGCCTCTTCGGCAACTCGTCTCTTAGAAAAACTCCTTTGAAATTATTTATATTTAGTTTCCCCGCCGCGTCGATTAGAGCAACGTTCGACAAAACAATATTAGGTAGCGTTACGCCTTCGACATCGATTGGTCTAGTGTTCATTTTATATTAGTGAATAATGTCCATATGCTAAAGTGTGGATTCCATCTTGCTGAATCACTCGTTTATCATCTTCCGCTGAGAGGGCTACCTTGTTGACTTCTTCGGTGTAGATATCGTGAAGATGCGGCCGAATAACATTCATCTTTCTCAATTGTTCTCTCTTGGTGAACTAGCAGTCTTTGTAATCTTCGTGAGTGATTGATTTCTTAACGACATTCTTCCTGACACCTTTACATTTCTTGTGGTCTACTCCAGCCATCTTGTACGAATACAGTTTCGCTCTTAAACCTACAAACTCTTCGATCTGTTTACCAACTGCTTCATCTTTGAACATGCCAATGACCTTTTGTTGATGCCAGTTTCTATACCAGAGGGATGGTCTTTAGGATAGTAACTAGTGTCGAACCTACTTCTAATGTCGGGTGCTATATCGACGTAGAAGTCTTCGGTCTTAATTTCATAGGTTAAAGAATCCGTATCTGTAAAAAGTAACTTTGCTCTATCTTCAAACTTTTGCTTGATGTAATTATAATGAAAATCGAACATTATAGTTTTACTCAAGTCTAAAATACATATACCAAGATATATAGGCTTGTTGTAACATAGCTTCGTCCGTTTCATGTGAATGGTGATTAGGTTTTCGTCAAAAATAGTTCGAGTGTCGTAACTTGTTCTCGCTGCTAGCTTGAGGGCTTGCTTCTCGGTGCAAACCAATTTTATGTCTACACGATTCTCAATATTCTCAGACGTCTTTCCAAACACACTATTGTTCATTAGTTTGAAAAAGTCTTCTTCGAAATCGTTGGTGGCTCTGGTCCTCAGATTAGTATTTAGATCTATATACTTTTTCAGCCAAGCACTTTCTTCAAATTTAATTCCGCGAGGATTTTTCATTATCTTCAAACCCAAACTTTCATACTGCTTTAAATTTTCGTAATGGACTATAAACTTTACTTTATTCCACAGGTTTGGAATGAGTTTTGACACATTCGATCCTTTAGCTTTTACACTTTCAGGAGCAAGAGGATAGACGTTGCGAAAATCGTGCAATTCTCTAGGATATTCCAAATCGACTGCTAATATACATGGCGAAGATCTATAATCGTTTAGCTCATCGTTACCCATCCACTGGAACCCATGAGTTGGTAGATTCTTACACATTGCCCATCCGTACAGATTGTTCTCGTCTAAATAGGTTAGGAACGATGAAGGTTTGCTGCTGTCAAACATAGACATATACTTTTTGTTTGCCTGTCCATAACGGTGCGAAATGGTGCTAACACCTTCCCTTATCCCATGCTTAACCATTAGTATCATATCATAGTCGCTCAACAGCTTTACTCCTGTCAACATCAATGCGGCGTCCCAAGCAAGACCTGGCGAAGTATAATACCAGGCGGGATCTAGGCCATAGTTCTCACTGCATGCATCTCTAAAATTCTCAAATACCTCAGCAAGCAGGAGAACATCAGTCGCATTATATAAATCGTGGTATTCTCTCAACGTCTTGAATCTGAATTCTTTCCATACCATATGTGCATGGTTGTAGTCTTCGTCACTAATACGTTTTGTAACCTATTAGGTGGGTGATTTTGACCTATGTTATGGTCAATTGTCCCATATAGCGCGTTTTATAACTACTATATAGTACTTTTTTAGTATTATCTTCATTACCTTTGATGTAATTGTAACGGAATTTTAATTTAAATTCTAACCAGGTAGATTCCAAAATGAAGACAATGCTGATAATCAGCTGCGGTTCTGCTCATATTGTCCGAATAGCCACATAAAATAACTTACACACAACGGCAGTATTTCGTTTCACCAGTAGGCCTATAGATCTAGACCCATAAATCTAGGCGTATACTTTGAATTTGTCAGTGTCGGGTAAATATATGAAACAGCCAAAAAGCGAAAGGAAGGCATGGGTAAAAAGTGCGATACGAGACCTTAATGGGCCTACTTGTTGAGACAGTTATTGCTAACACTCAATATTGCACTTATAAATAGGGCCTATAATTAAAACCAAGAAGTGATTCTCTGGTTCTCTATTGGCGTCCTTCATATTCCAACAAGCGATGCTCTGTCACTTGATACGGGTCAGATTTGTCAAAAAGCAATCAGTAGGATGGGCTAATGAGAATTTCTGGGAATATTATGAAGAATTCCGCAATATATCAATGCCTCTGTAGTTGAAGCTGCGGAGGGAGGTCCAACCTTCTGACCCTCCGGCAAATCGGACACTAACTTTATATATAATCAATGTCATTATTTTGTCGCTGTATCATGGCGGTGTAGTCTGCTTGTAATAGACTAAACTAAAAAACATTGCAACAGAACGCACGTGGAGGCTGACGTCTACATAAGCAAAAATTTATTCGTTTCTAGTTTAAAAACTGATCCAATTATAACTAGGCAGCGTGTGTGGTCAGACAAAAAAGTTTATTTGACTGAAGGGCCTTCACTACTAACATTTGGGCCTACCTAGTCCAATTGCTAAATATTATATAGACCTACTAATTTTTCCTAATTCTGAATTATTTATTTTTTAAATGATACTACATATAGATATTAACTTACAGGATCTAACTAAATAGGCCTATCATTTAATCATTAGCTACGTATAACCAATCACCTCAAAAATCACTTAGGCATAGGCTACTATTTGGCAATTATCTAACTAAACATTAATAACAAAATGCATATTGTTATTTTTATTATTATTAAACGGACGATTTCTAAAGCGCCGTAACGCAGCCATGCCGCTACAAGGGCGTTACACTGACACGATCAATGTAACTTAATTACAATGACACTATTAATATAACTTAATTATTAATTGCCTAACTACTACACGTCGGACAATCTACTAGGCCTATTGAAAGCCTGCTGTTGTCAGCGATCTGTTGCAGAGGCTCGACAATGGAACGGTGTTTATTCGCGTGAAAATTGTTGCCAACGAAGTCTCATACCGCATATATATATATATATATATATATATATATATATATATATATATATATATATATATATATATATATATATACATAGGGATATAGGCCTATATGTACATATAGCCTGTAGTGTATATTGATGCGCCTGTATCGCGTACTAAAGCCTTACTACATCTCGACTTCACCTAAGGTATCCCCTGCGAGTTGCGATATCTAGAAACTGCAGCCATCATGACGTTGGAGCTTATTGGAACAGTTAGCCTATTCGCCACGGTCTCTCCCTATTTCTCCCTCACTGTACCTCTGTCTCTCTCTCTCTCAGACTCCCTGTCTGCCTCCCATCCATTGGCGCAAAGAGGCCAAGAGTGTAGCCGCGCAGATGGTGTTAAATTGACAAAAAGTGCAAACATAAGCAGAGCAAAACAGAATCCGAAACAGACTAAACTGTGAAGAAACACTTCATCATCCTAATACAAACACATAGCGCAAATTCACATGCCGCCTATATTATTAGAATTCTTTAATTATTATTGCTATTAGAATATATATGTACGTAGGTCTTCAAAAGTTACAGAAACATAAATGTATAGGCCTACGGGTTGTCGTTGTCGATTTTTTAATGACACCGTTCCATATCGAAGATGATTTGGTGTAGCCCTCCTCCTTTCTCCAGGCTTGGGACTGGCACTGTCAAAGTCCAAACAGTGACGGAATATACATACATACATACAGTTATACATAGGCCTACACAGTTTGTGTTTGTGACAGTTATATATCATATATACAAGCGTAGACGCACGCTTCCTTAAAGCGACTTTTCACACTGTAACCCTATGCGAATGTCAGCCTGAGAGGTAGTCTAACTCAATTGCCATACGAGTCGTGTGGCTGTGTTCTTGACTCACAACCATAGGCCGCGATCTCGCTTGACAGATGGGGGGACTCCCAATGAGAGGAGTAGGAAATGTGGGAGAGGGACACACGTGTAAATTGTGTCCTCTCTGTAAAAGGTGGGAGGATTTGTCCCTCTCGACTCCCCGCCTCTGCTTACAACTCTTTAATCCTCTGGCTCATTATTTTCCTCAATATAATTTTGGAGATCATCCCAAGGCTTTCAAAATCTTAAGGGGAAAGTGTCCAATAACTTCATTAAATTGCAAATAATTGTCACTCTGGCTCACTATCATTATTAGCATTATTTACCTGGAAGGTAAGAAGAAACAAGAAAATTATGCTATGAGCTGGAGAATTCATCTGACAAATCTGACCTGGTTTTTTGCAAAATTATTATTACTACTAAATATTTTATTCCTATCATTACTGTTTTTACTTATCTGAGTAAATGCAGAAATTGTCCGGAGACAGTAAATAGCATCTGGGACGGCTATGTTTCATCAAATAAAAGAAAATTATTATTATTCATATTATTATTTAGCATTGGTTTTATTAATATATATATATAAACTAGTAACTTATAAATAAATTTTTATAGAAGAAAACACAAGATGCTATGTTATAGCATGGCTAGCTGGTTATATATGTTCAGAGCACAATATCTCCACTGTAGACTGTAGTGGCTGCCTCAAACAAACTGCCTGGAACCTAATTCCACAATGGCATATAGAAACGAAGACAATGTAAATAAGACTTGGGACAAAAGATGAAAGAAATGTAGGGCTTGAAACATATAGTGATGATTCAAGCATGTCCCTATCGCACCGAAATGGCGGGCATCAAGAATGATGATTGTTGTTGTCATGATAACAATCATGACAACAACAACGACGATGATATAAGTCACATTTCGTTGTTCAGTTCACATCACAAATGAAGTGTTTTATTCCCAGTATCGTGTGAGCCAGGAACAAGGCACCCTTAACAGCACTGAGGGCAGAAGCAAGGCAATCCAGAACCGCACCAGGTGCAAAGTACCTCTGTGCTGTCTTAACTTCCAAAGTATTCACTGTGTCGACCAAACGCCTACCACTAACAGTGCAGGAGATTTCATTAAAACAACCAGCGATGGTTTCAATCACCACGAACAGCTCAGACCTTGAACACATCAGCGTTTCACTCATCCTATGAGTATCCAATCCTCTGAGATGGTCAGCCAGACATCTCTGCCACTCCCCTCCACCTTTCAATGCCACTCGACACTCGATTGTCTTCCACAGGACATGGTTGGCTGTAGCACAGACTTGTTTCAGTTCGTCCAAAGACTCTTCAGTCAAACCACAGAGAACCAGAGTGGTAATTTCCTCTTTCGCTCCCTCCACTCGCACATAACTTCTACCACTGATGACCTCGTGTGCGATATTTTCAACATAACCAAAGCTGTTCGCATCGATCGGAGTATGGAATGAAGCGAGCAATTGGCCACCGATGGCTCTCGATACCAGTTTCACCTGCACCAGTCCAAGACGATCGAAGACCATCACGTCAAGACTGCGCAAATGTCGCTTCACCTCTGGATGGATGACCTTCTGGCACACGACCAGTCCAATGCCACGTTCAACTAGATCATCCAAGGTCTTCAACATCTCAGCCAAAACCACGGCATCCACACTCACACTATCAGAGGAAACCTCAAACTCCGCGTCCAGATTATCTTCCGCATCACCGGCCATCGATGCCCCATAAACCAGAACGGCAACGAGGCCCCTCTTGGCCCCGTCTGCCACACGCCTCGGGGCCAGCGACATCCTGCGACAGGTCGGAATCTGAGGAGAATCGATGAAGAGACCACTCGTCACGTACGAATGAGCTGGACGTCGGCCAGTCATGTAGACATACTGGACGTCGGCGTTGCCCGTTTTAGTTTCGCGTGCATCCGGGGTCGTTTTCAAGAACGCCTCGACGAGGCATTGATTGAGGCGTTCCACATCCGCCGCTGTCATTCCAGCGCCCGGCTTTGTCGACGTAATTCCGTTGACCACGCAGGCCAGATCAAAGAGACTGTCCAGGCCGACCGATAGCCGCGCCGGACAGTCATTAGAATTCAGGTAGCGAACGCACTCGTTCGTTACAGCGTCCAGAACGTCTGTTATCAGCCGCCGGTTTATCTGTAATTTTAACGCTCGCTCTATTAGAAGCAGGGTCAGCGTGGCCATCATCGACCCTCCGTCGCTGTGCATGTCCAGGTGACTCTGAACGGCCGTTGATACGAGTCTTAGGACGGGGTTCGTCACCTGCGTCGACTTTAATAGACGACTGGCACACGAGGTGACAGTCACATGACCGCCCACGCCGTTGTGGACGAGTTTACATTGACCATGCGGCCCAAGGCACGATTGAAACACTGTCCGTAGCGTATAAACAGCACGAAATGTGTCTTCATCGCTTAGAATGTTACGAGTTAACGACGACTGTTCCTTGGCAGAAAATCTAAATCCAGATGGAGCGGAATTCATTTTACTATTTTAATTGATATTTATATTCCGCGAGATCGGTTTTAAGGAAAAAATTAGGTTTGCCTTCGCGTTGTGGCGCCACTGTACGGTCAAATGCGTTGTCAAAGGCAACGGCTTGCCCTAGATACTCTGCTTCATTGCTTCACTATAGCCCATAGGCTCCATGATTATTGGCGCCTTTTTGTGAATCGTGGGAACTAGATTATTAAAAGCGCTGAGTAAAGAAGCCACGTCATCGAGGCAGTTCTAGTCAGATTCGGTTCCAAATCAGGTCGAGCAGGTCATGCAAGTTAATTGGACTTCCAGTTGTCTACAACTAAACCAAAACTCATCTGGCAGAGTGGTCACCAGAATGTCAAAGCAAAATCATGAAACTACCATCCTCAAATCATTCCACTGGCTAAAAATCCCTGAGCAAATCTACTTCAAAGTTCCATCACTAGCCTATAACTCCATACAATGCTCTCAGTCCATATCAGCTTCGTGAACTCTTCACCATCCAACCAACCTGTTCTTCCCGATCCTCTTCCTGTCTCAAAAGTGCTTAAGTCTGCAAACAACAAACTAGTTGAATACATGAATTATTGAATTTATTTTCTAGCCTATGCTTCAGAATTGAAATTGTACATTTCATACTAATTAACTATTATTACTTTCAAAAGTCCTTTGCGACCTAACGGGGGCACAACTATATCAAATTTTTATGTCAAGACGCTGTCAGAACATGCCAGATTGTGTCTACAACACAGTTAATGGAAGTGTTTAACGCAATTAGTTCAATAATTGACTACTCTCTCCAGCAACTGCCTCTTAAGACAACTCTACTGATTGTAACACCTTGGTTTAGTGAGGAGCATATAAGGTCTTCATTTTGATCTCTGGCTTGTATTCCACTATACATACCATCCACACATTATAAATATAATAAATATATTTTTTAAATACACATTATGGTGTGCAATTGACAAGCAAATAAAGCCTTGGAAAACAACAAATAAATACATGTCTTTATTACAAGACCAAACAACATGATCAACCAGAGGCACTAAATGCTTACTTAATAAATTTACATAAATATCAAAGCATAATATGCAAAACCCATACAAGAGAAACAAACATAATTTTAAACTATACAATTTACTAATCAAGTCATTTGCATTCGATTTAATCCAGAATTCAACTGAGTGCTTCTAATGTCAGATTAACTATCTCAGTTTTACATCATGGGCCTGGGATTTCAACCCGGGTCACAGTGGTTAAAGGTCTGATCAATGATGTACCACTGCATATTCAAGTTACTTCTAAACTACTTAAATAGGTTCCCCAATGGTTCACTTGCAACAACACAGTGCAGTGCAAAATATTGATGTGGGCTGACAAAGCATAGAAAAATCAATGGCAATACTCAACATGATTAGATACCTTATAGTACTCAATGCAGTCTCAGTCTCACAAAAGTGCAATAAACTAGAAAAGACAAATCCTAAAGAGCTGTCAAACAGATTCCAATCAATAATATATTACTTAGAAAATAGATGAATTGAAAGCAGACAGACATCGGCTAAAGGCTGTAAAAGGACTTTAACTTACAACTTACAAAGTAATCTTGAATGACTAAAAATGTCATTTCAATTTGATCTAAGCACCTACCTCTTTTAAGACAGTGCCTCTGAAATTTATCTAATTTTCAACACGATCTTGGTGAACCAATGCTTAACGCCTTAATGTGGCATGTGAAACTATAGAAACATTATCTACGAGTGCTAAAATTCTGAGATCAGGTGCTACATAGAAAATGTGGAATTTATATAGCACCAATCAAAGTCTCATAATTGCTATCATCACAGTGCTTTGAGACACAAGATCGCAAGAATATATGAAAACTTTGGCAGTTGCTGTTGTGGCCAAACATTCACAATAAATTAAATGTAGGTGGAAGGAGAGGGAGTGGTAGGGTAAGGCAAAAAGATGATAAGAGGGAGGGGACAAACAGGTTATTTACCCCAACAAGGACATCTAGCACACCAAAATGCTGGGCACAGGCTAGTAATAAATGACTAAGATGGTTTCTTAAGAACGACAACTTGTCCACACAATCCAGATTCAACGCCGTCACCTGGGATAATGTAATCACCAGGTGACGCTGCCATTTCTGGTGATAACATAACCAGCTGGTCATTGCTTGCCAAGAGATCGCAAAGAGACCAAAGTCTACAGCGTAGACTCTGACCGTGACATGCATAGACGTACTTTACGTCAAATTCATCGGACGTCTCGAGATTCAACGTCTTCAGTCCATCCTGCGTAAGATGAAATAATTTGGGACAAATGTCGTCTCTCACAAAATGCTTATTTTCCTGCATGTGTAGTGTTGCCCTTGAGTCGCTGAGTACAAATAGACCTTCAAAACAATGTTTTAAAGTTATTGGAATCATCATCCTTGCATTGCATAGATGCCAGCATACAATAAAATGGATATTTGATATTGCCCGTCTTACAATTGGTTAACATTTCGAAGTGTACACATGCATATGGTAGCAATTGTGTGCAAAGGACTTACCCAAGATCCCTTCACAGTAACTCCTCAGGTGAGGATCGAACCCGCACTCTCTGCACTACAGGGCAGCCGCTCTAACCAATCGGCCACCGTGCCAAATAAATGCAACATGTCTATTAAATATATATATATATATATATCTGTGTGTGTGATTGTGCATGCATTTTCAAATGTATATATATGTAATTATGCATGCATCGTTGTACTGTAAACTTGTTGGCATCATTGGCATTTGTGTATGTAGTATCTGCCATGTGTGTCTAACATTGTGGTTGGACCAAGACCTGAAGGAAGTCTCATTAGAATATGACTTCCTTCAATTAATGACAGAAATGTAATTACAGGAAAAGTTGAAAAATTCAAATTTTCTGAAAACTTGAGTTCATGTCAGACAACATTTTGCTAAATTTATCAAAATGCCCATGGTCACTACGCAGGTACTTCAGGTGGGTTCAAACCTGCGACCCTTCAGTTGCAAGGCACACAACATACTGCTCTGCCACCATGTCTCATAATGCTAGCTACTGTGCTATCAATGCTCAGCTGCAAACATAGATATACTCTGAGAACAGTTTCCACTTTCCAAAGTTCATCATATAGTACCACTAACAACATCAGATAGTACCACTAACAACATCAGATGAAACCAATAACAACATCAATCCTTCATGACGTGACCGCTTTGGTAACCAGCCTGAAGACACAGTCACATGCTCACCTGTAATGAGTGCCCAGTGAGCCCTTTGTCCTCTCTTCAGACATGGTTCATGGTTGCTGTCCTTGTCATATCTGGTAAAGTCAATTAAGGACAAACGATATTTCAAACAGTTATCAGATAAATACGAATGCAAATAAGAACTGTCTACAGTCTATAGAGCATCATCATTGACTACATTACGAGCTCCCTGAGCATTAACTGGTTACAGCTAGAATTACTGTAAGTTTTAATGAGTAGCTGTGTGGACTGCAGGACATCCAATGGCAATTCTGCAACATGGCTTCGTATCTGAATATCAAAAGCGACTAAAATTCAGCTTAGAAAAGGACCACTCTGTAATCCAACTCTTAAGTAAGTACAGTAGTAAGTCATTTATTGACAGAGCGTTAAAACACCACAAGATCACAATAACAGCAGTCAATACAAAAACAAAAACGTTAAGAAAATTATGTAAAAATATAAGGCCACTGAGGTTGGACTGACCTTGTCAAGGATAATACTTAAAAC
Organism: Bimastos eiseni; assembly: GCA_959347315.1. Classification (NCBI taxonomy): domain Eukaryota; kingdom Metazoa; phylum Annelida; class Clitellata; order Crassiclitellata; family Lumbricidae; genus Bimastos; species Bimastos eiseni. Next base: position 4,892,620 of record OY365806.1, read on the forward strand.
ATGGTACTTGGTAGAAGAGAGCCCCCAAAGACAGCTACATAAAAAGGTTCTGGCATGCACAATCAAACAGTCTCAGGTCATCACGAATTGCTATTAGGATACGGAATCAACACGACATTCTGCTGCTGCAACTCTTTGGTGATGATGGATGCCTTTTCCTTAGCATCAATTTCTCTGCTGATCAGGTAACCAGTGCAAGATGCTAGATGCTCTGCTAGCAGCAGCAGATTACTTGCTGAAGAAAAACAATACAGATTTATTATTACTATCATTATTACAAAAGTTAGGCATCATTCCATTTCATCATTGATAAAAAAGAAATAGATTTAAAGATGTAATGTAACCGATGTAATTTAATTTAATCGAACATTTATATAGCGCCCTTCAAGACATCTACTCACAGGCGCTCTCTGCGCTAGTCTATACGATGTTATATGTCATTACTAACGAATATTTTACCTCAGTTAGCAAAACAGTGCACAGTAAGTTGAAAGAGTCACCCATGGTGGGCTCACGCACTAGCGTGGAACCAATCAACCGATTCCCATCAACATCTGACAGATGGCATGGATGTGCAGAGTCTCTGAGTCAAGTTGTATTGATGGGATAGAGCACAATGTATTGTAACAGAAGATTCAAGCAGCAACAATTAAATATAGAATCTCAGAGACATGTGTTGTTTAAGAAATTGAGAAAAAAAACTAAAGGTCCTAAGGTACCAAAGGAAGTAGAATGAAACATATGAGAATATTGGTCGTAACCCAGTGAGAAAGACAATGATACTCTTTTGATTTAACTACATCAATGAATAAAACTATCAAAACCAATCAATCGATAAACGAACCTAACCAATCAATTGATAAATCGATACGACTGTTATTTTTCACTGTAAAGTCACTGCTCAATAATAACAGACTAAAAAATTTGATCCAACTAATTGCTTCTGAAAAACGTTATTAAGTAGCTGACCAGAAAACATTTCTCCCAACTTTGTGAATCCAAGCTTTCTAGCAACGTCAAGCACTTCATGGAGTTTGAAGGTTGAATTGTGCAGAAGGTTAAGGGCCATACACAGTGCTGCAAGTCCACAACTGTCAACAAAATAAACACAGATTAAAATGCACCACAATGCATTGTGACACAACTGGATCATCTAATAACCAAATACCCAATCATCGTTACTTTACACATTACATTAAGACTAAATAAAATGCTACTCTCATACCTTGGACCATCTTGAACAATTGGCGGAACATGGCGATAGAAAGACAAACGTATCGCTCCTTCTACTGTCTGGCTGTTTCAAAATCAAGAAACAATTAAGTCAGTGTTAGGAGTATTCATCAAATATACCCTTCATTACCTACCCATTGTCCTCTAACATTATAAGGAATATCCTATGCCAGCACCAGGTCTGCCAGAGGGGGGTATCAGGAAGAGCAAATGCTCATGCGCCTGGCAATTCTTAGGGACCAGTAATTAACTTACAGCTAAATCCAGGAAAGTTGCTTTGATAAAAGATAGTTTTAGAGGCCCATGACTGCTCTGCCTAGGGTAACGAAATTTCTGTCACCGCCTCGGCTAGCGCTTCCCAAACCTTTTAGTGTGACAGAGACCAACAGGAAGATTATTTCCATTGCAGCCGGACTGGAGCCCAAAAAATTAATTATTGCTGTTTTACAGTCACCTTTTACAGTCATGTTGGGACACATTACCATCGAAAATGAAAGCTTTGAAAGTGTTTATGCTATGACTTTTCAAAGTTTCTGCTTCTTGATTCACTTTAGCGGACCAGCAACTGAGAGTTCATGGACTGGCACCAGACCAAAGGTCTTGAAGTGCTGTCCTATGCAATATTTATACATATACATGCATATACAAACAAACCTACAATTACCTATGCATGCATACATAAGAATATATACTTATATTTGTGTGTGTGTGTAAGTATGTATGCACATGTTTGTAAATATGTGGCATTGATAGGTCCTTATACATAAATAAACTCATACAAACATGCAGGTTCGCATGCATTTATTTACTCATTCGTTTTCATATTTATATAGCCCCTCAAGAAGTCTACTCGGTGGAGCCAAATTAAATACCAAATGAATGCATAATACCATATATACACAAATACCGGTACACAAATATATACATATATATATATATATGCATACAAGCATCCATATACAGAAAGCATCCAAACCTCAATGAATTGTTCAGATGTGCTTGCAAGATTGTAAGGAGATTTCGAACTATATTATTAGAATCATCGTCGTTCTCTCGTTGTTTTCTCTCCTGAATTCCAATCAGATTCTTTCTTACAAGTGATTTAGCATTCTCCAAGGCCCTTCCAGTTCGACTGGAATCATGCATGAGAGATTCTGGAAGGAATGGGGGCGGTAAAGGTGGTGGAGCAGGAGGCTGTAAAATTGCTTCATGGGGCATCACTTTTCACGGCAAGGTATCACGTCCGCAACAAGTCGTGTGCCCTACAAGAAACAATTTAGCTGTCAGGATTTTTCAATGTGAATAGCAAAAGTGCACTTTTCTGCATATTTTCAGCCTTTATAAAAGGACTATTTTAACAGCCATTTGGTTGCCTAAGACCTCATGCGTAGCACGGTGACTGATAGGTCATAGAGTTTAGCTTCTAACTTGGATGGATAAAACTTCTGCGGCCAAAGCTTCAGCCGAAAAACAACAAAATTTTACTTCTACGGCCGAACCCATACAAAATTTAGTGCATGAAGACCTCTACGCATGCGCTACCATTGGCACATGCGTAAAAAAAACGTTTTAAAAAAAAACACCTGAAATTTGTAATATGCGTCATGAGGGTAGTTTAGGGTCAGATTAGGCATTGTGAGGGTCGGTTAGACATCGTGAGGGTCATTTAGGGTTAAGGTTAGCGTCATTTTTAGACATATACAAAAACTTTCAGCTGCAGAAGCAATTTTTTTTTTGCGTATTAAGATGAACTTTCGGCCGCAGAAGCTCCACGCAACTCATTTCCAGCCTCATGATTTGATGCAAGTTACTGTGTGGGGCATTGAACACTAGTTGCTCAATGCCAGTGACAGGATAATGCCAAAAAATCTGCATTATAGCAATCTCTGCTTGTAATTACTACCATATTTATATCTCAGTGGTACATATATATAACGATCACTGTTCTTGCGACATCTAGCTTTTAACATCTCCCATAGGTTCAAACCCAACCTAAAAAATATGAAATGAGTGAAACAAGTACAGCAGATTTTTGTTCGACTGAATAGGCAAGGTGATAGTTAAGACTACGATACTACATTACACACCCAAGTTCCGAATCTGGGTAAGTGCGTCAATGAAGTTAGCCACACTTTACTTTTATTGCCAGCTTACTGTTCCCTATTTGATTAAAAAAATGTAACATGACACAAGTGCGAAAAAAGAAGATAAACTATAAGGTTAAATCTTCTGAGGCCGAAAATTCGGCGCAAAAACAAGCACAAATTTTACTTCTACGGTCGCACCCATACAAAATTTAGCTCGTGAATACCTCTGTGCATGCAATACAATTGTCGTATGCGCACTGTTAAAAACACCTCAAATTTGTAATCATGCGTCGTGAGGGTCGTTTAGGGTTAGATTAGGCATTGTGAGGGTCGTTTAGGGGTATTTTAAGCATCGTGAGGGTCATTTAGGGTCAGGGTTAGTGTCGATTTTAGATACATAAAAAAAAATTTAGGGCGCAGAAGTAATTTTTTTGCGTTTCTAGGTCGAGTTTTCGGCCGCAGAAGCTCCACGCAAACTATAAACGCACTATTGAACCACGTTACGATCTGGACTCCACTAGAGTAGAGATTATAATTCTCAGCATGCTGCTGACTGTGAATGTTTTTACTCATCGTCTCATTGATAATAGACTCATGATCAAATATGTGATACAGACACGCGTTGTCTAGAAAACAAACTTTTGCTATTTTTTTACTCATATACCTCTATTATCGTTCCTTCGAATCTATTTCGAACACTGATATAACGTTTGCATAGAGCCACTGATGGGTAAGCTCATAATTAGTAAGCTCGAAATTTTTCAATAAAAGTGAGGCAGCTGGAAGCAGCTTATTGACAGGCGCTTAACCATAAAAATCGATAGGCAGTCATAACCCAGAGAGTCGAACCAACGAGGTAATAGCGTCGAATAGGCAACCAGCCCGACAGCTGAGGTCAGTGAGGTGTATCGTATTTAGAGTTTAAACGGCGAGGGAGTAGGGAAGAGGAGGAATCTGGATAGCTAGGAATTTTGAACAAGCTTTCAATCTTGTGCGAAAGATCTGTGGCGACACAGATGCAAGACCTGTTGACAGCAAAATCATAGACACGATTTGGTGTTGGTAAGTCACAGTTTTCTTCATCAACAATATGTTTAACTGGAAAACTGTTGGACTTAGGTCGAATTATAATAGAATCTATTCTGATTTTTTACGCTTTAATATTAATATTGGCTACTTGTTTACAGAGGCGGCGATCTCGTTTGATAGGCGGGGAAGACACTATATGAGATAGGTAGGAGATATGGGGAGGAAGCACGTGTAACTTGTCCCCTCTTCGTGAAAGGTGGGGGACTTGTCCTCTAGACACCCCCAGGGATCGCCACCTCTGGTTTTTTGCTCGTTTTCATTGCTTTGTGCAACGAAATATGAGTTCAGCGTAATAATAGCCTATTATGCCAGTGTGCAATAATAAGAGCAAGCTATTGATAAAATACTATAACTGAAATTGAACAAGGTCAGACAAGTATTTAATGGGATAAGCTGAAAACAGCAGGCTCTCAATAACATATGACATCGATGGTAGCGTGGCCGAGCGGTCTAAGGCGCTGGTTTAAGGCACCAGTCTCTTCGGGGGCGCGGGTTCGAATCCCGCCGCTGCCAAGTGTTTTGAGACTAAGATTTCGTAAACTTAGTAACTGGAATCAATAGTTGCGAGCTAAGATAATAACAATCTTATAGTTGTTTCACTGATTTTTCGTCGTGTTTTGTCCATGTAGCTGAAATAAACACACTGCAGATTTTAACTATTTTAACTACAATGTAGCGAAATGCAGAATCAATCAATCAATGCAATTTATATAGCGCCTCTTCAAGATAACTATTCAGAGGCGCTCCCGACCCAGGCCCGGTCAAAAAGGAAAGTCTTGAGAAGTTTATAGAAAAAGCCAGACAGGTCGCGCGGGAGAGAGCGCAGGTCAGATGGGAGGTTGTTCCACACACGAGGACCCACAATTGCAATGTATAGAATGCTTATTAAAATGAAAATTTACAACGTTTTGCAGTTTAATTACCAGTGGTAGGCTTACATTAGCCTAAGTCTATAATATAAATCTGTGCTAGTAACCAGTCGAGAGGACTGGTGAAAAAGCTGGGCGTTTTTTTCTTCTATCGAAGTCTCTCAGATTGTCATAACTTAAATCTGGTCATAAAAGCTACTGTTCCCACACCGGGGATCGAACCCGGGCCGCCAACGTGAAAGGCTGGAATCCTAACCACTAGACCATGTGGGATCTACAGTTAAGCCAGCGATAGCTCTGCTGTTGAGTGGAATTTCCTTTTATATCTATTTTGCGATGCATCGATAACCGTGGAAATTTGATGTAGATTCGACACAGCGCATTATCGCAGACCCAGGAATATAATTAAGACAGTGGTTTCTGAAAAAAGTTCCCTGTTCCTACAACAACCACTCTTTGAGAAACATTGAATTTTTTTCACCTTCATAGGCCTAATGAAACGTCACTGCAGACCGATAATGAAGTCATCACATTAGGCCTATTAACAGCAGTTTGTCAATTGTTATAAATACAGGCCTATTTGCCTGTCTTGACGCCCTTGTTCTTCATGCAGAAGATTACAAGGATAACATTATTCGGAAAAGGATGGTAGATAGGGCCTATTATGAAGTTGTTTAAATTTACTTCGAATAGCCTACCATAGCGCATCGACGATAATGCACTTAAATGCTGCTTAGAGCCTTTGGATAATCCTTTCCGTGATCTCTTTGGAACGACTGCTATGACTGTGACTAAAAAGCTTCTATGGCGCCGCCATAATAATGCACATAGCATCAACCGACGGCCCACCAAAACAAATCCGAAATCAGGTCAAATCCAAAAGGTCAGTCCGAAGAGACAGAATGACAGTCTAAGGAAAACAGGCAAGGGTAAATAAAAAGGTTTTAAGCCGAGATCGAAAAGAAGCTAAAGGCTCAGAAACCCGAACGGCGTGAGGTAATGAATTCCAGAACTTTGGACTGGCAACAGATAAAGCCCGCATACCAAGACTTGTCCTAACAGAAGGTATAGGCCTATAGCAAGGGACAAGAAATCTGAAGACCTAGTCGAGTGATGATGGCCCTGGGGATAAGGACGTCAATCCCCTCCGGGTGAAAGAGGCAAACCCCCGGTCCCCAGTATTAGGAAGGCAAAATATTCCTCTAAGACTAAAAAATTATCCCCTCCATGAAATTGGAGGAATTTGCCTCCGGACTCCCCTATGTGGTCTCCCTTGCTGTGGGACAAGCAAAGTGCTTAGGTAGGCCCACCCGGCTGACTAGAAGAAAATGTCTTATAGGTAATTAGAAACTGTCTTATAGGCAATTAGAAAATGTCTTATATTGCAATAAGAAAATGTCTTATAGGTAGACTCTAATTAGAAAATGTCTTATGAGTACCCTAATTAGCAGCAGTGTAAGATCGAATAATCCGTCGATTGTTTTAACGGAACGACTTGAAATTACGTTCGGTAATACAACGCTCGTTTTAACGGTTTCCTATTAATAAGAGCAAACTATTAATAGGCAGTGACGTACCGCCATGCAGCGAAGTGGAGCAATTGCTCCAGAGCGCCTCATCGGCCGATGTCAATTTTTTTATTATTTCGGTCGATAGCACAAATTCACAAGCCCTAGCGCGTCATAAGCCGTATAGGCCTACGCGTCTGACGAATGTAAAAAACAGTGTTTTATCAAGCGCTATATTTATATAGGCCTATCATTGAGTTACGGCGATAGGCCTATAAAATTTGCTGTCTAGCAAGTAGGCCTATTAATTGAACGTCAAACTTTTTAAGCAACACTTATCATCTCATTTACTTACATTTCGTATTTGAGTGTGGACAAATTTAAAGTTTTTCTTTAAATTGTGTGAACAACTTTATAATTAACAATGATGGCTACTCATTATATCACTTAAATTGAACGAGGTCAGGCAAGTATTTAAATGGAATAAGCTGAGAACAGCAGGGTCTCTTATTAAATGCTTGCCTGACCTTGTTTAACTTAAGTGATAGGATGTGTAGCCTATTAATAGTTCAATGCGATAACAGTAGGCTCTAACTCCACCACAGTTTGGACTTTGACAGTGGCAGTACCAACTACCAGGCCTGGAGAAAGGAAGAGGGCGATATCAAATCATCTTCAATATGGAACGGTATCGTTAATGGGATAAGCTGAAAACAGCAGGCTCTCAATCAACGTTTTACATCGATGGTAGCGTGGCCGAGCGGTCTAAGGCGCTGGTTTAAGGCACCAGTCTCTTCGGGGGCGCGGGTTCGAATCCCGCCGCTGCCAACTGTTTTAAAACCAGGATTTCATACACTGAGAAACAAATAACATTTGTTGTTAGTGCAATAACTGTAATCTCAGAAGTGTGTTCATTGAACCGTAAATTAATGTGTAATTCTTCTCAGTTGTGTTGATTTGCAAATTTTAACTATACTGTGCGAAATGCAGAGTATAAAGAATTCTAATTAAAATTTATAGGCCCTATCAACCATGTTTTGCTTCTTAATTACCAGCGGTAGGCCTACTTAATGTAGCTGGGCGTTTGGTCTGTCTTCTCTCCACATGACATAACTTAAATCTGGTCATAAAAGCTACTGTTCCCACACCGGGGATCGAACCCGGGCCGCCAACGTGAAAGGCTGGAATCCTAACCACTAGACCATGTGGGATCTATAGTTAAGTCAGCGATAGCTCTACTGTTGAGTGGAATTCCCGTTTATATCTATTTTGCGATGCATCGATAACCGAGGAAATTTGATGTGGGGATATAACCGCAGACGGTGGTTTTCGAACAAATTCCCCTTGACGACGTCGTCGTGGTCATCGATCTAATTCGCGAATCTCGTTAGTCTGGCTTAGAGCCTACTATAGCGTAGAGTAGGCCTATAGGCCCACCTATGTACATGTTTGCTACAGGGCCTATGGATTCGGGCCTCCGCTCAGATAATCAGTATTGTTCAGGATATATAGCGCCATTGCTATTGTCAAGGTCGTGGACACAGCTTTTGTGTAGTGCTGAAAGTTTTCTAATATAAAGTTTATGTCCTACTTCTCAGCGCATGCAGAGACTTTCTGCTTTCGATTCTCAGTCAGTCGTAGTAGGCACTTCGTCGTGTGCACTTCTGAACTTGAAAAGGAGAGCAATGTCAATTATGCCCTGTAGAATATTTGTATTGCATTGTGAAAGAAAAAGCTGCAAATTATTATAGGTTAGTCTGCCACCCAATTGACACCACTCCTCTGCAGTGACCAGTCTTCAGCTACGCTAAACAGTAATCACTAGTGTATGCAGAGGGCAGTGGATGAGGCAGGTGCGCTCGGTAACCAATTGTTTGCTGCTTACAATGAAGGGATGGAGAGGAGTTGAGAATGGTTAAACCACGTGATGTGATTGGCGTTCATGTACATCCCAAGCCCATACATACAGAAGCCTGCATTTCTAATCGTTTAGAGCCAATTAAAATTCTAAGACCTTTAATATAGAATTATACTGCGTATTGAGAGTATCGCAGATCAACTACTTTCTATTTGAGCCCATTACGTCAGTCTTTGGGAAAACGGTTAGATATGTGTATACACATTCGCCTGTATATGGTAGGTTAAGCTTTAATGCCTATATGTTCTAAAACTCATGGCACGCATGTGGTTGAGGTTTTGTGTACATATAACCGTATCGATTAATCAACTAGCCTCTGGTGAGGAGGAGTGTGTCTACCTGTAGGCTTATATAAGTGGCTGCCATTTGCAGCCATGCAGAAGAACACGGCGCGCCTTCTCTGTTGAAACTTTGTGTTGTACTGCATGCATCCAGGTTGGTTATCCGTTTAAACTATTTTCGAAATGGCCTACTAAATTTGAAAGAATTTTTAGGTTTGAAGATAGGCCTATTTAAAAGTATTTCGAAACAACGCGCAGGAGACCTGGGCCCATATATTTCAACAATATAAATGCGAATCAATAGGCTAATAAAGGCAAGTTTAATAGGCTGAATAAGATACAGTGCCGTGAGCTGAGCCTTCGAGTGACGCCTTAGAAATTGGGGATTACGATTACGGTAGTGTAAGTTTTCTATCCAATTAAAGGATCGGCTATCGGTGTCGTCTATCTAGTGTTGTGCTCCTGTTTCTTCCAACTTGGGACTTGCACCGCTTAATAATAAGGGGTGACTGTGTTTGTCACCTCTGGGCTCGTCGTCTGCTTAAAGGGGATAGTGGGTAGATCTCTCACGACAAGAGGAAATTTGACGCTTCCATTGTAAATTTTGGCATACAGTGTATAGGCTTTAGGCCTACATGAAAAACTCTTTTTAGTATTTTATCTTTCTAACAACAAAAACACACGGTAATCCCTACGAGAAATAACTTGAAATAGTTAATCAGGAACTCGAGCATGCTAGAGACTGCGGTAAAATTAGATTAGCTCGCATTAAATAGGTGACCAACTGCATTTTATTTATAGCTTCCATCGCAAAAGAGGTTCGTAAGATAAAAGGAACACCTAACTTGAATAACAGGTCTACCAATACTGAAAGTAATGATGATCAACAACAAAGTTTTTGGGTATTCAAATTGATCGATAGGCCTACATGAAGTCATAAAACCGGGCGTTTGGTCTGTCCTCTCTACGACTGACACAACTGAAAACTGTTCATAAAAGCTACTGTTCCCACACCGCGGATCGAACCCGGTCCGCTAACGTGAAAAGCTGGAATCCTAACCACTAGACCCTGTGGGATCTTGCGTGGAATGATCATTATACGTAAAGGTCAAGTGGTTGGCCCTATTTGTTGTTTGTCGAATAATTGATTTGATTTGATTCTCAAATGCATTGACCGCCGACTATGCGAAGACCTTATCAGTTCTCAACAATCTCTTATGCGTTAGGCAACAGCTACTGAGTAACAGCGGCGTACCCAACTATTTATATTTTATAGCAAAAATATAGGCCTAGGGCTCGGTAGGCCTATACCTGGATAACCGTGCCACATCCCACGCTGCACCACAACTCTTAAACGAACACCCTCTGAATACTACAAATATATGATTCCTATTTCATCATCATTGCCAATCACTCATCATCATCTGCCTCCGGCTCCTCTCCACCATCTATAAGCCCACGGCACTTCCACCCAAAATGTGAGTGTCGTCTCTTCAAGAACTCATACCAGCTGAATCATCCGATTCTCCACCTCCCAATTCCCACCCAAAACGACACCCGCCTGAACCACTATTCTGCCCCTTTGGAACGACACGAACCCATGACCAGTTGGACCACGGATTGGCTGTGCGTATGATCGCCGGATAAGTCGCTGAAAAGTTCGCCCTGAAATAAAAGTGCCACAACCCATACAATGTTTCTGAGCGTTAAAATTATCTGATTGTGATGTATGTCCACTCAATTTCACTTCACCCAACTGCCATTCATTGGCTCCCTTGGCAGTATAATCATTACCCCATTATACATGTAGGTTTTATTAGTAGGCCTAAAGTTGGACTTTCTGGGGCCTATTAGATAATTGCCTTGCTGAGGTATACTATTGATGAATATCACTTTGTGACTCTATTATAGTAAGGCCTATCTATTTGTAGAGCTATGTTCCTTGATCGACTCTCTGACCTTATTGACCTTAGCATCATTTTGATTAGCAGAGATCTTACTACGAAGCTTCAATGGACGCCATAGAAATTCTTGGAATGAATGACTGAATAAACTGCTGACACTCAGTAACCCAACTATCTAGTAAGTTTGATGACAAGCGTGCACTGAGTTGAACTATTGGTGACTTCAATTATTGATGCCTTCTGCTTTTTTTTCAATTGGACACCATTTTGTAGTTTCAACCTCTTTGGACAAAAAAATGTTCGTTATAGATTAGAGCACAGCGTATATCATTTTAGTTTAGAATGAATTGTCCTGGACAGAAGTTGATCATTATGTATATATTCGCTTCTTTTTATTTGGAATTAATTTGATACTTTGCAGGGCCGTATACAGTTGTTCTCTATCGTTGGTGTGGCAGCCGCGAAGGAACTAGAGATGGCGACTGGTGGTCATGACAACCAGAGGAGGCCAGGTGATGACCTGCAGCGGACCCTGAATCACGAGGATCGCCTGAGGATGCTCAGCGAAGGAACTTTCCGATGCAGACCGTGCCGAAATTGTGGAAACTCCGATCCAAACTTAATCGAACTGGAAGAGGAACAGTCCAGAGATGGAACCGATGGAAGAACAGGAAATGGAGAAGTTGCGGGACGAACAGAGGCAGCTCGGCGTCTCAGGTGCAAAGGATGCGACCAGCCGTATACTTTGCTGACTTCTTCTGCTGAAGACCACGTGTACTCTTCAATACTTGACGTTGATGGCGATGATGATGATGACGGACTGGATTTGGCTGGAATTGAATGCTGCAATTGTTTCAACAAGGAGCCAGCGTGCTTCAGCGTTAGCCGCCACGACAACGGGCACCTGCGGAGCATCACGTGCTTGAATTGTGACCATGGTAACACCTTCCACGAATCCAATGCTGGAGCTGGGCTGACCTCGGATGGTGCAGCCGAGGAGATGGAGTTCAACGGGGCGGGAATAGAGTGCATTAAATGCCCCAACACCAACTTATTTAACGTCACTCTCTACCCGGATGGACGCATCCACAAAATTACCTGCAAGGTGTGCAAGCATGGCAACACATTCCACGCCCAACCGACGCAAGCAACCGTGCCCCGTAGCGATCAACAGCGCTCTAGTTTATGGAGCGCATTCGCCATTGCGGGAGGTACATTTTTTGGCTTGGCCCAGAACCTCGTGCAGAGGTCTGCCCAGTCTGCAGTCAACCAGGTTTCACAGCAGGTCTCAGACAACGTTAAGAACAACCGACCAGTGGGAGAGGGTCTGCGACAGGTGGGCGCCGTGCAGGCGGCTGCCATCGGGAAGAATCTCGTGCTGGAAGTGGGAGATCAGTACCTGAAGAAGATACTACCGATGATTCCGGACACAACCAGAACAGCCTTTACCAGGAGATTGTCGGAGATCGTCAGTCAGTTTGCCATGCAACTTCTTGCAGGTGGGCCTGAAAAGAAAAAGACCACAAACGGAAAAAAGAGCACAAACGGAGAGGTTTCTGAAAACGCTAAGACTCCACCAGATGCTAAATAGGTCCTTTAATTGGGATGCGGTTTGCAGCTGGTCCATCGGGAGCGTGTCACTGAGCAAGAATGAAATGTATGGGGAAAAGTTTATTTCAATGGAACCAATGTGGAGGCCTGTGGACATTAGCGAATTGTATTGGGAAATCATGTATAATTGTCACCAATGAGAGACATGCTTTGTATTCTTAGTTATTGGGTAATGAGTTGTTGATGTGTATCATTATGAGAACCAATTGCTTTTAAGCGACGGAAACACTTGCGACCATCTGTGCTGCTGCGAAACGACTCAACAATTCGATTGCAAAATCATTCTGTGTTCTTAATGTACATTGCTCTATTCTGGTCTGTACGTTCCGAGCTTCTTCTTGATCGAGGTCTTCTGACCAATGACCAAGGATGGTGTCTCGATATTTTGACATGCACTACAGCCTATAAAAACATTTTCGAACTTCATTCAGATGATGATGTTCGCTCTTTTACACGAACGTTTAGATGTTAATTATCTTATCTTATTGTTGTGTTGCTTTTCACGAGTTTTGCACGTTGAGAGGTCGGTGGGCGATTGTGTTTTTGTGTAATCGTAAATATCTACTGCATGACTATTTTTGTGTTCAAAGAATTGCTAGTTCAATTCAGATACGTACACCCGTGTTCTAGTGTTTTCCCTCTTGAGGCACCTCGCTGCGTGCATGGACAAATACAAACTTTCAAGTTTACTGTATGGGTAATGTAATGTAGGCCTAATCAAACATTTATATTGTGATCTTTCAAGATGTCTACTCGGAGGTGCTCTCCGGACTGGCCTTCAGGATATAAAATGTCGCAGTTGACAAGCAAAAATGCATCTATTCGCAAAACTATGCACAGTAAGCTGAAAAGAGCCCTCCGTGGTGGGCCCACGCACAAACGTGGAACAACGCAATCGACGGATTCCCGTCGACAGCCGTCGTCGACAATGGGAGTAGCGGCAGGGGCAATTATCTCTTATCAGTACCTGCTAATGCTACATACCTACATCCCACACAAGACGAGTCATGAATGGTTCTGATGGCAGGACAATCGTCTACCGAGTGCCTAGTTACAGCTTCCATCGCTTGTACCAGTGGGCCTTGCATGCGCCCTCTCCTTCCTTCTATGGAGAGGGACTTGTTCCAGATACCGCCTGAACTCGACAGACTCTGGTTAAAAAACACTTTGGCAGAAGACCGTCTCTTTCACTCTCTCGTCCCCTCGAGTTCTTGCCATCGTCCCCTCTCGTCCCAACGATGGCAATGATAATTATGTCCCAGCCCTCCGCCTTGTATTGTGTATTGGTCATGGCATAAAAGAACAGGGTGCAATCAAAACTGTTTAGACTTTGACAGTGCCAGTCCAAAGCCCGGAGAAAGGAGGAGGGTGACAACAGATCATCTTCCATATGGGAAGGTGTCGTTAAGAAATCAACACACACCCGCGATGAGCTTATGCCAAATTCATCCTTATATTCCCAGGAGTAAACACCGCCTTCTTTCCCCAACACTGTCAGGTTTAAGTTAAATACCACGACGTCAAGCCTACTATAGGGGCCTACGCATGCGCATTAAATTTTTAGAGGCAATCAATGATTTATAATTGTGATAAATATTTAAAAACTTAATTGCCATAATTATAATTATACCTGGCCATAATTATAATTATACCTGGCCTATGCTGCGACAGATATAGGCGTGTAATGGGTAGTTGAGCGTCTGTGACAATATGCGCCAGCTCAAATGCTATTGCATTCAACTTCTTTAATATCGTTTTATAGAAAACGCCATCCCGATTGACGTTATAATTTTATTGACATATCGCAAAACAAATTCGACGAGGATGGGATTCGAACCCACGCGGGGAGACCCCAATGGATTAGCAGTCCATCGCCTTAACCACTCGGCCACCTCGTCGCACCGTTAGGCACACGGCTCCTTTGCATTTATACACAAATCTTTACTACCTCTTATCCTTGTCTCGTAATTGTTATCGCAGGCTTTCAACAGCTCTCAAAAATACTAAGCAGCGGAGACTAAACACAGATTATCTTTAAATGTTTTAGAAACTTCCCGTATTGTGTGCACGAATAAGTCAAATCCGTATTCAACAGATGTCGCTAGACGAGAATCGCGCATAATTTAGCTTAGTAGCGATTCTCGTAACAAAACTTCGCTAAATTCGTTATTTAGGCAGCGTAGATAGGGCCTACATGAAATATGAAAATTAATTGCTAAAGTAATGAAAATGGAGTCAAAACTTCGCAGTAAGCCTACAATTAAACTATACATTTATATTGTAGGCCCTAGCTTACTTTTACTGGCGAAATATGTGGCATTTTGCTTAATTAGCAGTTCGTCAATGAGATAATTAGCATTAAATGCATATTAATTATTTTATTTGACTAAATGGAATAAGTTTTGCGAAAGGGTTCAACTATACTGAAGACATTCAGTCAGACGTTGGGCCTAACGTGAATCCTCGTTAGTATAGTGGTGAGTATCCCCGCCTGTCACGCGGGAGACCGGGGTTCAATTCCCCGACGGGGAGTCCTAATTTTTTCCCGTCAGTTAAATGCAGTTGTTCTCGGATATAAATTTTATGATATTACAAAGCTGTTTTACGAGATTTGACTAGGCAACAATGCACAAGAGACGTAGGTTTACACGTTTGGTAGGCCTATACCTCTCATTTTAACGTACCAAGCGCGCCAAAAAAATTCAAATGCTAATGTTGCAAATCGCTACACGTTTTAACAATAAGTTGTTTCTGGAAGTTCAGTCTTAGGTGACAGGCCCGCCAAGAGGGGGGCAGGGGGGCAACTGCCCAGGGTCCCGGCGAGTTTTAGGGGCCCGGCCCGGGCCCGCAATCAACTTTTGAAAATATTATGATCAGCTATAAAAAGTGTATTATTTATGCCTTTTTAAAATATAACTTAAATGAACTTAATTACAATCAGATTAAACTTCAAGCATCTGAATATTGCCGTACTTATTTACCATTTTATCATTTTTATGTGGTATTATCACTATTATGTATATTGTATAATAATACTACGCTCATGCAATTTCGTCTTAGTACTTTCTTCTGGGGGGGGGGGGGCGAGACAGCCCTGCCTAGGGGCCCGAAATTTCTGTCGGCGGGCCTGTTAGGTTATGCCTACTTAAAAACTGCCACCCTTCTCATAACCTCTTACTATAACATAGATCATCATCCTTTGCCTGTCTTCGTCAAATGGTCTTTTCTTAATAATGCTTTTTCAGGACTCAGCAGTCTAAAACCACTCCCAAAATAGCATCCGCAGATGAGACACTCCTCTCAATTTCAATTCTCTTGTTCTTATCCCAACTCTCGAAACTGGTTATCCTCTCTCTCGTCTCAACATCATCCTATCCTCAATCACCAAATCTCCCAAGCACTACCATTTAACACCTTGGCCATGGCCATATTCTCAAACCACTTCATTGGCTAAAAGTTGCTCAGCGCATTCATTACAAAACTGTAGGCCCTATTAGCCGCTATATATCTATCACCGACAAGTTGCCTAAAATTGCCTAAAATAGGCCTAATAGGTAAGAAAGGCAACTACGTACAGTAATAACGTGTGCGTGTATCATTACGCCACTGCCCATCAATTTATCAAGGTTTGGTGATTGCACGAGTGCGAGGCACACCGAAGTGATATGAGAACTCATACTAACTTTGGTTGTGCACGTGTTTTGATGAGTCTGAGACAAAATCGCGAGTTGGACGGTTGCTTTGTTGGATAGGAATAGAAACTATATCTAAAAATGAGAGATAGCCCGATGGAGTAGAAAATCTATAGCCCTAGGCCTTGGCCTTGGCCTATTTGACAAGTGGAATCGGCTTAAGCGCAGTTGGGTCATAGCACAAAATTAAGCGCAGCCTACGCTCCTCCGAAATTTCAGGTGGAGGGGATGGAGCTCCTTATACTATAGCCTAATATTATTTAGTTTAGTCCATCCTTCTACGATTTATTGCCCGGTGTTGAGATCAGCTCAGCTCAAAGTAGGCCCACAAAAAAGTAGGCGCAAATCCCCTCAAATAGTTCTAGTTGCTGTAGGCCCTATCATAGGAAATAAATTCTACTCCTGTAATATCTCGTCATCATTCGCTCATACTGTAGGCCTAGTTGTAATCATACCAAAGATTGCAGAGTCTACCATCTTTCATCATATTGTGGTGTGTCAGTTTGAAATTAAAAGAAGGTTATTATGTTTATCGTAAGAAATTAATTTCAGTCTCGGATGACGATTCTAATGACGTCATTAGGTGCAGATCTTGGGCTGATAAATAGTCTGCACAGAATGCGCGATTCTTGCCCGATTTAACACCAACGTATTGGCGTATGCAGCCATCCTGCGCAGTGGCGCTTGGCTGAGTTACAAGTGAGAAATTTAATAACTTTCGAAAGTCGTATTTTGTATTGACTATTCATTTATGGTTGTCGTTTCATACTGTTAATTACGGGTCAGGTTTAATTTAAGATCGATCAGATGTGTGTAGGGCCGACAACTTAATCGTGCCCCATGCCTGGATGCGAAAGACACTGGGAGTAGGTTGTGCATGGATGGCATCGCTATCAGTCGCTATACCTGCAGCCTTTCTGCTATGCCTTACCGGACTATCATCCACTCAGTCGTCCAACTTCCCTACGCTTTTCGATATTGCCAGGAATCGCCCGGTAAATACATCGCCAACGCAGACGACATGCGGAGTTCAAACGATGGGAGCTTACTGCAAAAGCTCTACTCTGGCCACGTCCTTGACAGATTGTCCAATCGGATACTGCAGCCAGGACTGTCCGTACAGGGCTATCAGCCCCAGTTACATTAACCTTCTTGACGCCGGAGTGTACAGCGCTTGCGTTAACGCTGACGCCATTAATGTTAGGCCCGGAAGTGGTGTGACATCATACAGTGTCCTGTTTGGATCTGGAAGTCAGTGTTTTCTCACTCCTACGAATGTGCCATCAATAGGAGGCAATGGATCGATGACTTTGACATTCTGGGTTTGGCTAGATACCAACAGCATTGGGTGAGTGAATTTTCAAATCAAGGTCACATTTTAATTATTCTGTATTGTCATGTAATGTAACTGAATTGCCAACATTGTTAGTGCCTCACAAAACTCTGTGCATATGGAACCTATTCATTGATTCACCTGTGAATAGGCAAATTAAATCATCATTATAAAAGTTATTTCAAATGTTCAATTTCTGCAGGTGAAAAGAAATCAGACAATGTAAGCTCTACTTTTAAAAAGTATTACACTTCTGTGTTGTTTTAGCATTACATTTTGCCAGTTATTAATATAGGCCTATCGTATGTTTTACTTTTGTGAAGAACTGTCTTGGAGAAGTATGAGTCAGATGGCCAGAATGTGAACATCTTACGAGTGCAGGTCGCTCCATCTGCCGTCGTCATTTCGTACAGAACAGATGCTGGACAGCAGACATTGCGCATCGCTGACACTATACCGCTGCATGCATGGACAAACATTGCAATCCAGGTATTCAGGAATTTACACTGTCTAATTTATGCTGTCTAACTTACTTCACAGCCTAATTTACTTTGCTTAGTTTGCACTGCCTAGTTTACACTTCCTAATTGACACTGCCTAATTTACACTTTGTAATTTATACTTATTTGCACTGCCTGATTTCACTTTCTAATATACACCTCCTAATTTACACTACCTAATTTATACATCCTATTTTACACTGCCTGATTCACACTGCCGGAACAGGAATTTAGTCCAGTTTCCATTTTGATACAAAATGTCCAATTCTTGTTAACTAGAATCACAGTTATGCAAAGTTAACATTCAAAGATATCGTATGTATAGCTATCTTTAAAGAGTAGTGTATTTGTGTACAATTGTACATGTATGTGTTTAAGTAATATATTGGGTGTTTTTTGCAAAATCACAACAGCAATGAGTAACCTGTTGATCAACAGGATAATTGCCATTCTGTAGTGAATTATTAGGTTGAGGTAAGGTACTTTCCTAATTAAAGCATGGACATGTTATTAATAACCTTCACTGCACATTTACCCAATATCATTGCATATTGGAGGTTATAATCATCGCCTGATTATGTTGCCAGGCTAAAGGACATCACAAGATCATGTCTTCTTAGAGGTTGGAACAGACTCCCGTTGGTGTTGTGCTTGTTCCCCAGAGTCCAGTCTAACTCTTTGCACCTCTCTTAAAATTCCTTCTCAGCAGTGCTGGGGCAAATTGTTGTAATGAATGAGTGAATGAGCGAGTGAGTGAGTGAATGAATGAATGAATGACACTGCATTGGTTGGAACTATAACTGCCTAGTAATTAGGCAATTTTCGTTAGGTAGGTAGGGGAGATCGATGAGTGAATGAAACCCAGGTGAAATAGGTCAGACAGGTAGCTTTTATATCTTGCTAATAGCTGCCAAAGTTCTTCCTGTTATACACATTAAGTCTTCTATAGATCCTTTACCTTCCTTGGTTGTGATTAAAGGGTTTCAGATTAATTGATGATTAAAAATTGATGCGGTTTCTGGGATTGGAATCATGTTGATTGCGAGCCAAGTCTCCAAAACTATCGATAATTTGGCCATGCAAGTCTTGCCAAAAGGATCTTGTTGTTATCTGCTATAATAACATTATAATATTATAACAATATCAAAACAATTTAAAATGAACAAATTGCAGTATGATTACAAGTGATGACAAGTCATTACAGGAGTGGAATTTAACTGTAGGCAGCCATGCTAGGCGTCCATTACGTTGCACGTCTGATTTGACCAACACCGCCGCCTTGAGAAAGAAGGACTAATGCATGTTAGGGGTATAGGAAGTGAATTAATTTCCTGAGCTTTGAAAGCCAATGTGCTGTCCATTACTCTACACCTGCAAGCAATGTTAACATTGTTAACATTGTTAACATTGTTAACGTATTTGGGTAAAGGTTTTGCTAACTACAATGGTGTTGCTGCGTCCTCTTCAGGTGGTAATGTTGAAGGTTCAGTGGTTAATATGACAGGTAATGCACAATGAACCTTTCTGTAGCATGCCTCATTGATATTCTGAGTGCAGGTTTGAGCCTGCTGAAAGCACTCTGTTAGAGAAGTTGTTCTCATGTTCTTGTGTCTGAGGTAAGGCAAGCGCTGTCATTTGGTACTGACTTAAGCTTGAAGGTATATATCAAGTCATGAGATACACTGATTCCATGTCCAGGACCATGGAATTTGTCCACTCCAGACTCCAGGAATTGAGAGCAGGAAGATAGAGCCTTCCCTTGCTTTACAATGAATATGTGTGGCACGATGGCTGATCAGTCAGTGTGCACTGAGTGAGTGGGTTCGACCCTCGACCGAGGCGTCACTGTGTAGGGACCATGAGCAAGTCCTTTGCGCACAATTGCTCTGCAGTACAACTGCAATTGTGCCATTGATGCATGTGCACTTCTGAGCAAAAAATTGTGGAAGAAGGGCGATATCAAATTTCAGAATAAATCAAATTTCAGAATAAATAAATGTGTCTCACTAATATCCCTAGAATTGTGCAGGTTAGTGGCTTAACATCACTTTCTTTCAGGGTAAAACTCTTTAGCACAACACATTGCCATGCTATATGAATTTGTTAGATTTACTGGCTTCCATATTTCATTGCACACACGCACGCACGCACGCACGCACACACACACACACACACACAGGTGCATGCGTGCTCATCATGAGCATATTCAAGGTTGTGCCAACAAGCACAGATAGGCCTACTCACAGATGCTCATTGTTGCACTACTTCACTGACTGAGAGTAACACTATGATCTCAGGTCTGGATATGTCATTTTTTGCTGTTGAAAGTGCAATACACACATTTTCCTCTTTCATATTTCTTTGTTGTAACAATACAAGGACATTTGCGATGCATATTCCATAGACAGATCTGAATGCTGCTATTGCTGTGCTAGGATATTGATCATTAGTCTTCTCTGATGAAGTCAGGCAACATCTGTTCCTATTATCCACAGAGCAAATATTAATGAGGATTGATGTTCACATTATTCAGCCTTACATCCACACATGTGTAAGCAGAATGAACCAGATCCACACACACAATGCCACAGACAAGAAGGCTTACATAAGAGTGTTGTTAAGTCTTCCTTGCTGTTTCGGTTCAACAAAGAGAGAAAGAGATGTGATTTGATAGTAATGACTTTGGTGACACAGTTTTTGGATTGGGTGAACTGGTGGATGCTTACCCTGCACCATGAAAGACATTACATGAATGCTGTGAAGTAGGGAGAGTGAGTTAGCGAGTGAGAGTAAGTGAATGAATTAATGGGCGAGTGTGATTGAGTGGAAAAGTGAGTGAGTGAATCAATCAATCGATCAGTCAGTCAGCCATTCAGTCGTTCAGTCAACAAATCAATCAATCAATTAATTTCTTATCAATCTAGAACAATCAAAGAAGTCAAAATGACAAGGTAGAAGAGTAAGGAGATTGTGAGAAAGTAATAGGGAACATCCAAAACAAGTAGAATGAATGAATGATGTGGATTTGATGGACCCCTCATCCCATTGTTGTCAAACAAACCCTTTGCACAATTACTGTTGATCATTGATTATTGACGGATGACTAATTAATGCTTTGTCTTTAAACTCTGATTTCTTTTGAATATTATGATTTTTTCATCATGGAACCCATATAGATTATAGACAGCCATGAGTTTGATTAGAATTGCAAACTGGCCAGCTGTAAAAAGTGTAGCCTGATGACTGTAGTTGATTTTTACTCATTGGCTGAACTTATGAGTGGCATTTAAAAAATCCTGTTGCTCTGATTCTTGATAAGTACAGGCTTTCATTCATCAGTGACTGAAAACCCTTACACTCGGTGGTAACTAGGTGTAATGTAATATAATGTATGCTTTGAAAATTTCTCAGAGCCCACAAGGGCCACATCAGGGAGACCAGCTTATTCACTGACACTATGCCAATTCAACTCCACAACAGCCAAGCGTCTCATTTTCAGTGACAGATCAAAATCTGGGGAGGTCAAGCCCATGAGTCAGCATGGGGCTGCAGTGGTAGTTGGTGCCCTAGGTTGGGACTTGGGAACACTGCTGAGTTGTTTAATTGAAGTGGAGGTACTATTTAAATGTACCTTTACGTTATATTATGTTACATTGGAATGCACTGTTCTATCACTAATTAGTATCTCTTTTATAATTTAAAACTTTCCTTGTTGCCTGCAATCCGTATCAGTCTTTTAGCTGAGTCACGATGCTGAACACTCATGTATTTGCGTTGTATGCCTCTGCTTACCATGAAATCGACTGTAGCTCAAATGCATTTCCTTCCAAAAGCGGTTCTAACTCACTAATTCTTTCTTGGCTTCAAGGATTTCGACATCAAAGTGTATCTTCTACTGACGACTGACTATCCGCGTGCATCAGATTCACATTTTGGTGTGACCTTGCATGCATTACAAATTTAATTAATAGTCATAGTAATAATAATAAATGGTGTATCATGTTGTAGGTATATGGGAATTACCTGAGCTACTTTTTGAATGGAAGTGATGCCGTTATGTCTGCACGTGGTTCTTATACGCTTGCTGGTTCTATTCTTGATGGACCTGGAATGGTCAGGGTCGGACAGACAAAAAATGGTATAGAATTCGCATCTATTTATTGTCTTATCTGAAGGTCAATGCAGTCTTATTTATCCCTGAAAACTTGATCATTGTATTGTAGTAATAGATTTATATAGCACCTCTCTACGGGAAACTCATCAGAGTCGTTGTCGACCTAATGAAGGAGTACAAAGATGAAACATTATGGTCTGCTAATGGAATGAAGGTGAAGAGGACCAAGATTCTTGTCTTGCATTATAAAATGCTGGGTAACCTAATCAAGAGAGTTGTACCGACCACAGCAAAGCTTTTGTGTTGAACCGTGAAGGTTCTGGTTGGAGTAACAACCAGATCACAATTTGCAGCTGAGCTTAAGAGTGCAAGGTCACAGAAGTGGGAATCGCACTCACATTAGTCAGTTTCCAATGCAAGTAGGAAAACATTAAGATATTTAAGTGTGTTGTATTTTAAATTTTATGTTGTTTGTAGGAGGACATTCTCAAGTTTAAGTTTGTTGTATTGAATTTTAAGTATAATGTGGTTTGGTTGAAAAAGAAGCTAATATCTGCGTGCATTCTGTCGACATGACCAGACAATGAGTGCAATAGCGACTTTAGTATTTACTTATATTTGGACAATTGTGCCCTATAGATAGATACTTTGGATAGGGGATTGACTGAAATACTGACTTTTATCAAAATTCTAATCTACAAAGGAGCTCTTTGATGTGTGCTGCACATAACTCTGATTCATCTACAGTGATTCGTTAATGTATTGTTGTCATTTAGTTTAGTAAATGAGTTTTTGATTTCCCTGGTTTGCAGCTGATGATGTAATGATGAGTGATAAATATAACTGAGATACACTAGTAATGTTGGTCATGGTATTGATTTTGTTATTTAGGTTCAGATCAATACATCGGTCGCCTTCAAGATGTTCAGTTCTATAGTGATACTCTGACTAACAGGTGGGACATTAAAGTGTATCACTTGGTGAGGTTCTGGGTCAAGGTTTTGAGGCTCCTGTCCCTGTAGGCAAAATCAAATTCAGATTCTTTTTTTTGGGGGTAGTTGTGTTATAGTATTGTATCTTTAGAATTATGTAGCGCCTCTCACGGAATAATTGTCTGTGTGTGCTGTCAGCACGAATACCCTGGTTAAGAAGGAATGCCTGTAGAGAGTGAGAAGCCAATGGAGAGAAACCAGTCATTAGTTTGGCCTTTAGTGATGGAGCCTGGAGGAAGATCATTCCAGGTAGATATATACCAGCAGTTGTGTTTTCTAGTTACTTCTGTAAAGTGATATATTTAATATTCTGGAGTTGAGGGGCCAGCCCTGTTATTGGGTATCATGATGGGCATCTCACATTAAGTTCATGGGTGTGCATTTTAATTCTGATTTGCATAAGTAGTAAGTGGTAAATGTAGTATAATGAGTAGATATCTTGAAGGGTCGCTATATCAAGCCTATTTGATCGATTTAATCGATCGATAGATCACTCGATCAATTGATTGATCGATTGGTTGATTGATTGATTGACTGAGTTGTGCTGCATGGCAAAATTTGTTAGTGGCTGAAACTTGTAGCAAAAAGGGAGATTTTGGGAAAAATTCAAAATACAATTTTCAGTATGCATTAAAGGTGTAGCAGACAAAAATGTTACACTAGTCAATACAGCAATCGAAATTCTTAAAACAATTGCAATTAGTGATTAATAATTGTGTTGAATTGAGAAATCTCCATTGTTGCTTTTCGTCATTGCTCTAGGCTGTCATAATCGTGATCAAGTGCTGCGTGAGGATAGAAAACCTGATGATTATTTTTAGAATTTGCCCCATGTAGTGTAAAGTCTTCTGGCGCATAGTTTTTTTAATGCATAGAATTCTAATTATGATCGTTAATCTAACTGAAACCTAGGCCCGTGTGCTGTTTTTATATGATTGTGCATTTGAAATAGCATGATCCTGCAATGCTATGATGAAACCCAGAATTATCAAAATATGAATTTTTCAGTGTGATGTTTCTAATCTAAGCTCATACAATAATTGTGAAGATTTTTTTATATTTGCATTTATTTGCATACAAGACGTTTGCCTGGCCTTTCTAACATACCTCCATCTCCCTTTCCTCTATTGCCTGTTAGAGCTGTACCCATTAATCTGCTGGCCAATTTATCAGCATATCGGCAGTATCGGTTATCGGCAGTGATAATCGGCGCCGATATTAAAATTAAATTTTTTTATTTTATAATATTTTCAGTCTTTAGCCCGTTTAGCGTGTAGCGTAATCCGGTCCCATAGCGTGCAGCCAGCCCGAAGGCAGAGATTGTATGGATACTTCATACCACCCAATAGCATTGAGCTCGTATTTAAACTGTGGAATAATGTTGGAAGGCTATAGCTGTTGTACAGAGTGAGTCACCATACCTGCTTAATTACCCTGGACAGCTATTTCGTCTCTGCTGACTGCCCACCGGCCACCACCACTGACGCCCTATTTCAGGCCAAAGTCACAGTGGCATTTTATAAGGGCAGCTTGACTGGGGGAGGGGAGTGGCGTGTTTGATAGATTAAAGCATTTCTGATCCTGTATTGTACTTTGTAAATTGAGATAAATCATTAAAAGTTTACTATTTGCAATCAATTTAAATATTAAGCAGCTGTAAAAGCTCAGAGAATTAATTGAAGTTTTTCCAGTTAATGTTGATATTTTAATTTGGGAATTTCAGAGAAATCATTCAGATGTACGCTGGATCCCTGCCGTCCGTGCGTATTCTGACAGATTGTCGATGTCCGGCCGATCATCCGCGTGTGAAGCCACAGCAGACAACGATTTGCATCAGAAACGGGGTACCAGACAACAACGGAGACGAGATACTCAGGGTCAACGGCAACGCTCACCCGCTCGAGTACGTCAATGATGGCGACAGCAACACATTTTGGTTGACAGTCCCAATTGACGATGTCTTTATTGAGGTGGATTTGGGAGATCAGTTTCAGGTGAGGGAAACTCCTACCATGGATTTGAAGTTGATAGCTTTGAATTGAGGCATTTGTAAGGTTTTAGGGTTCCTCTATTTATGAATTGTATGTATGTGTAGTGGTTTTCTCTGGGTTAAAACTAGGGATGAAGTGAGTGTCAAATTGCCTGATTAAGAGAGGAGGAACATTATTGTTTTGAGAACTATGCAAGTTGGTCTTCTACGCTGATTAATTCTTTGTTCTTCGTTTCAGGTATTTTTTGTCGTCGTTCAGTTTTACAGTCCGCTTCCAAAAGCCTTGACAATAGAAAAGAAGTTGACAAATGCATCCTCCTGGGAGACGTGGCAGTTGTTTGCGGACGATTGTAACGATGCGTTTGGGCTCCCAAATAATGGCCCTCTTGCACTTCCAACATCTGTCAATTGCCTTCAGTTTGCTAGGCAAGTATGCTAGTCGGGTCTTATTGTCTCAGTGGTAACGTTAGTAGCTTTTAGAGGTGTACCGATTAATCGGCCGGCCGATTAATCGGGCCGATTATAGAGATATCGGCAATATCGGATATCGGCAAGATAATCAGCGCCAATATTAAAAATTATTTTTTATTTGATAGTATTATTTTCAGTCTAAAAAAGCAAAATGACGACAGCAACATCACTGGATCTGTGAAGGACGGCATTTCGTTGCGTTCCCATATCGTGTCGTCGAGCCAATGGCTTCTTCATATCATTGGTGAGACCACCCAGTGTGCTAGTATAGACCGTGAGAACGTGTCAACATAGGTCTTGTGCAGAGTGAGTCATAGTGCATGCTTAAGGGCCAAGGAATGGCTGGCCAATCCAACAGAGAAACCGATGAATATACAATCGTGGAGGCATGCCTAATGAATACATGCTAGCTGCCAATCAGATCTCCCTGACACATGTCTGTTGCCTGATGGGTGGCTGTGAATAGGACACCCTTGCCTTGGCCTTTAATTACCCTGGGCAAAGTTCGACGGTGGGCGGTGTGTCTAATCTGTATTACCTGCCTAGGATTAGTCACCAACTACGTGCATACATTTCCTACGGGGAAAGTGTTTGCTTGAGTCACAACAATAGGCAGTAGCAGTAGGTCTATCTTTTGAAACCGGACATCTTGGGAAACACAATGAAATAATCGGCAAAATAATCAGCAAGATAATCAGCTAAATAATCGAGTATCGGCAAATGAATAATCTTCAATAATCGGTATCGGCATAATCGGCAAAAAGTGATATCGGTACAGCTCTAGTAGCTTTTGAAAGCTAATTGCCTTTACTATTGTTGTACCGTGAACTGGGTCTGGATTAACATATTTTGGAGACCTAGACTAAATTGTTTCTGAGGCCCCATCATTATTAAAACACAGTGTAACTTATTCTAAATCCGATCTGGATTGCATGGCATTTTAAGTTACATGCTTTTATCCTTTTTTTTAGTCGGTAATTGCTTTTGTGTTTACTTTCTCATGACTTTACATAAACAGTGTAACTATGTTATTCCTACTCAAAGACATGCAGTCAGTTTCTTTATCAATACTGAATATAGTTGATGCACTATCAGGGTTGAACAATTCGTTTTTTAAACCTAGTTTTTAAGGTTTAAAAATGCCTTAAAACGTTCGCAGTCAAAATTTTAAGTTAGTTACTTTTTAAAGTCACCAGTGTCACTTTATTTGATTTTGTTCTGTCACTTTTAGATGCATTCTTTGTTCATTGGCTTTGTCGTTCCTGAGATACAAGATGTACTTTCTTGGTCATAATTTTGTGTCTGGTTTGCGACTGCGTACATTAAAACCTAAATTAACTAAAAGCTTCCTTTGAATAAACTTATGTTTTTCCGGCCCTGTACTTCAGTCTATCATAGACTAGCTTAATGCTGGGAATTTGCTGTGATACATGTAGGTCCCTCCACATGGAATGGCCTCCCCTCTGCTATGGACTAAGCTGTGTCTAGGGTTTCTTATTCTCTCTTGTATCTTACTTGAAAGTTTCTGCACTGAAAGCATATCTGGACAAATAGTCTATACTGTGATAGGCACCCTATAATATGATATAATACATTTGCTGTTATATAGTAATTTAACTCTAAGGAATCCATATGTTGCTGCTGTTTTTGTTTCAAAATTTAGTAATAGGGGAGACACCCCGTACTCACGAGCTAACGTAACCTTCAGCCTTCTTTCATCGACCCCAGTGACCCGACCTGGATACAGTGATTTCTACAACACTGCTGCCCTCTGGGACTTTGTGAAGGCAACAAGGGTTCGCTTTAGACTGCAGGGCCATTATTACGCGATGACAATAAGGCACCAGTACTATGGAATCTATGACATCAGCATTTCTGGAAGGTAATACATTGTATTACAGTTAGTTGTCTGTTAACTTGATCGTGCACCTTAGTTCATTACTGTTCTCACTTGTAGCCAAGGCTGTGATAATATTTGCTTGTAAACCAAATTAACGATATTCTTACATGTAACCCAGGGAGTGATATTCTTACACATAGCCCTGCAGTTACATTCTTACATGTAATCCAGGCAGTGACATTCTTCCATATAACCCAGGCAGTGATTCTTACATGTAGCACATCTTGCAACATTCTTACACGTAACCCAGGCAGTGACATTTATACATGTAACCCATACAGTGACTGACATTCTTACATATTACCCAGGCTATGATATTCTTACATGTAACCCAAGCAGTGACTTTCTTTCATGTAATCCAGTGACATTATCTCAGCCGACTGCTGACCTTCTCTTGACTACTGTGGACTATGTGCAGTATGTGGGTCATAAAAACGTCCCTGTGGGGTAGCATAACAGTCTGTGTCCATCTCTGTTAAAATGCTTATGGTATTATCCTTAAGATCCAAACAGTTGATTTAATTCGACTTCACTATATGAAGCGATAATCTGGATATGACAGTTGCTTTAGTCTTTTATGATACTTGGCTTATTAAAAGAAATTAAGTTGGAAATGATTATTTAACTTGTACTGGAAAGGACTTTCAAATATGTTGCTGTGCCATCCTGGTAAAATGTTGAACCCTCTAAGGATCGGCACTCCAGTGCACTACCATAACAGCTGAAGTACTACCGAAGTATAGCAAAAATGCCACTTATGGACCACAAACTTATGATAGCATATGAAATTTTTTCCAATTGTTTGAAGTTTAGAGACTGAAATCAAATTAATGATTGAATGTAAATGAAGGAGTGATTATGCTAATCAGATAGTGATAACAGTGGTAAAAAATACACTTACACTACCAAAATATGACTGCCTTGTTTCTTTAGATGTAACTGTAATGGCCATGCAGACTCTTGTGATATGTCATCACTGCCCTACAATTGTCGTTGCCATAGCGACAGTTTCACAGATGGAAATCAGGTCATTTATGACATATTATGACTCATTCATGTCTCTTTCATTATGGTAATGTGTGTCATTGTGTTTAAGCGTTTCTAATGCGCCTGTAGTAAGGTAATCGGTTCAGAAGCGCTTCCAGCTCGCAAGGCCCTGTGGGAAGAAACAGGTTCTGAGAATAGTGAAGGAAAAAGATTTCCAGGTTGAATTGTAGAGTGAACAAAAAGAGAAAATACGTTCAAAAGATAGAGACCATTTGAAACAGAAGATCAAGGTTGAGCCATGAAAGTTCTAGTTTTTTTAACTAGGTCAAGGGTATTTGAGGAATGCAGCAGACTTTGGCAGGAAGCTGAATTAAGCCGAATTATTTGGTCAGATTGGTATTTCAGGGCAAGAACTCGTTGGGCCTTAAAGATCAGAATGAGCATTGTAAACTGAATGCAAGCATGGATAGGGAGGCTAATGTAGCTGTTCAATACTTTTCCTACTGGTCTGGTTTCAACCGAATCATTGTATTTCCTGGAACTGGCAATCTGTTACAATGTTATGCCATTCTTACCCGATAGCAACATTCCTTCCTGTTTATGTTTGCAGTGTGAGCGCTGTCAGCCACTCTACAACAACAAGCCTTTCAAAGCAGGGAACCAGCTGAATTCCTACCCATGTAAGCTGTGTCAGTGTTACAATCACTCGTCGAGCTGCACGTACAATTCTTCGATGGACCTCTTCCCTTCGGATTACGACAGCGGAGGAGGCGGAGCCTGTGTTGACTGTCTGCATAACATGACTGGACAGAGGTGCGACACTTGCGTTGCTATGTTCTATCGCCCGAACGGAAAGAGTCTCTTTGCAACGGATGCCTGTCTGCCTTGTGACTGCAGTCCAGCTGGAACCCTTCCGGACAGCATGGACTGTAACAAGGTAAAGTAATGGAAGTAAGTATGTGCTTTATCTGAACCTCATGCAAATGCACTGCAGGAACATTTGATGTGATGAACAAAAAATGTACAATTGCAAAGTAATCGTACTAAGCAATTAAAAACATACATCCTTTTAGTTTTGAGAGAAAGCCTCTGAGCTGATTTCTTGAAGAGGTGCTATATCAGGTTTCATTGATTGATGGATTGATTGAGAAAAGACAAATCAAGCAACAGAAATTACGATTAAAGGGTCTCTCTGTGATTTAATTGAAGCAAGACAGGGGTAGGCAATTTATAAATAAATAAATTTATTTCATAAATAAATAAATTTATTTTATAAATAAATAAATTTATTTCATAAATAAATAAATTTATTTCATAAATAAATAAAGAAATTTATTTCATAAATGTCAAACAGCTTTCTCTTAGGTCCTCATTTCTGGTAAGGTAAGTTGAAGCTTGCCAGCTTACCATTCATAAGTCATTCGCAACCTAACACATTTGCATTCAAAAAAATATTAATGTTTAATTACAGGATGGAGGCCAGTGTATGTGTAAGGCTAATGTGGTCGGTCGTGCGTGCGATCAGTGTGTGCCTGGGTTTTTCAATCTTCAAGTCACGAATCCTGTTGGTTGTGAAGCATGCCTTTGCAATGTAATTGGAACAGTTGGAGCCAATGGATCGTGTGATGGGATGACAGGACAGTGCAACTGCAAGCCAAACGTCCAAGGTATTGTCCATCGGTCTTATCTTAATCACTGATCTCGTCATTTCTCAGCTGCTCATATCAATATGAGATTACCAGAGCAGAGATTCATTTATTCAAAAATTTATATAGCACCCTTTCAAGGTAACTGCTCAAAGGCACTCTCAACTCCAGCGTGGACAAAAAGGTAAGCTTTCAAATGACCATAAAATGTACCACTACACGATTTGGGTAACAGGCATAACTCCAGAGAAGGCCATTACAGACCCTAGGGCCTACCACAGAGAATGCACCGTTTTGCTTAGCTGCTGTGTGGACAAATGGAACCACAAAAAAGCCCCTATCAAACGATAGAAGTTGTCAGTCCATCGAATCGATTCAACGTCAATTTTAAAGAAAGTTTCATACAGCATATAGTAGAGACACTTTCAGAAAGGTTATAAACGATCAATGCTCATGTGAGGTACTAAAGGTGCTATATTAATTGTCTAGATACAAGATTGTAATCGTAATGATTACTAAAAATTTCTACAGTGCCCATATTAGTGAAGTCGCAAGAACCAGCCTATTCACATGTGCCTAGGCAGAGGTCACAATCCAGAGTCAGGCAGGCAGACAGTTACTCAAGAACTGAGGGATTTCAAAGAAAGTTTTATACAGTGTATAGCAAAGACGCTTTCTGAAAGTTTATAAACAATGCTTTTGCGAGGCACAGAAAGGTGTTATATTAACTGTGACTGACACCGTTGTTTCCATTTAGGATTGCGTTGTGATAGATGCAAATACGGATTGTACGGCCTGACGAATTCAAACCCTGATGGCTGCGTCTCTTGCAGTTGCGATCCATACAAGTCAACGAGTTCCTACTGTGATCCGGATACAGGTCAATGCCAGTGCAAGCCGAACGCCGGCGGACTGCGCTGCATAACCTGCATCTCACAGTTTTATGACTACAATGGCAGTTGTCAGAAGTGCACGTGCAGCGATATTGGCACTGTGTCGGGAACAATGTGTAACAGCACTTCAGGACAGTGCGTCTGCAAGAGGAACGTCATCGGCTACAACTGTGACACTTGCAGCGATAATTTCTTCGGTCTTAGCGTGGATAATGCGGACGGGTGCGTGCCGTGCGGATGCGACCCGCGCGGGACCTCCGTGGGAAACCCCATGTGCGAGAAATTTGCCGGACAGTGTCCGTGTCGGTCATATGCGACCGGGCGAACGTGTAACCAGTGTAGGTCGAACGCGTTCAACCTCACGCTGTCGAATCCGAACGGGTGTGTGTTGTGTGATTGCGATCCGAGTGGGACCCAGAGCGGCAGCGGAGGGGCCTTCGGGAATTTCTCGTGTGACCAGAATACGGGGCAGTGCACGTGTCTGTCAAATAGAGTGGGAAGAAGATGTGACAGCTGTCTCGCAGGTGATTTGAAAAGTCGTGTGTGGAGCCTTTTGAGTCTTGTTAGAACTGAATCTTGAGTTTTACATCTGTATAGCTGTTGTCATTTATACCTGCATGTGTCACTGATGTGTATGTAAGTGTAATTGTTAGTATTTATTTATGTAGCAGCTATTTATGAAGACTCATTAGAGCTCACAATACAAGATCATGATTGATTATGATCTTTATTCAATAGCATTGGAAATATAATTAGAGAAAATAGGAGAAGGCTCGGTGGTTGAGTAGTTAGACCGGTCAGCCTGTAATGTGGAGAGTGCGGGTTCGATCCTTGTCCGAGGAGTTACTGTGCGAAGACAATTGCTCTCCAAATAACTGTTGTATTGTATTGTATTATAATGTGAATTGCGTTGTATCCTCTAAAATTACAGGGTCATCTGATGCAAACGGTGTGTGTTTAGAAGTCCAAGATGAAGGTTGATGTATGGGAGATAAATTAAGTGACCACTGCTTGGAATGTACAGATCTTGCATGT
This sequence comes from Bimastos eiseni, assembly GCA_959347315.1. Lineage (NCBI taxonomy): Eukaryota > Metazoa > Annelida > Clitellata > Crassiclitellata > Lumbricidae > Bimastos > Bimastos eiseni. Next base: position 4,924,673 of record OY365806.1, read on the forward strand.
CTTGCCCCAGAATTATTTTGGTAAATTAGGATTTGTGGATCCGTCTCTCATTGTGCGTTTAATTGTATGACACTTCTTCATCAATCTGTAGATTAGGATACTCTTCAATCAATATGAAGTTGAAGATACTTTTGGATAAATTTGTGGTGTAAGGATACATTTGGATAAAATTGTAGTTTAGGATACTTTTTGATAAACCTGTAGTTGTAGTAGACTTTTTTTTATGAGACTGTTGTTTTAGGTGACTTTTTGATGAACCTGTAGATTCATATATTTTAGTATTAATCTATAATTTTTTATGATACTTTTCTATCAGTCTGAGTCTTAGGGTACTTGGATTAACATGTAGGTTTAGGATACTTTGTAGTACATCCAGCTGTATACTGTGTATACATTCACATACATACATACGTATATGCATCATACACGTATACAATTGTGCATACATCCAAATCGATATATACATACTAATGCACTAATATGTCATGCTATCATTATAGGATACTATGTGTCCTCATCTGCAAGTGGTGGTTGTCGTCTTTGCGACTGTGATCCAACTGGGACTATTCCACAGACGGATTGTGACTCTGTGACAGGACAGTGTCAATGTCGACAGGGAATGTCTGGAATAGCGGGACTACGCTGTGACAGCTGTCTGCCGACCTATTGGGGAATGAACTCTGCCACTTCCAGGTTGGAAAACATTCATCATGTGTGGATATGATAGGTTTTTGCTGCTAGTATTAGTTAGTATTAGTTAGTATTAGTTACTAACTGTGTCAGCAAACGTGACACATGTAGCACACATGTGTCACGTTTGCTGACACAGTTAGTAACTAATTCCCCTAATTTTCACATAGGGTAACTTGTTCCCATCCTCATATTTCTGAGCCAATATAACCAGCACCCCAGATTGAAACTACTAGTTAAAGACCTTACTAGCTATACCCCAGGATTATATACAGATGATTATCTAATTTTCGTTTCAAGACTTAATTTCATGTGTGAACTGTATTTTGATCCCTATCGAAACTGGTTGTTGCTGATTGCGGTTTGTCATTGAGATTTAATAGACAAATATATTATGTATGGTCACACATGCACGCATACATTTATGTATATAATACATGTCTATGGGGAGAGACTGAGAGTAATCTGTTTGAATAGCCATATTTCACTTATTTTGTTAATTGTATTGTATAGAAGCCCAGATATACATGCTGAAAACATACACAAATGCATATGTAGTAACTTGGTAGAAGCTACCAAATGATTTATGATGAGTATATCTCCCAATCTATCTCTGTCTGTCTCTCTATCTGTCTCTCTGTATGTCTCTCTCTCTCTCAGTGTCTCTGTGTTTGTGGGTCTGTTTGTAAGTCTCTCTCTCTTTCTCTCTCTATTTGTTTCTTTCTTTCTCTCTTGCTTCTTCTGTCTCTGTCTGTCTGTCTCCATCTCTAGCTCTGTCTGTCTGTCTCTCTTTCTGTGTGTCTGTAGGTCTCTCAATATAGAAGCTGTCAGACTCTGATGTACATCATTTCTTGATTTAAAGCTGCAGTTTAGAGGATGCAATAAAATCCTGTTCACTGATCTTCAGTGTGTTTTATTGTATTTTGTGGCAGCTGTCAGTCTTGCCTTTGTGATCCATCTGGTAGCATGAGCAATGCCTGTGATCCAGGGAGTGGTCAGTGTCCATGCAAGAACTTCACCACTGGACGTCAGTGCGGTCAGTGTCAGCCGGGAACGACTGGTCTCCGGATGGACAATCCGTATGGATGTAGCAAAGGTAAAATTAGTCGCAGGTAAAGGAGGTCAGACATCTTAATCAGGATTCAACTGGTTTGGTCTGAAGAGAGTGTTTTTGGTCATCCATGTCTATTCTGTTGATTCCAGGAATGTTAAAAAAATATTACGGTATCTAAAAAATGTTTGTCTGAGCTCCAACCAATGTGATCGCTCGCCAAACATGATGTGTTACCCAGCAGAAGATCAAAGTAAGAATTAATTTATTGACATATACTGCCATAGTTCAGCGTCGTGCCTATGGTCTCTGCCCTTTGCTATGGAAGAACCTTTCTGCTATAACTCAGGCTGAAAATCTTATCTGGCATAATTACTGTTTCTTCTCATTCACTTGAGACTTTTCTTTGTTCTAAGGGGTTCTCTGCACAGGGGGAGTGACTCATTAGGTTTATGAAGTCTGTAAAATGGAATGCACTTTTACCAATGTTGCAAATGGCTCCAGATAAAGAATTTAAGATTTCTTTTTGGCTCAATTTACTCATTATTAGACGGAATGCTTTTTCAGTTCCTGGAAAGCAGGCGCCTCCTGAGTACGTCGCTCTGGGTCCCAACTTCATCCAGCTGACCTGGAATCCACCAGATTTTCCAAATGGAATCCTGCAAATGTATCGTCTATATCGAGATGACATCCTACTGACCAGTTTACCACCAAATGGTATTTTATTGCCACCAATGGTATTTTATTGTTACCAGATGGTATTTTATTGTTACCAGATAGTATTTTGTTGCCACCAAATGGTATTTTATTACCACCAAAGGGTATCTTATTGCTCACATCGTAAACGTTTACCCAATATAACTGAAGATTTGCTTATTAACAACCCAAAGTTAAATCTGCTAAATTTCTTGGTATATATATTGATCAATCTCTCACATGGAATGACCATATTGTGAATATTTCACTAAAAATAGCAAAAAATATAGGAATCTTGTCAAGAATTGCCTATTTGTTACTTGCAAACATCCGAACTAACTTATACTTCACTATGATTCATCCATACTTAACATACTGCAATCTAATTTGGGCATCTAACTACCAATCTAGACTAAATAGACTACACACTCTGCAAAGGAAGGCATTGTGCATGATCACTGGCCTGTCTTACCTCCACAACATAGACCACATTTTCAGTCAGCTTCTAATACCTAGGCTTGACCAAATAACACTTCTGCAATTAAACGAGTTCATGTATAGATACACCAACAATCAGTTGCCCTCTGTTTTTAGGAACTACTTTACCCTTACTTCCACTGTTAATCCTTACAGCCTATGCTCCTCTCAAAATTATAGACCTGTTTTTGGTAGGACCAATACAAGAAGATTTTCCATCAAATATGGTGGCCCAATTGCCTGGAATCAAACCTCTGTTGAAATACGTGGTGTTAGCAGCTAATATCTTTTCAAATCTAAATTTAAAGATTACCTGTTTTCTAATTTTGTGTGACAACATTTTCTGCACTCTCTGTATGTCACTCTTGTTCTTTTAGTTAACTAGTTAAGTTAGTTTACTTTATGTTATCTTATGTTTATTTAAGCTGCTGCCGTGAACGTTTAGTAAGGGTGGCCCTGCTAGCGGGACCAGTTGGTCCCTTTAGGGTTTATATTGTATCCCGATTGTACCCTTCCAATCTCGTTCTTCTGTTCTAAAATGATAATTGTTTATGTTTATGTTTGGTACAATAAAAACACATGGTTATGGTTATGGTTATTAAATTTTTATTACTATATGGTATTTTTCACTGTTACTTCCCATTTGTGATGTTCGATGTACGTTTGCTCGTTATACATATTAGCTCAAGACAGCCAGTAAAGACCGTCTCCAGCTTCTTCATGTTGTCACTGTAATCACAGATTTATATAGCTCCTCAGAGAGTGAGGTTAGGTTGAAGGATATTTTAAGGCAAACACACAAGGACACTGATGGTCCAAAATAGGGATTATAAATTATATGACTGGAGATGACATGGCTTGAAAGTAAATTATCATTTTATAATTATCATATGGAAAATATTAAAAATGCGCAAAATCACCTGGAAATTATTATGATTATAATTATTATTATTATTAGCTTGATGCTCATTGCTGATAGGACGGTACCAGTCTTATTATTATTCATTATTATTATTATTATTAGCCTTATTTTTATTATTTTATTATTATTATATGGAGATTAATAAGGCGCCTGTAAACATAACTAAATTTTCAGAAAATAGAACAGTAATAGCTCAGCCTAATATACTGATGTGAACAGGCGAGTCGATAGAAAGTTGAGGTGCAAAATGTTTGGCAGGCAGTGCATTTTCAGAGTTATGGACCAAATGAACCAAATGTTCTTCAGAGTGTCACCGTGGCCATTCTGGACCACACTGAGTCGAAGCTCTTTCAAAGTCAATCAAGTCCAGCCAGGGAACAGCGTGAAGCGAAGGATGGTCACTGGTCAGCCCTGAGGAAGTTTCAACGTTTGAAAGTGAGAAATACTTTTGGATATTTTTCGTAGAGTTTTTCCTTCTCATTAGTTTTTTGTTTGTTTTGTCTCAGTTACGACTTACAATGACACTGGTCTCGCCCCCTTTACCAAGTACCGCTACCGCCTCGAGGTTCAGAATGACTTCGGCTTTGGCTCCAGTCCGACTGTCACCTTCCAGACTTTGGCAGGCATCCCAACCGGAGACCTTGCTCTGACAGCATCCAATATTGGCCCTTCTTCAGCCGCATTTTCGTGGACGATGCCAACATTGACCAACGGAGTGTTACAGAATTATCTACTGACATCAATGACTTCTACGGACTCGTCTTCGAAAACTCAGTACGAGGGACTCGATTCGAGCCACGTGGTCTCGGGCTTGAGTCCGTTTACGAACTACACGTTTCAGATCAGCGCCTGTACGACTGCTGGTTGTCTGTTGGGTCGGTCGATCTGGGTCGTTACATTGGAGGCGGCTCCAGCGATGCAGGGTTCACCTAACGTAACGGCAATCAACTCTACGTGTCTGCTTGTGGAATGGTCTCCACCTTCTGCTCCTAATGGTAACTGTAGTATTTATTATTATTATTTACAGACGTATTTATCGCACAAGAAGTCAACTGATGTCAGTGCAAATGGCTGTTTTTTATTATATCGAATTGTCAGCGAATTGTGCAATTCGAAAGTAGAAATATCCAAATATCGAAATTTACCGCAAATTCTGTGCTAAAAATAGTCACGTTCAACTGGAAAGTTGCATTCAAACGTTTTGTAAAAGTTTTCATTTTGCCAGAGTATTCTACAATTTTTCCACTTTCTTATAGAAGATTGGTTTTGTAGACTATTCGATGAATGAATGAACAGGTGAGGGGTGGTCAAGTGATTGATTGGACGCTGTCATGGTGTGTGTGTGTTTGTGTGGATATGATGGTGTCTATCTGATAAAATCTGTAATGTCTAATTATTCGGCACCAGTTACTGGTACTACTTCATATATTTAGTGGTGCCAGTGTTGTATGCAAGACTTGAAACTTCAAGATGAGACCGAGACAGTGATGTACCAAGATCGAGACCGAGACACTAGGCTCAAGACAGTACGAGATAGTACGAGACAGTAAAGGACAAGGGATCTTATTTAAAAGGCTGTAAAATACTTATGTATCAGTTTTCGGGAATAATGCTCATTCGTAATTTCGATCTGTATATAGTACCAATTCCCGAGAACAGTTTTTATATTGGCACATTTTATCTTTTTCAATTTCTCTTCTTCAGCCTATCTTCTAAATAGCATAAAGAAACCCTATTTAGAAACCTCTGAAATATTCTAGACGATTTGAAACAAGCAAATTCGATACCTACTACCAAACGAAATAAAAAATTTGCGCATATCATTACTCGCCCTGAGAAACTCAAAGTTGTTCCGATCATTTCGGTTATGGTGGTTTTACATCAACGGCAAGGCATGGCTATTGTTTGTCAATAACTTCAAATTGCGTGAAAGGAAACTTCACAATTTCAGGATCTCTCTCAGACATTTTCCACTTTAAGATAATTGAATTGATTTCAGTATCATGTGACTCGCGCGTTAACCAGAATTACCATTTCTCGTAGATTCCGGTTTCAGTTTCTAGTGCAAGATTTTAAGACTGTTAACACGAAACTTATCGAGACCGCTTGTTTGAGACAGAACAAGACGTTAACTTCAAGACGTTAACTTCAAGACAGTTTCTAAAAATTCGAGACACTACCTCTAGACCGAGACAGTAGGCTCCGAGATCGAGACATTAAAAAACTGTCTCGAGACCGAGACACTGTCTCGAGACCATACAACTCTGAGTGGTGCTATATAAATTTAGGAATGAAGCAGCTAAACTACATTAGATTTTTCATTCGATGCTCTTTTTTGGAACCTGTCCTAACACACAGTGTGTGATATTCTGCATGCTTGCATGCTGTGTTACTGTCAGTCAAGTAAGGGAGTTAAGTAAGGGAGTTGGAATTAGAATTGAACAGTGTGTTGGACCTGGGCAGTGAGTTAGAACCACGCATTAATGTGCAATCAGGCAGTGAGTTCGAACTAATCAATGAATTTTTCTGTTTTGTAGGAATAATAATTTTCTATGAACTTTGGGTGCAAGGACCAGTTCCACCTTTGGTTAGCACCACATCCTCCCCTCTTCCTCCTCCAAGGCTGATCTTTCGTCCTGCCGGTCAATACAACCCGATCTCACCCCAGGCGGGCACTCTTCCGCCTCCGGCCACCAGCTTCGTGCACACCGGTCTCCAGCCATTTACCATCTACCAGTACCAGGTGTTTAGTGAGAACTCTCAAGGAAAGGCGTCGGGTCAGTGGACTACGGGAAGAACAGCGGAAGCATGTAGGTTTGCCTGCATTTTAGAATTGTTTACTGAAAATGTTGAATACACACAAACATTTGTCTATGGAATAAGTTGCACGTCAAATGTATGTATGTGTGTATGTGTGTGTGTGTGTACCTCTAGGATACAGTATCGTGTGTGTATGTGTATGTATGTGTATGTATGTGTGTATGTATGTATGTGTGTATGTATGTGTGTATGTATGTATGTGTGTATGTATGTGTGTATGTATGTGTGTATGTATGTGTGTATGTATGTGTGTATGTATGTGTGTATGTATGTGTGTATGTATGTGTGTATGTATGTGTGTATGTACGTGTGTATGTACGTGTGTATGTACGTGTGTATGTACGTGTGTGTGTATATGTGTGTATGTATGTGTGTATGTGTGTATGTATGTGTGTATGTATTTGTGTATGTATGTGTGTATGTATGTGTGTATGTATGTGTGTATGTATGTGTGTGTGTATGTGTGTATGTATGTGTGTATGTATGTGTGTATCTATATGTGTGTGTTACTGTACAAGCATATGTATGTAATGTATATATGATTAATTGTTTATATGTATGCATGTATGTATGCGTGTGTATGTATGTGTGTATGCCTCTGTGTACGTATGTATGTATGTGTGTATGTATGTGTGTATGTATGAATGTATGTATGTATGTATGTATGTATGTATGCATGTGTGTGTGTTAATAGTGTGTATGTGTGTGTAAGGGCGATGTTATGTATGGATGTGTGTATGTTTGTCAGAGGATAAACAACTGATAAAGTTTGTATGCATATGTGTGTCTGTATGAGAGCAATTGTGTGGCACCCTTTGAGTAGCGAGTAACTTCACAAGGGCAATTTTCGCACGTTTACCTATGAACCATTGAACAAATGCGCCATTAAGTCAGGCAGAGACATTTCCATGACCGTTGAAGATGCTAAGGATTCGTTGGTAGATAGGCAGATGATCGTCTACTGGTGTCGTATGATCTCTAGTTCCAGTTTTGATGCCAACTCCAACGGTGCTGGCGGTTTCGTCAAGCGCCCTTCTGGTCGGTTGGCCAAACCCCGACCCAGTGCGCCAAGCGAGGGGCTTCGTCACTTCATACACAGTCTTCTCTTACCAGCAGACGGATCTTCAACAGACGCCATTCGCTCCTCCGTTCGCTTGGATTGTAAGTTGCAATCAATATGTGAGTGTGTGCGTGGTGTGTGCATGTGTGTGTGTGACTGTATGAAATACCTTGTAAGATGCTGTGCTTAGCCTCGCAGGGTCCTCTTCTTGTTCCTTTCTCTCAGACCTCTAGGATACAGTATCGTGCTTTTTCGGTTGTGGAATGTCCTCCCATTTTGCATCTTTTTCTCTGAATAGATTTCTTGAAGAAGCGCAATATTAAGTTTAATTGATTGATTGGGATCGATCATCCACGTCTATGATGGTCACTTTGAAACCTTGAGCTTGTCAATTGATGTGTATAGTCATTAGACAAGTGTTGCTAAAGGAATGCCTAATAATAATAATTAAAATATTAACGATGATGACAATGATGCAATTACAACGATAATATTTATTGTTGTGCAATTGAATAAAAACATTATTGGATTTGGTATATCGTACTTTGTACTTAATTATTATTAGCATTCATCTCATGTTGTCGATATGCGCATGTCATCCGGCCATCTTGGTCGATTTTATCGACTGCTGACATTTTGAGGATTATTTACGTCTAAATGCGGAAATTACTCAATGGCCTTGAACATGTTGGAGTTTTGTAATGCTACCTTTGTGTACCGGAATACTTTGTTGGCCATTGCAAGGATTGTTTGTGTCTGAGAGGCATTTTGTTCGCAATTTGCGTAGGCCTTGTGACTACATCAGGCCATCCCGTCTGATGTACACGGTCGGGTCTTGCCGTGCCCTCCTGTGGCCGAGTGTTTACCCCCGGTGGAGGACGAGCGACGCGGCCGTCGGAGTGACCTAGACCGATATAGTGACGGATGTCTATTCAATACACGACAAATGCCTTTCTACGTCCTCCTTGTATCTCGACAAATATCCGGACGTGTATCATCTTCCACCAGCGAGGGACTAATCGTCGACCCCGTCCTGTGTTTGCGATCGGCATTGATAGTTGTTACTCTGCTCATCGATGCAAATTTGCCCAGAGACTCTGAACATCCATGCCATCTGTCAGCTGTCGACAGGAATCCGTTGGTTGGGTGGTTCTAAGCTTGTGCATGGGCCCAACGCTGATGACTCTTTTCAGCTTACTGTGCATAGTTCTGCTAATAGATGTATTTTTACTTGTTAACTGTGACATTTAACATCATTAGGCCTACGGCCAGCGCAGAGACGCGTCTGAGTAGATATCTTGAAGGGACGCTTTATGCATGTTTTTATTACATTACATTTGATTACATGTTACAGTTATTGGCTACCCTGAATGCATCTACACTAAGCTTCCTTGCTGATGGCTACACTCCGTTCTCTAACCAGAGCTTCTTCATTGAGCTGTGCAATTCAGTTGGCTGTGTCAATAGCAGCATCGCTAGTGGCAGGACCCTTCTTGCAGGTATCTATGTCTCTATGTAAGGGAGTTAAACCTGTTATATTATTTAAGCAGTTATTTTAGATGTATGACGTAATGGACGCCTTGCATGGCTGCCCACAGTTAGATTCGACTCTTGTAATAACTTGTCATCATGCTATGTTTGTAATCACGCTGTGGTCTGTCAGTTTTAAATTAAAAGTATTATTACTTGATTTAGTAGTAATAGATGATAAGATGTCTAACAGGAATCAAGTTTAACTGTATAGCCCATTTATACTACTGCTCATTTTATCAATGCCGCCTATTGAATGGAAGGATTAGTCAACCTTATGGGTCTGGTGGGTATAGAACCCAAGTCCTTCTGATCTTTGTGCCAGCGTGTTACCATTCAATTATCTCCCTAAATAAGTAAAGACAGCATAAATGAGAATATGACTTCACTTGGACTAACGGTAAGGGGCAATGGACTCAAAGAGAGGACTGAACTTGAGGGGGGGCAATGGACTTAGGGGAAGACTGGACTCGAGGGGAGCACTGGACTTGATAAGTTCAATTCAATTCAATCTTCATTTAATGAGAAGACCAAGCTGTCACAACCGTAACTTAGTTTACAATTACATTCAATCTAGTGGTAGTAGTAGTCGTAGTAGTCATAGTAGTGACCAAGAGGGCAGTGGTGTTTGTTCATTTGTAGCCATATGCTGTTAAGGACTAGGATAATGAACTTGTACCTTGAATTTATGTATTCACACTTGTGTATTTTAGTTAAGTTTCATTTTATTTTTAGTAGGTTAAGCTGGTAAACAAAATGGTTTTCATAGCCGTAAGATTTATTGCATGTTGATTTTTGTCCCTAACCAAGTCCAAACTGTGCTTGTTACAAAGTCTTGATTGGTATTCAGAATAAACAATCAATCAATCAATCAATCAATCAATGAAACTTGATATGGCACCTCATTAAGAAATCTGCTCAGATGCACTCTAGATATTTCGTGGCAAGATTTAAACGTTGAAAATTATAGCGAGAATTTTAAATTCTATGCAAGCATGGAGATGAAGCCAATGAAGTCAATCAAACATAAAGCTAGAGATGCAAGAGAAACGTAGAAAGCAAGCTGCTGTCTTTAAGTACTGACCGAAGAGGAGAGATGAACCTTTGGCTGAACAATGTGATGGGTATTGCAGTGGTCAATTCCTGCATTTCTTTTGTTATCTGTAGTTCCATCTGGCCTTGGTTTGCCAATCGTTGTTGGCTTCAATGACAGTACAATGAACATCAGCTGGCAGCCACCGGCCAATTTGAATGGACCGTCTCCTCTCTACTTCATACGGCGGTCGATTCCCGCCCTCAGCATTCCGCCTCCCAGCGTAGAAACGGGAGCTTATTTCCCCGGAAGAGGATACTACTTGTTCTCGTCCGACACAGTTCCACAAGGTGTTGGATTTACAGGTATTGTTTTGAGTGGCATTTATCAATCTCTTTTCTTTTTATATAGCACCAGTGTATCGGAATGGAAGATTAAAGTGTTTGACGGTACAACATCCCAGTGCAGTGGTTGTAATTGTAAATAAACATTTTTAATGCGCCGCTCAAAATCAGCGACTCTCCCGACACAAATATGGAAACTAGGAAGGTCTTCAAGTGCCTGTGAAACAGAGCGGCACTCTCAATCAAATGGTAGTCTTTGGTAGAATGAGGTGTTCTATCAAATAAAACATCATTGCCCATAAGACAGCATGTAACTAAGTGAGATAACGCAATACACTTGAAGCAATAGATCCTTCGAGTTAAAGAATATGTTACTAAGCAGATGACCCCATACACTGTAGATTAACTCATTGGCTTCTTCAGATCATGCTATTTCAGATTCCCTGTTAAGAACCATCATGGATGGAAGAATAGAGGAAGACCTAGACGTATTCTGCTGGACTGGAAGAGGGACATTGATGGTGGATGGAAAGAGTAATCTGAGGAAGGACGAAGCCAAGTAACGAGAGTAGTGGACGTCTGAACCTTCCAAGGGCACCGTGCTGTCTCCTCGGCTTCCCGGATTTTGCCCGGGTACCGTAATGAAATGAGAATGTTGGCTATTGCGGACTTGATTTGCCATAGTTCCGGTGAATAAGCTGGTGTCTCTCATGTAGCCTTTGAGGGCATTGAGAAATTTAGGAGGATTTACATTTCTTTACATTACAGAGAACATGAAGAGCAAGAATACCTTCTTCAGAGCATTATATTAGAGGCCCTTCAAGCTCTCTTCTCAGACATGCTCAATTGCATTTCATAGGCATACACAGATAAATTTAACACTTGTTTAATTGTCCAGTCTGGCACTACACTTTTGATGAGTTTTTAACTTTTGAAGCATGTAGTTAAGTTTGATCTTAACCTGTTTACTTAAAAAATTTCCTGAGATTCTGTTATTGGTTTCTTTCTTTCTTAGGGATCAGTGTCTCTTTCCGCACTTTCCAGAGTGACGCTCTGATTTTCTTTGCTGCTTCGCCTGGAATCCAGGAGGAATATCTGGTCATTCAGTTGAAAGCTGGTCGACCTTGGTTCCTCTTTGACACCCAAGGTCCTCCCGACTGATTACTACTTCACATATTCATTAAAAAAATTTATGTAGCATCATTTTAAGGTTACTACTCAGGAGCGCTGCAGACCTAAACCCGGCTGAAAAGAACTATTTTAAGGCTACTATAAACGCATCTGAGTAAACCCTTGTCAATGTAGGCATAGAGCGTACTGATAAAAGGAGCCTATTCCATACCGCAATGCCAACAACAGAGAAAGCGCTATGCTGTCTCATTGCAATTCGCGTATGGGTAGAAGAGTCAAAATATCATGTGTTTTAATTCTTATTCTTGTAATTGTTGGCATAATTAGTTATGTAAAATATTCTCTGGGCTGTGGAGGTTTTGATGTGGTATTTCAGATTTTTATTGCTAAGAAGATTTCATCTTTACTCTTGCAGTTTTTCTTTTGTGTTCAATCTAAATTGTATTTTGACACTAAGAGAATAAGATTTTCGATTATGTGAAATTTGTATTTATTGATGAACCTGACTTGGATTTTAGCGTTAAATGGAATTTAAGCCGTAATTGTCTTTTGTGTGGTCAATTTATATAGCCCATGCGCATGATTGATAAGGATTGCTCTTTGTTAGGATGTCCAACTGCTGTGACAACTATTGATGATGCTGGTTTCCTGTACAATAACGGTTATTGGCAGAGCATCCAAGCAACTCGACTGGGTAAACAGGGAACCATTCGAATGAATAACTCATACTCTGGTAAGCGGGTCATTAGCCTATGCCTCACACTTATATGTTCATAATTTCAAGTTTTCTGCCAGCTCCGAAAATACTGAAGATGCTCATTCAAAATGAAATAAAAGTGAAAGTTACTATACTGTAGAAGAGAGAATTGCTTGTGAGAACTTGGAGTTTTGGTTGCTACTGCAGTTTCTCGGTCTCTGCCATCGTCAACTTTTGCCACCAGTTCTCCGTAAAAGGGAGGGGATTTTTTGTTACTGTGTCTTTCAAATGAATTCTCAGTTTGAGTGCTTTCCTGTTTGTAGTCAAACAGTAGGCTTTATCATAGCTTTAACATTAGATCAATGACAGATTGATTGAAGTGTTCATATTTCTGTTTGTTTTCTGTGCCTCTGATTAGGTAGTAGTAGTTTGATTTTAGTGACACTGTGTGATAACAAAGATGATTTGCGTCGCCCTCCTCCTTTGTTCTGGCTTGGGACTGGCACTGTCAGAGTAGGTAGCAGTATTTGATGAATATGTATAGAATGGTGTTTGCTAATTCCAGGTGTCAATACAAGCCAATGTCAGAGCAATAGCAACAGCTTAGGCAACAACACCGGGGTCTATGTGGGCGGCCTTCCCAACACTTTCATCATACAGAGGCAGGATACTAACCCCATACTGCAGGTGAAGACATCTCTCTAATTCAACAGGGTTTGATTCCTTTCCTCTCTGGGTCTCAGTTGACTGTTTGAAGTGTCATACAAGTAGTTACAGTGGTCTAGAAATTATACAATTACTGTTACAATTGTTCTTGGGTTATATTTATTGGTTTGAAAGTATTTTTATTATGTGTCATCATTATTATTATTCGTATTATTATTATCAAAATTATAATTATTATTAAAGTTTTTGTATACATTATTACTGGTTTTCTGTATATTTCATTATTGGCATTTGTGTGCAAATAGTTTTTTCAACGTAAGGACATATCACAGTTTTTATTTGTAAAGTGTGTCTTTTTGTGAGATGGCCACATTTGACATTCATTACTTACTCTCTAAAGGTAGTTCAACAAGGATTTCAAGGCTGCCTGAAGAATTTCCTCATAATGACCCAGGCAACCCCCACAGAGGAATGGATGACCGCGAACTTCAGCAGTTCCTTGGGATCGTCCAACGTCAGCCCTCTGTGGCAGGGATGTCCCTCATCCTACACGAGTGGCATTCGATTCTATGGAACTGGTATGCAAAGAATTTGGATAATTTCCAGTGATTACAAGTTCTGAGTAAGCACTAGGCGCTGGTTAACTTTTCTTCTTCCAGATATCAATAATATTTGTAGATTTAAGAAAACCTTATTAAACATCGTGATGCATTAATACAGTTATGAGCCATTCTGGTAACCCAAATTCACAAGATCATCCACCTTCGAGTTCTTTACCTGAATGCAACCCACCTTAACAGCTACTCTGCCTCCTCTAACCCTCTGGAAACTGGTCTTGAACCTCCTTCAGACTCTCCTTTGGACTACCCCTATGACTTGATGAATGAGCTAGCGCCCAGCGCTTGGCTTTTAAGTGGCGCTTTAGAAGTTTGGAGATAACATTTACTATTTTTATTGGAGCCTGGTTTTATTGTCTACAAGATAAGGCATGTCCTTTTAGGACTTCATTTATAAGTCCATGCTCTGCTCACCCGTCTAATACAACTTCCTGTCTCTAAATTGATTTACATTGCCTGCTGCTTTTTAGGACCTCAGTATATCTGATGATAATCATTTATAAAATGCTAACCAAAGTCTTACTCTAACTGGAATAACTGTTTTAGTGCAACCCAACTCATTGTCTTATATTGACACCTGTTGATCATTTGCTATTGTCTTTTGTGCTTAGGGTATTTGGTGTTTCGGTCAGCGACCTTCGCCGGGGGTAGTTCGACGGACTTCTCGTTCAAATTCCGAACAGAATATCTGTCGGGTCTTCTGTTTTTTGCGTACGGGGGCACCGGATCGTTCTACCTTGTCCAGATCGTCTCGGGTTGCCTCGCCTGGACGATCAGCAACAACGGAGTTGAAGACAATGCTCTGTTCAATGCCACCGCACTGTGTGATGGCCAGTGGCACTCGGTGCGCCTGACCACGACTGGACGACTGATGACCATCTCAGTTGATATCATCACTCCGTCCACTTATGGTTCTGGTGCTGACCAGCCAGGAGTCAGTCTCGCCTCTTTCGTGTATGTTGGCGGATTGCCGTCTGGATCTGAGGGAGATGCCTTTGTGGGGAAGAATGGAATACGAAATCGACTGCAGACCAGTAAGCAGGGCATCTTGGCTGTTTGTGTGGCAACAGAAAAATTGTAATATACTCATTATTGTAACTGTGCATTTATATAATACCTCAATTGGAAGATTGAACGAGATAGTCTTGACCTGACTTCAAAGGGTGATGATTGAATAGAATGGTCTTCAATTGCTCACTGATTATAGGGGTAAAAGGGTGAGAGGCTCGTATTGCAGGTTGTCCTGAAGTGCTGAAAATGGTGAACCAATATGTTGTTTTGTGGTAGTACAGGGCAGGGAACCAGTAGCAAGTCACAGAGTTTGTATACAAGGGATGATTAATAATGGATGATAGACAAAGTAGAAAGGACATGAAACATAGGATTGGCTTGGTGTCCACAATGTTTGGCTGATTGGGTTGGATGTGGAATGCAAGCATTGACAAGAACAAGAACAAAACTGCACAGGACATTTACCACTCCAGTGCTGATATATGGATCCGAATGCCGGTGCCTATGGAAAAAAGATTCCAGTGGTGGAAATCAGCTGTTGATGAGGATAGCAGGTTGGACAACAATTTCTAATGAGATCATCATGAAGTAGTTGGGGCAAGGGAAACACTGATAGACAGGACCAGAAAAGTCAAACAAGGACTGACATGGTTTGGTCATGTAGCGGAAATGGACGATAAGAGCTTACCAGAAGGGCATTAGATTGCCAGGTGGACGGAACAGGGAGTTGAGGAAGCCAAATAAGAACATGTGTGGAAAACGTGAGACAGGATCTTGCGGAGAAGACATGGACATTGGCATAGCTTTGGATGCAATCAGAAACAGAGAGAAATGAAGTCATCTTGAGAAAACCTCGTCGTCAGAGGAGAGAAACGAAGAAGAAGACAGCACTTTACACTTTTTAGTTTGTTGCTTCTAAGACTTTTTCATCTTTGTGAGTTACTTAGTTTCAACGCCAAATCTTTGTCTTCTTAGGCTTTGGTGGATGCATTTTGGATGATCTGCGTTACAATCGTGTGATGGTATCGATGTCGGCATCTGCTGTTTCAAGTCTTGGTGTTGACATGGCTGGTTGTTCACAGCCAACGACAAGCGTCACCTGTACAAGCCAACTCATTCAAGTCATCTCAAACAGTACAAACACCGTCGCCTATGACTACAACCTTCTGCCGTTCACAGGTGCGAGTGCAGACTAGACACTTCCCAAGTACTTCTCTTAATGATCATTCTAGCTGTCTGGAAGTGTTAAATATTTGGACATTTGCACAGTTTCTAACTTCTGAAGAAGAACTGTACCTTAAGTTACCAAAGGGGCGGCCATTAGTATGAATTGTTAACGACTTCATTTTCTCGTCCTCAGCATATGTCCTCTCCTTCGCTGTCTCGTCTTCCCACCAACAGTGTACGCGATCAGTGTACTCATTATAATTGCATTGGCTAAGAGGTGCACATCGGCAGAAATCTCAAACCAAAGTTTTGCCATTGCAGGAGTTTGAAAAATTTCGACCTCTTGCTAACCATTAAACTAAAATATAAAAAAAAATATTTTGTTCTGCTAATCCGATTTTTTGCTTTTCATCCTTTTTGTGTTCTATTTTTTTTTAAA
This sequence comes from Bimastos eiseni, assembly GCA_959347315.1. Lineage (NCBI taxonomy): Eukaryota > Metazoa > Annelida > Clitellata > Crassiclitellata > Lumbricidae > Bimastos > Bimastos eiseni. The sequence continues at coordinate 4,941,024 of OY365806.1, forward strand.
TTTAGAATACATGTATCGTGTGGAGGCAGTGAATCCTGCTGGGTCGGTTCTTAGTGACTGGGCCACTGGAAGAACCAGAGAAGGAGGTATGTATACATTCCTACCCTGGGGAAAATATTCAGAAAAAAGGCAAGGCAAAGAGAAACTGCATCAACCCAGCATTCAGTGGCCTATAACTTCTTTCAATTCAACACAAGTTACTCTTTCTAGCTATGTTAAGTTGTGCCTTTCTGATTTCTTAACCTGCTGTGTTCATGGCTGTTTGAGGGTTCCTAAAAGACTTTTTTTTATATAAGTCCACACGTCAGATACACACATACACACGTACAGGATGGATACCAATGTGTTGAATGTGGTGAAAATTTTTACCATGTCTTACTTTCAGCACCAAACCATGTTCCAGAACCACTTGTCAAAGTGAATTCTGGGAATCGTTTTGACGTGTATTGGGATGCCCCTCAGAGCAACACCGGACGCATAACAAAGTATATCGTGCGTGCTTACTATTCAGCCAACACGACAACGCCTGCATTCGAGATTGCCACCACTGATGGCACTGTCCTGAAAGGTTCGCTTAATATCAGAAGCCTCAGAAGATCAGCTTTCTCTATCAGAGTTTGCAAAGTGATAAGCGTGCCATGTATAGGGCTAGGCTTTGACAGCCATGTTGTTACCGCAACATTGGGCGTTTGCTGTTGTGGGCCATCTATATGGAATGACCTTCCTCCATCTATATTGAATGACCTTGGTCCATCTATATGGAATGACCTTGGTCCATTATATGGAATGACCTTCCTCCATTTATACGCAATGACCTTCCTCCATCTATATGGAATGACCTTCCTCCATCACTAAGGGCTAAACTGATGACTTGCTTTTCTCCATTTGCTTCTTTTTCACTGGGGTTTCCATGAGTTGTTATTCTGTGAGAGGAGCTATATAAATCTAAGGATATAATACAATACAATACAACTATCATTTATAGCCTGCCTTAATAAAACAGAGTCTTACTTTAAGGCTATGATACGATGCAGTAGATCTACTTTGGGCCCAGCGATTGTGGCTTTATTGGGATGATCCACTCTCTTCCTGGACTGTTTTCCATTTTATTCTGTTCAGTGTTAATTAGCATTAAGTATTAATTCCGTGCGCAGCGAATGAATGAAAACGATAGGGCAATGGTTTGCGATAACGAGAATAAGAACTAGACAGAAATTGCAACCTTTCACTAAATAAAATGGATAAGAATTGTATCAAAATGAATTTAATGGTAGGCATAATACATTATTAATAATGAGTCTAGTATAGGGATGTTAAACGAAAACCGTAATTTTGGTTTAGAAAACGGTACCCAGTTTATGTCATTTGCAAACAGGTATTTGATTTAAAAAAAATTTTTCGTCTTATTATTTATCTCACCTATCCTAGATTAATTCCCGTAGGAAAATGCTCAAGTAAGTCAGTCAACGTCAAAGGTACAGACGCGGCTAAGCGAAATATTTGATTTTGGTGCTTTGTCGGTTAGACACCATAACGAATGATGTTATTGATTAATAACTAAATTTGATTGCTTTAGAAATAAGAAATTCTGTAATCTCGTATCTTGTTGAACTAAATTTTAAACTAAATGTCTCTTTAGTGACCGTAACAAATGCAGCGCCATATACTAACTACACGATACATCTGGTGGCGTGTACTGACGGTGGATGTACAGAAAGTCCGAATGGAACACAGTTCCTGACCCTCGAAGCGGGTTAGACTTTTGCGTTGCTCGATTCAATGAGGTTGTAATTGTAATTGAATACTTATATAGCGCCACTTAATATCAGAGGCGCTCACGACTCACACATAGCTAAACAGAGAACACGAAAGTCTTCAGGGCGTCTCTGACAGGCAGCAGGTGAAAGAATAGATATTCGTATTCCAGTTGGATCCAGCTGACACAACTGCAACTCTCCTGATGTTTTCTCTAGAGAATAGGAAAGTGTTGAGGGTCAAAGTTTGGTACTGGAAAGTAGAAGATATACTTTCATGTAGAACTATGTGGACCTCATTTAAATGTAATGATTTGTATCCCAATATATTACATATTATACATTTAGTTAGGTTTACTGAATTCCTGGATGGAGAAGTCTTCTGTCGGTGTGATATAGTAACCTATTGGTTTGCTGACTCATCGTATAAGTACTTACCTACTTGCATATGCGATGCTATGTCATACATACATTTAAACACATGTGCACATGTTTTTGATGTTTTTTTTAGAAAATAGCTACAAATCTGTCTGAATGATAATGCTTTTCATTTTATGATTGTAGTTCTCATCATTAACATATCTTTCACAAAATATACTCAATCTGCACTGCCACCTGACAGAATAGAGCTTTCTATATTGTGGGTCCCAGTGTCTGGAATAGCCTCCCCACTGACCTGCATAGATAGATAGTAATATTACTCTATTGTAGAAGGCAACTAAACCAAAAGTTCTATTTCTGTTTCTCCAGAGCCATCGCAAGTCTATCCACCTGTGGCTGCTGATATTGGAACAACGTTCATTTTCCTGCGCTGGCCTGTGCCAGGCTCACCCAACGGTGTCTTTACTGGCTTCATCCTCTACATGGGCACCCTGCCAATCTACACCGGTGTCCTTCAGTCGTTCAATGTCACCGACCTAAGCGTACGTCTCAGTTCTTTGTCGTCTTTCTATTTTATTTCGTCGAGATGTTCTAGCTAACAAACTGCAGCTTTACTACTTCACTTTCTTTTACTTTTGTGATCTTTCTCAGAATTTAATTAGTATTAATTAATCTTTTCCCTTCTCCCTTGACTGTTCTAAGGCGTTTGATGCCATGAGGCATTCCACCCTAGGAAAAAAATCTTTCTTGACTCGACCTTCCAAGCAACATCTATAACTGGATGGTCGACGTCTTACATTTGACAAGGTATGCTGTGCAGTTGTCATTAATAGCAATCAAGTATTACATCCCCAGTGCCCACCTATCTACATGACTCGATATATCATAAACCTCACGATTTCACACTTCCTGTAAAAGATGATGTTAATTACATTCTTATGGTTCTGTATTAATGATAACTTTTTAACCGATAACTTTCTTATTTACTTTTTCATGTTTCTGGCTGCAGTTGGACATTCAGCTTCGTTGAATGTATATGTTGTGGGTTTCCATTCATTTTGTCACATATCATTTTGTTGCATTCATTTGATTGCAGTTCATTTTGTTGCAGATCATTTAATCGCAAATGGAATGGAAAAGAAAATGATGCTGGTTCATTTCAATTCGTCGCCTTTTAAAAATGACACTGACCCTGACCCTAAACGACCCTCATCACGCATAACCTGACCATAACCGACTCTCACCATGCTTAACTTGACCCTAACAGACATGTGACAAAATGATCTGCGATGAAATGAACGGTCACCTATGCTGTGTGTATATATGTATGTGTATATATATATATATATATATAGTGTTAATCTGTGCCAGTGTATATATAAATACGTATAATTATATATATGTATATGTATGAAATTTTTATTTATATATATATAATATATCTGCATGACAGAACAAATAAAGTAGAATTGCTAATATTGTTGTAATATTGTCGTAATTTATGTGATGAATATCTTTCTTCTAATGCTGTGACAGTCAGATTGGAAAATTATTCTACAGTCGATTGTGATGTCAGAAGGAAAGGAACAACTTGAAAATATTGAGAACGTTTGTTACTGACTTAAAATGCATTTGGTTTTTTAGGTTTATACAACCTACTATTTCTTCTTGGAGTCATGTAACCAGGTCGGCTGTGGAACTAGCACTGAGACTCCCATCACAACAGCCCAACTGCCTCCCACATCCATCAATCCACCAAGGATCACCCTACTTGGTAATAAAGTGTTGGCTCAGCTGCATCCTATTTCTTTACAATGCATGTCTGTGCATTACAATTCTCATTATGTTACATAAAACTGTGAAGTATGACGATTTACACAGATGTTTACTGCAAATTCAGGAATCCAACACTGCCTTCATCCTTCTGTGCTGTGTTATTTCCTTAACTTCATGGTAACCCCATATAATTTTCCATTTGAATGTGCCATCTCTGAAGCCATTCAAACTTGTCTGCTTGAAGTATCATGATGCCATTGATTTTTACAATTCGTTTTATTTATTTAGTTATTTTTATTAAGAAAATGTCAGTAGCGCCTCTTCAAGACTTTTCGTCATAAATAAATTAATAATTAAATGCAAATACAGTACAAAACATAGCTGTTGTCTCTGCAACTGCTTTGTTCCTTATCCTAGATATATGTAATGCCATTAAAGAACCCTTATTCCAATAGACATTATTGGCTGTGCACCTCAACTTCCCTCTATTTCTCCTTTGCTGTGTTGACATAATCTATTGAAAATGTTTATCGATCATGCGTTGTAAGATGCTCTCAAAGACAATGAAACAGGGATATCTGACAAGTGCTTCTGGTTCCACTATGACTGAGTTGCTGATTATTTCCACTGAATATAACTGGTCGATATATATATATATACAAGAGCCTGTTGATAACGCTGTTTATTGTGAGATGACTTCTTATGTAACTTGTTCCAGTGAATGTTTGAAACTAATTCATTAGGATATAGACTCATTACATGTACAACACAACTTCATTACATGTAATAATGATCCGGTACCCTCCTTACCCAGTCATTCCTCCCAGTCGTTCCTCATCTCAGGGCTATCTAGTCATCCCACGGACATACACTTCGAGAAGTTTTACCACTGTGGGTGCCTCCAGCTGAAATTGGCCACCTCAGTCTCTTAGGACCAACTATTCTTCCTATACTTGTAGCGGCATGGTCTAGAAATTGTCCGCTTAATAATAATAATAATAATAACGTACATTTAATCAGTCTTGTAAGCACTCGAAAACTGCCATCTTCATCAGCAAAGACACCGATTCGGGTCGGGAGCGCCTCTGACTCAAAATGGTGCCATGTAAATACTTGATTACAATTACATGTCACTCCAGAGAGTCGCAGCTACCAAACATAGCTTAATGAAGAGTTTGCATGCATGTTAAGAAGTATTACAGACACTGAAACATGGCCATCCATGTCTTACATATCTGATTGGCTGTGCTGAATCTGTGACCAGGTCCGACCAGAGCTTACGTTGAATGGGACAGACCACAGCAGCCGAATGGTCAGATGACGTTGTACACGTTGTATTTGTCGGAGGATCCGTCAACCGATGGGATGGAAGCCTACAACAGCACAGAGACACTGCTGCTCTTCTGTACCATCGATACCCTCCTTCCAGGAACTCTCTACTTCTTTAAGCTCTCGGTAATATCTGCTTAGCTCAGGTCAGTCAAGGTCAAGTCGGGTAAGGTCAGGTCAGGTCAGGTCAGGTCAGGTCAGGTAAGTAGTGTTTCTGGGCAAATATATTGAGGTAACAATATATAGATCTATCAATCAATCTATCAATCAATCAATGACACTTGATATAGCGCCTCTCCAAGAAATCTGACCAGTCCAACCTTGGCCAAAGAAGACAGATGGAGAGTTCCTAGGCAAGAGACGAAGATACAATGGGAAGTCACTTCTAAGCAGTTGGGTCTACAACCGAAAAGCAGAGAATTGGGCCTTTGGGAGGCTATGCAATCTTGTAAAAGATGAATTTCATCCTTTGTTGTAGTCTGAACTTCTTACTTGTGGCTTCGTCTCAGGGTCAATTGGCTTAACACTATAATAATGTGTGTGTACTATGAGTAAACGTAGCTTGTTGTTAGTGTGTTAAGGGCATGGTCTTCACTGTATGTCTTTGATGTTGATATCCAAATTATAGGGTTGCACGGGTGGAGGCTGTACCTTGAGTAATTCTACCAAGGTAACTACGAAAGAAATGGCGCCGGATGGGGTTCCAGATCCTGTGGTTACTTCACCTAGTCCCACTCAACTTATCGTCTCATGGGGTGTACCAACTTCCCCAAATGGTTTGTGGCTTTCACTTGGGGTGCTAGTAATTAGGGTTATGGTTAAAAATCTCTTTAATCTTTCTCCAGCTTCATTTGAATCTGCAGTTTGAATCTGTATGATCTCTTTGAATGCAATTATTTTATTTATCTTATTTTTAATACTCTTGGGTTGTCTTGCTAAATTCTTTTTCTCTGATATTTCTGTCAATGCATTTAAGTCTATTCATTCTAATTTTCCATCTGAGTCTCTTTGTGCACTCATCTATTCTAAGTTACCATTCTAAATTTCGGTGAATGCTGTTAACTCTACTCTGATCATTGTCAATCGCCAGTTGAATCTTATTATATAAATTTCTGTCCCATATAGATTCTGAAAGGTTCAATTTCAATCTGCTTTCCAATTTATCAATGTTCTGTTTCACGATGCACATTATTCTTATGATTCAAAATCTCCATCTTTATGTAAATTTCCATTCCGCATATCTGAAATATTAGTCCATCTTTTCATTCAAATTTGTTCACTGTTTAACAACAAGTTTATTACTGATGATTCTTCATCTCCATCTTTGCTTAAATTTCTGTCTACATATGTGAAATTTTCATCCATCTATTCATTCTGAATTTTTCTCTGTTCTCTGTTAATAATGCACTTAATTTGGATGATTTTAAATCTCCATCTGTACCTAAATTTTCATTTCAAATATATCAAATCTTCATCTGTCGCTTTGTTCTAATTTATTCTCTGTTTCACAACAAGATTAATTATGATTTTTTTTCTAAATCTCCATATCTCTTTAAATTTCCATTCCACATATTTGAAATCTTCACAGGTATGTCTCTTCATTCTAAGTTATTCTCTGTTTAGCAATGCACTTTATTCTGATAATTTTAAATCTCAATCTTTATTTAAGTTTCTATTCCACATATCCGAAATTTTCATCTGTTTCTCCATTTCATCCCAAACATCTGCTTCATCATTACAAATTTCTAAAATCTTTGTTTCATCTGCCTAGGAGTGATCATTCAGTACCATCTGTTTCACAATGGTCTCTTCATCTTCAACGACTCGTCACAAAGGCTTGTCTACCTGAACGACCTTCAGCCCTGGAGCCTTCACTATTTCCGTGTGGAAGCTTGCACGGTGATGGGCTGCAGCTCGAGTCACGAAGTGAGCGCCCGGACCCAGGAGGCCCCTCCGCAGGGCACCATCGGCCTCAGCGCACAGGTCTTGGATGCTCGGTCGGTCAGGGTGCAGTGGACGAGGGTCCAAACTCCAAATGGTCTTCTCTTCTATGACGCTTATTTCGAGGGATTGTTCTACGTCAATCCAAGTAGGAATGCAATCTTGTAATGGATGAATTTCATCCCTTGTTGTAGTCTGAGCTTCATGCCTGTGGCTGTCTTTCAGGGTCAATTGGCTCTACATTTTTTTCAATGAGTATTTACTATGAGTGAATTGACAACCAATGCTGCTTGTCGTTATATGATTTTTACATGGCATAAAATAGTGTTGCATGCGAGTTCAGATATGTTCCATACAATTCTACATTCACACATGTTTACATACATTTGCAAGTACTTACTTACACGCTTGCAGTGAGGCACATTGACCGATTGGTTAGAGCACTTGGTCTGTAACATGGAGAATACAGGTGTAAGTCTCCTTTCAGATGATCACTGTGTATAGACTCAAGGTCTATACACAGTGCAAGTCCTTTGCACACAATTACTGTCGATACTCTGTCGTATACCAAATACAATTGTATTGGATTGTATTACACTTGAGTGCATTCCTTAGCTGGGTTGAATGGAAAAACTGTCGGACTTTATTTGCATATATTCAACATTGCCGCTCTTCAAATAAGTTCAAAATAACTCTTAAGATTTATTTATTCAAGATTTTTTTCCTGTTAAGTGCTTATGTGCATGTTATTAATGACAGTTTAATAACAATAATAATAATAATAATAATTGTACTAATATAATTATAATAATAGTAATTATTATTATTGTTATTATAATATGTACTTAAGTTGTATGAGTATTGCACTGTGATCATGTGACCATTTTCATTTTACACCTCTATGATATCTGTCCTTTTCGGCTGCGGTTAGGCCGGGAGCGCCTCTGAGTAGATATTGTGAAGGGGTGCTATATCAAGTCTTATTGATTGATTGGTTGATTTAAATGATTGACTGTTGCAGGTAATATGGACTTTACAACATACAGTGGCCGGCGTAGTCTCTATCGCAACAACGACACATTTGTGATCGGTTCATGGGTGAACATAACAGGACTGTTGCCGTTCAGCAGTTACTCAATCCAGATGAACGCTTCAAATACAAAAGGCTTCATTCTCAGTGATATTGCTACTCTTTCCCTACCAATGGCTGGTAATTCCAACGATTTCTTTCTTCAGCAGATGTTTTGTATTCCTGTGACATCTAAGAAGTGTAATAATTTACATGCTGTCTGTCACTACATAGTTTCTTTTTTATCTACTCTATAATGTCATAGTAGTCATGAGTTTTACAATTTGATTGACATTTGTGTGTTTTTATGCACACCTTTTAAAATCATTTCAACATGCAGCGGTCACTCAGGAGCTATCATTTTATTTTACTTCCAAATTTCATATAATCATAAATATTAATCTTTTATGATTAGGTGTTATTTATGTTTATTTTTATTTTAGCTTTTTAAGTTTTATTGCTTAATGATCGTGCTGGATTTCATTTATATTTGTTTGGTTGAATAAAGAGTGCTAGGATTTTTATTTATCGTTTTGGCTGATTTAGCTAAGCAATAGTTAATAGTGAGTGGAACGAGCAGGGCTTAACATTTTCTCTTCATTTTCTCTCTTAGCACCGGATGGTGTCCTTCCACCAAACCTCTTGTCCTCGACTTCAACTTCGATAACTGCCACATGGAGTCCAGTTGCTCGATGGAACTCCGACCGTGAGCCAACGTTCCAGCTTCTGTTCAAGGATGCATCAATTCCAGATGCCGTTGTTGAGAAGTCAGTATATTTTCACTTTTTTCTGATACTGTTCGAAGTTCATTATTGGTCTTATTAGTCACGGAGCAACTTTTGTAGCTCCATTTTCAGGGTCACAAGACATTAATTGATGGAACACCAAAATCAGGCTGTTATATTGTTAATATCTATGCAAAAAGTGACGGATTTTGCTTGATTTCGGCGATCAAAACTCGTTGATATTTGCATAAAACATATGTTATTTACGGGAGCTTTGTTGCCCTATTTCATCTTTGGCTGGTCATCGAGCTCTTCATTCTTCCTCTGGCGGTGAGCTTCTGGTGCCCCGTGCAAGCACCTCGACCAAGCAGTGCAGTGTCTTCTCAGTAGTTGGCCCTTTCACCTGAAACACACTCCTCTGAGAGATGCAACGGTTGCAAAGGAATTATGCACCTTTGTTTTACAAGTTGCTCAAGGCTGTTTTGTATCACTCTGGTTCAACTGGAAGCACCTCCTAGTAGACTTCCTGAGGGGCGCTATATAAATGTTAAAATGAATGGATGTATGAATGAACGAATATGTTGTCTTCCTGTTTTATTGTTAGACCGAAACCTTTCTTCTTTCAGTCTTTTTCCATCAGAAACTACGGCAACTTCTTACACAAGGATGAATCTCTTGCCGTTCACTCAGTACGCATTCAGTGTTTCTGCGAGCAACTCCTATGGAAAGACGTTTTCCGACTGGGCATTCCTTGTAACTCGGCAGGATAGTATGTACCACCAACCACTCCTCTCTCATTTCAGTGGATAATGTTAATTTCAGAAAGATTTCAGGGTCACATAGAAGTCACACTAGAAGCTTACTCACCAATATCTTATCAGGCTAAGTCCACAAGAGTCGCCAGGTTCCTTGTTCAGTTTGCAAACCAAATTAGAGTATGAGCAGAGGGTTGAGCCGAGGAGCTGGGGATGCAATTTTGGGATTGTCGTTATGGGAGGGCAAAGCATCGGAAGCGGGGTAAGATGGATTGAAAAGTTCAGAGTTTGGCACGAAATGCTTCCGGGGTAAGGGCAAAGAAGGGATTGCTGATATTGACAGGCGAGACAGGTATGAATGGACTGGCAAGTTACTTTCAGGAGTTCATTCCAAAAGAGTGGTATGTTACAGAAAATTTATTTGGCATTTTGTTAAGGTTAAGAGGTGGTATATGGTGGTAAATCTTCAGATTCAAATGTGTATTTCAGAAGCAATTTCTGTGTAGCCGTAGTGATTTGTTGTGTCATCATTTTTTTTTTAAATTCATGTATTTCATTAAGTTATTTTTAATGATATAAATTCATAATTTCTTCATAAAACAATACTTGCATAAATAATTTTTTTTAATTAAGGTTTTCCATGAGTTTGTTTTTATAGCTTCATTTTTATTTTGCAGATATTTATTTCATATCGTGACAAAAATTTTTATGAGAGTATCACAATCTTAAAAAAATTATTGTAGGAATTATTTTTAAGATTTGATCATGTTTACTACTGGTTGATTACAACTGTTAATTTCTTATCACTGGTCACTAATTATAGCCTATTGAAAGTGGTTGTCAATGATTTATGTAGAACCAGATAGCATCGATCCTCCAATGCTTAGTGGAGTGCAGGCAAGGTCTCTCCAGGTCAGTTGGCAGGTACCTCTCCGTGCGAATGGCTTCATCACCCTCTACAACCTCTACCAGAACAACTCTCTCGTAGAGACAGTAAGTAAGAACATTGTACCTTTTGAGCTGGTTCCTGTGAATTTACATTTTTTGGTACTTTAGAAATTTTTATATTACTTTTACAATTATGATTTTTCTTGTGGCCTGGCTTTGAATGTACTTGCTTGTGCAATTAATAGATAAAATGGAATGAGGAGTGTAAAGGAATTAATAGGTGATTAAACAGAATGTAACTTCATATTGCTCTCTGTGTTTGCTTCATTACTTTACGTTACATCATCATTTGAAGCATTTATTGTGTTGATGTTTTGTGCAATGACCAGTTAATGTTTTTGTGTACTTTAGCTGAGCGGTAACATAACAAGCGTAAATCTTACGGATCTCGTACCGTTTACCAGTTACAGTTACCGTGTCGAAGTCTGCACGGTGGCAGGTTGTACGATGAGTCAGGAGTCTCGACTGGTTACGACTTTGAGTGCAGGTCAGGGAACACGTCTGCTTTTGCGTCTTTTAATCTGTGTGATGGTCATTTTAGGCTAAAGCTTAGTAGAACTTCGTAGGCCATTGGAGAAGACATTCACCTACACCTTCCAATGGCATTTGCATCATCTCAATGGCAGTGCCAATTTGAATATGCAAATTGTGTACGTTCGTTATATAACCATGGCCTCACTCGTGATTGAGGAGAATTTCAGTGCATAAACAGCACACCCTCTGAGTGCAAAATTCAATCCCAGGCAAAGTTGGGCTGTAAGGTTAGTGCTTCATAAACCAGAGTTTTACGATTACAGTTACAATGCTTGTTGTTATTCAGCACCAGAGGGCGTACCTACTCCGACCCTGATCGCACAGTCGTCGACGTCGGTTCTCATCGTTTGGGATGTCGTGCAGCATCCAAACGGTGACATCGTTCAGTACAGCATTCAGCGACGTCTCTTCAACCAAACAAACATCGTTCTCGTCAAGACGTTCCTTCCCTCCGACCCGCGCCAGTACGTCGACTCTTCTGTCGACATCATGCCATACTCGGGGTACGAGTACCGGATTGCGGCCTACACAGTTGCCGGTGTGGGATACGGATCGTGGGCGACCGTATTCACCAAGTCGGCGAGTGAGTGATTGTCGAGTGGTTTGGTCTGTTCTGGGTTACTGATAGGGTAGGAGAATGCTTCTGGTTTTCTTTGTAGAAGTGTGCAATTCTGTGATTGGGATAATTTATATTAAAATTATTTCTTTTATGATGACTATGTTTGTTAGTTAAAGACAGGTCTGCCAAGAGCAGGCAGTGAGGTCAGATTCCTTGGGTCCTGGGGACATTTTGGTGCCAAGGCCAAGTCCACAATAAACTTATGAAATATATTGTGATCATTTATACAAGGTCTTTGATTTATGCCTTTTTAAATATACTATTTCTGACACTTAAGTACAATTAGTTTAAACTTCAAACATCTAGATATTACTCTGCTATCATTATTTGCTATCAAGCACACCCACTTCCATTCAAGGACTCAGAATTTCTCTGCTGAGGGGTCGCAAAATCTGTTGGCGGGCCAGGGCAAAGATAATGGGGATGGTGGAGGGTTGTGAGGGTGACTGCGGTGGTTCTGGGGTGGGCAAGATGGGCAGGTACTGGCGATGATGACAATTCGAGTAGATGTTGATGGCTGTGATGGTTATGATGATGAAGTGATGTTCTATGAATAGGGCCTGGTGGGGTTCAGTCTCCATCCGTGAGCCTCCTGAGTCCAACGTCAATGCTCATCTCCTGGTTGCCTCCGTCATATCCGAACGGCGTTCTCCAGTCGTACGTTGTCCGCCTTCCACTTCCACGCTACGACATCTCCAACGTCAGCCAGATGTCGCTAACAGTCGATAATCTCGTACCATATACGATCTACAATGTCACAGTTGCTGCTTGCTCAGGTACAGCTCTCTCTTCCCTCTCTGACGGCTGCAGTTGTTAGGCCATGCAGGACTTAACCATTGGCATGTATGCAGCCAGCTGTGTGTCCTATGATCTTGGCTGTCGTAATGGGTTCCTAAGTGAGATCTGGATGCCCAGAGGCACCCCATTCAATGCGGAATGTCTCATATGTGGGAAATAATCATGTCTTTAAGTAAGGATCTATTGATATTCTAACAAATGATTGATTTATTGAATTGGCTGTTTGTAAGTTTTTAGTTGTTACGTAAATTTGGATTAAATGCAGTCTTGCTTTAAATTATGAATGTTGACCGATTCCTTAAGCGTTATTTAACCAATGCCAAAGAAGTTCTTATAGTACTGGTATCATATTTTCACATAAGTACATTGTTATTATTATTTTTATTATTAATTGTTATTTTTTCCTCGAGGTACTCATGATACCTCAGGATTCCAAAAATTAAGGGGTCTTTGTTCTGGAATTAATAGTATTCGCAGATGGGTTGTTAATGGAAAAAGTGCTACAAAAAGTGACTGCATTGAAGTGCTGGTTATCGTTATTATTATTATAATTATTATGATGATATTATTATAATCATTATTATCATTATTATTTTCATTGTAGTATTATTGTAATTATAATTATTATTATTATTATTATTTTTATTATTCAGGCAGATAAATAATGCAATAATTACTGACTTCCATTAATGCTTTTCTTCCACTTTTTCAGATGGTGGTTGCACGGAGAGTTTGCCAACCGTTGTGACGACCAGTCCATCCTTACCCGATGGAGTGACTGCTCCTCTTCCAACACCGATTTCACAGACCTACATCTCCGTTGTATGGAAACCACCATCGCTTCCAAATGGTCGATACATCTATTATGAGCTCCTCAGGTCAAAGCTGCAGCAGCCTTTGGATGGTAAATAGATAAACTTCTTAATTTGTTTAACTGAATCACTAACAGCAGAAACATTTGATGACCCTATAGCAGGATTACAACCCTTCTGGGTCTCCCATTTGTCAACGTCCTTTTCGTAATATCTGACGTATGTAAATTCGTGGCAATAAAACGTTTTGTTTTGTCTCATTAATAATATTTGTCTTGCTCTCTCCTATTCAGTCTTTACCGTATTTATCTTGCATTATCCTTTTAACTTTCTTTATTTTTATTTCAAATGCATGAGATCAAAGAATCGAAAAATATCGATCAACTTGTGAATTTTACTTGTTTCAGTGAATGCAACTGGTTTCGGCATTTGGTCGAGCCTCTATATCGGCAATGTCACGAGCTATGAAGATCGAAGCCTGACGATCTATACGACGTACCAGTATCGTGTGACCGTTTTCAATGACTTTGGCCACTCAACCAGTGGCACCTCGACCCCTGTGACGACCTTTGGAGGCCGGCCGCGCAGATCGGCCGATGTCTCAGCCGTCTCTCTTAACGATTCTTCGATTCTTGTTCAGTGGATGCTGCCCAGTTAGTTATTCTTAATTAATAGTTTCAGTTTAGCGACACTGATGACAAAGGTCATTAACTTTACCCTCCTTCTTTATCGAGGCTTGGGACTGGCACTGCCTGAGTGTAAGCAGAGTTTGGTCATAATATTTTAAGCATCTCTGTTCTATCCAGTCATACTTTTCAATCCACCACTGACATTTTCACATGGTGCCAGTCCAAAGCCTGGATTATGGAGGAGGAGATGGTTGCTAATAATCTTTATCATCCACTGTTTTGCAATCACAATTATAATTTAATTTATTATTGTAGATGCAGTAACAATTACAGTAGCAATTATAGTTACAATGACAATAGGAAAATTACAATCATAATTGCAATTATTACAATTGTACTCACAATTGCAATAATTGTTACAATTGCAATGTGTTACGATGCGGTGTTGTTAAACAGTGACCAACTATCTTTCATTGTTTAATTTGAAAATGTTTCAATTCTCACAATCCTTCTGTCATTTGTCACAGGCTTTTTGTTCTGTTAAGGTATTATGTTTTCCATTAAATAATAATAGAAATTGTTGTAATGTCACATGACTATCCTGTTACAGTATCATAAAAACAAGCAATATTTTGATTGCATGGTGTTGCAGAGATTCTTGACCTTCAGGGTGAGGTCGTTCAGTATCTACTGAACATCTACAGCATTTCCAATTCCTCTGGGACTGAGAACACCTCCGTCTCCCAGACCCTCGTACGGACAATGACCTTGAACTCGACGGCTGCTTCGATCATTGTAACAAACCTTCTGCCGGACACCTTGTTCGTGTTTTCTCTGACGATGATGATGTATGGGGGAGACAGTATCACAAGTCAACCAGCCTATGCTTCAACTGCTAAAGGAGGTCAGTCAATTCTAATTATTTATTCTGTTATTCCTATTTATTTTGTTATTCAAACATATCAATCAATATGAGCTGAATATAGTGCCCCTTAAATATACCTACTCTGAGGAACTTCTGGACCAGCCGAAACCGAGAAGAACGTTTTAAATAGATGAGTCGAATGCAAAGGAATATTTATTCTTGGTAGCAAACATGGCCCCAATGGAAAGCCATTCCAAATGGTCGAGCCAACGACAGAAAGGTCAGTATTGAAAACAGGGATCTGAGCAGTATTCTTCATTGCAAACTCCATGCTTCTTTATTTATTATTATTATTTATTATCAAACACAGTGCCACTCTTACCGGTTAATTCACAGTTGTTCAACGAAGAAGAAATAATTAAGAAATAAGATATTTCTTGTCTGTTTGGGACATTTTTAATACTTTTATCAAAAACTGTAGCTGTTCAAGTTTCAAATACTGCTGATGTGATCATCCTTTATTTAAATCTTAACTTTTTTCAGACTATAATTATTTTATTTATTCATTCTTTCATTTGCCAAATCTTCGTTTCGACTATTACAAGATGTTTCTCGTGCTTTCAATTCAAAACTCTGTAACCTTCCAATTTCTTTCAGCTGAAACAACCCACTGTAATGTCTCCTCTGTCTCTTTCTCTCTTTCTGTCTCTGTGTATATCTGTCTCTCTTTATCTGTCTGTCTCTTTCTCTGTATGTCTGTGTGTTTGTCTGTCTAATTCTGTCAGCTGTTTGATTAAGTCTGTCTGTCTGTCTGTCTCTTTCTCTCACTGGTTTTCTGTTTTATGTGTCATTTGATGCATACATAAATGCATGAAAACATAGTTTAGCTAACCCTGAACTGTATTTCAGTGCCAGACGGTGTGAGCGCACCAGTTGTGAGTGGACTTAATGACACGTCGATTAGAGTTTCGTGGGTTGAGCCACTGCGTTCAAACGGACAAATAACCGCGTACTTTATCTATGTCAACGAAATGAAGAATGATCCTCATCTTCGTCTGCCCGGCTCTTTCGTCGTCACTAATCTAAAGCCATACACAGTCTACAATGTTCAGGTTATTTTTTTAAACTATTGTATAACATAGAAATAAATATAATAATAGTTAATAAATATGGCAATTGCAAAATAATCAAATGCTATTTAACGATTGCGGAATGCGGATTCTGGAGAAGTTCTGGTATTGACTGGTTTAGCTATAATGTTCATTCATTTAAGAATTTATATGGGGCACCCATTTTGTGTATGCTCTCATCTTGACGGAAAACAAGATGTCAGGCTGTTGTACATGTTTAAATCCAGCATAGTTTTTTATTCTTGTATTTTTGTAAATTTTTGTCGTTGTAATTTAATAACAATTGCCAATTTAATTGTAAGGTGCTATGTAAATATGCAAATACAAATTGCAAATGCTTTATTCTACTGCAACTATAATGCATATGTTTTCGTGTTCTTTCCAAAAATGAACGTCACCAATTAATAACATATTGATGATCATATTAATCGGTTTTATATTACTGTTTTTAACATGCCTCCAAGTCACCATACATTTATATTGCACATTGAATGGTTTTAATTCATTCGTTCATTCACTCATATTAACATTTATATAATGTCCCTCAAGAAGTCTACTTGGAGTGCTCCAAACTCAACCACACCGATGAAAGTTGAATCTGGGAAGCTTGTAAAACACAGTCGCAGTATTCCTTGGCAGCAGTGGCTTCTTTAAGGGGAGTAGTATCTAGTCTAGTCAAACTGATTCTGTGGTGCCATTAATTATAATGTATCAACGGTCTATTCAAGGTTTACTATGATTAAAATAAAATTATAAACAAGGGCACAATCTTACACCTTAGCAATAGTTGCATCTCTAATGGAAGGGTCAACAACTGAGAAATTAATACAGTGCATCGTTGACTTTAGATTGAAGCGTGCACTTTGTACGGCTGCACCAAAGGTCCTTCGGTGCAAGCGACAACGGGTGAATCACTTGCGTTGGGGTTTGGTCCTCCTCAACTGACAGTCCTTAGTTCAACTGCTGTGCTTGTCATCTGGTCAGTTCCTGCTCAACCAAATGGTATCATCATTGGATATGAGTTGTATCGAAGAACAGTCTTTGAGTGTGGGTGAGTGATGATGATGATGATGCTCTTTTGAAGAACATTGTATTAGATGTCTTGAGAGCAGAAATGGGCATGATTAGTGAAATTGATAAATCAATTAGAATTAGAAAGGCTGCTGAAATGGGCAAATAGAGCTCACAAATCTTGTTGCTAATTGATCATGATAATCTAATCTACCTAATTGATTAGCAATTAGAATTAGATTTCGATAGTTATACACATATTTGCCTCACGATTTTGTAAAATTTAATCAAAGCACAGCAAATTATAGCAACTGGTTAGTGTAGTCCCGTTAGCTTGCTTGCTTTTCCTTGTTGACAAATGGTATCGTGGAGGTGCAGCTCTCGTTAGTTTTTGAAACCTTATTTTCTCTTGTTAGAAATTGGCCGCATTGACAGAATGAAATTGTTTTACAGAGCAGTGTTAACTCATTCTCAACATAATTTCAAAAAATCTGATCCATTAGAATTAGCTAAAAATTGCTGATCAGTAAGAATTAGAATCAGGCTTCAGCTGATCGATTGTAATTAGAATTGTCTGTTTATCTAATTGTTAGCCAATCAATGTTGATTGATCATTCTTAATAATCGATTAATTACTCGTCGATCGCTGCTTTATAGACTGATAAGACTTTGGATGTTCTGACAGTGACAAAAGTCTGAAGTGAATGCAATGACTCTACACTGTCAGGTCTAACATGCCAGGTGAGACAGTAGTCTATGAAAATGGCTTTTCTCTAAGGAATTGCTCTGCTTACAGGACACGCTATATGACCATGCCGTAATCAAAAGTTCTGATGTGGGTCTTTGTTTTATACTGAATGATGATTCTTTTTTAATTAGAATGCTGTACTGTAGTGAATGATGATTATAAGATGATAATGGTATTCACTGTTTTTAGGTCGCAGCCCTCTTTGCCATCTCAGCCGACTCCAGTGAAATGTCGATACTTAGCATGTGGAATACTACAGGGTAATTGTGGAGACCAGTGTTACTCTGGAGCAAAGGTAACAAATGATGTTGTATTGCCTTTCGTGAGCATCGTGTTTTATTTAGGCATTTATGGATCACGACTAGTGGGGTGAACTGTTCAATTGTTGCCAGTGCACAAGGCCTCGCAAGAAGAAGCAGGTTTAGATAAATGTGAAAGAGGAGGAGACATCCAGATATAATTTTAGAGCATTCCACAGAGAGGAACCAATTGATGCAAAGGATCAAGACTGAGCCATAGCTGTCCAAGTACAAGGAACCAAAGGTCAAGTGTATTGAATGTGCAAAGTAGGTATAGGGAGGAAGCTGAATGAGGCTGAAGTATTACATCAACCAGTCAACCAGATATTTCAGGGCAAGACCCACTGAGCCTTGAAACTTAAAAAGTGCTAAAATAATAGAGCGAGCTGAAATCCCAGGCAGAGCAGGGTAGTAAGGCTAGACTTTAATGAAAGAATAGAAGTAAAATATTTCTTTTGCTCTCTTATTTTTCTGTTCATTATCTAGCCTATCTGTCGGTGTTTTTGGCAGGCGTGTTGTGGTGGTATCGTATATGACGCAATGAGAGGATACGAATGCTGTGATGTTGATTACATCCCTCAGCGTAATCTACCGAGCGACGTCTGCTGCGGTGGTCAGTTCTATACTGCGCACGAGAACTACCAGTGTTGTGGCAAAAGGTGGAGGCTATGTTGCTCAAATTTTGTGTAGATAGTGTGTTCAAGAAATTGTGTGTGCCACATTTGATAAATGGGTCACGCATACAATACAATGAGAATGTTGTACTATTAAATGTATTGCTAGTTAAAAAACGATCTCATAATCCTCATTCATTCATTATTCATTCATTGCAGAGATTTATATATCGCCCCATCAAGGCTACTACTCAGGAGCGCTCCCGACTCCAGCACGTTTAAAAAGAACAGTTTTAAGGCAAGTATAAAATGAGTCTGAGTGGACCCTTGGTGACAACCGTAACGCCAACGGGAGCCTGTTCCAGAGCGAAGGGCCAACCACTGAGAAGGCACGATTCTGTTTGGTAGTTGTACGGGCAAATGGGACAATGAGCATACCTCGCTCAATAGGGCGCAGAGTGCGGCGACCCTGTAAACTCATGACCGTGTTATTCCACGGCAAACAGTCTAGAGCGAAAATTGTTTTTTTTAATTAGAATGCTGTACTTTTAAATGTATTGTACACCAGAGTGTGGTTATGCAGTTGGTTCAATATAGAATATACTTACTTACTTTTTGTGTGTGCACAGGTCCTGAGTTGAATGCAATGATAGCTAAATTAAAATCAAATCTAAATGTCTATGGTGATAAGTTCTGATAACCTAAGAAAAGTCTAATAAATGTCTAGATACAATACAATACAATGCAATACAATACAATACAATGGGACAGAACCAGAAGATGAGATTGCCTTTGTGTTGTTTACGATACAGGTTCGTTGAGGTGTTGAAGGGACGGGTGTGTTGTCGCGATCCTAGTCAGGACAGGGTGAATATTGGTTTTGGAGACGTTTGCTGTAATGACATTCCATACTCATCTGATGGATCTCAAATCTGCTGCAATGGTACGTCTGCATCGTTTTGATATTATCATAAATACATACCAATCAATCAATCAATCAATCAATCAATCAGTCAAGTTGTTATTGTGATCAGTTTAACCGCAGAAGTACATAATTCATTGTATGGCAAATACAGACTAATTCAGTTCAGTTCAATTCTAAAGCTTTTATTAATACCACATTACTTAACAAGTGACAAAGGGTGGTCCTTGAAGAGACAATTATGTTTCTGAAGCAGGGAGTCCATCGCCCATAGTTAGTTAGCTAAAGGCAGCAGCATCAATTAATGTTATTGATTCACCAATGGGATGATGGGATGATACTAAAGCTACAATGGTTGCAGGAGGTTCTATGGAGCCCCGGCCCAGTGGGGCTTTGTTGGTGCATTGGACAAACCCAACTCTAAGCTCCCCTGAGGTGTCTAATTGGAACAGGGTACTTGGGAGACCCTGGCCAGGATATTGAATAGTTATATGCAGCCACAGATATCTGCCTCTCCAATGGAATTACCAACGATTAATCAAAATCGCATGTACTATCTAGACTGTTGCCCCTTATTGAGCAGACCCCATTCTGACTACCCATCAATGGGGATATACATATATGACATGGTGGTGGTCTGGTGTTGGATTCGGTTTCAGGGGTGCTCTATGAAAAACTCAACAGCCAGTGCTGTGGGGGTGAGGTGGTCAGGAGTGACCTCATCTGCTGTGGTGGGGTAAATAAAGGATCAGCCTATGATCGCAACTCTTCAAGGTTCTGTTGTGGCACTGAATATGCCGATGCTGCATCCAGCGTCTGTTGCATCAACGACATCGGACAATCCCAGGTGACCTAAACTAATTAAAATACCTGTACACCAAAGTGCAATTAACAATCGGTTAATTATATTAAAATTTCAAACTGACGAACCGTTCTATGATTACAAGTAAAGTATGAATGAATGATGACAAGTTATTACAGGAGTCGAATTTAACTGTCGGCAGCCATGCAGGGCGCCTAAGCATCTGATTTTACCAATGCCGCCACCTAGCAAGGACCAGTTTACCTTAGGACATGAACATGGTTCTTCATCTCTGAATGCCTTTGTATTATCCATTATGCTGCTTCCCCATCTCCATAGTATAATGGATTATGAGGCTTAATTTGTGATGAAATAGAACTAGTACTCATTGCGTGACCCACCATGTTACACATGCAAACTGGATAAAGTTATATTGCTTGTAAGGATAGGTTGGGTGACGTCTGAATTACTTCTATAGAGCATTTAATTGAAGTTATAGACATTAGAATTAAATTAAATTAAGGTCATAAAATTAAGTAATATCTATTTTTCTATTATGGATTTGATTCACTTGTTTTTTTCGTTGTGTAACTGTCTTAGGTTTACTCTTACGAAAGTGAATCAGCGCGTAATATCTCCAACCAGAAATGCTGTGGCACTTCGAGTATATCGGTGTTGCTTGGTTGTTGTAATGGTGTAGGTTATAATCCTACAACCCAGATCTGTGCAGATATCTCAAGCAAAGATGCAGGTTTGAAACCTATTAATTGTAAACAATTATGAGCAATTAAAAGTAAATGTATTCTATTTTGACCAACTGCATATCTGCACACAGGTGTACAATACATTTGAATGTCAGAGATTTTCGCGCTTAGATTGTCTGCCTGTGGAATAGCACGATCATGAAGTCGAGGGCATAGGGTATAGGAGGTCGTATTTTTCAGAGGAAGGAACCGGTGCAGCACGTGACCCAGGCTCTCTCTCTAAGACCATTTTAATAGAATCTCATTGGCTAACTGGCTCAAATGTTCGAATGAGGGTCTATGATGGGGACATTTTCAATTAAAGGAGTGAAGGTTACGGTGTTGACCATATGGATGTTTATTTAAATTGCTTCACATTCTAAGATCATCTCATTGTGCTGGAAAGTGGATTTCTGGCTAATCTTAACAAGGTGCATCTGAAGATAATTGTTGAGATTTTAATTTTGGAGCATAACACAAGAACTCTCATCATGTCTGGGTTGTCTTGTGAACCCCCCGGTCCCTCTGATAGTAAGCTACAAAATACTGTATTTTTTCATTGCACAAACATAGACATGGACCAACTGTCAGAACCTGCATATGTGTGTATGTTTCAATGTTTCTTACCGATAAGTTGGAGCATTGTCAATATGAGTCTGACTTAACCTGTGTGGCCTAGATTACTCACAGCTAAGCTATTCAAATGATGGCTGAAAGTTAATTGACAAACGAAGGACCAGCAAAGCTCAATGAGGAGCACATTCTAAATGAAATTCCAGCAGGTGAGCCTTAAATGAGCAAATAATGCTGTAAAATGAGCACGCATAGGTCCGGCTTGTGAGCCAGTGAGGCACCAGCAAGGTTCTACGATGAGCAAAGTCCAGTGAGTGAGCAAGGCTCCAAGAACAACGCAGTTTTGTTACATCTGTGTGTATTTGCGTGTATGTATGTTTGAATGTATGTGTATGTATGTTTGAATGTATGTGTATGTATGTTTGAATGTATGTGTATGTATGTTTGAATGTATGTGTATGTATGTTAACATTTATATAGCACCTGTGAGGAGTTTCACAACTAGGCATGTGGTATGACGTGGGCATGTGCATATGTATCTGAGACCTCTCTTACTCACAACAAACATTGTTGTCCAAGGCATTTAACAGGTGCATGTTAACATTAGAATTTAGACAAAGGAAGAAGAAGACATTGTTTGATCTTGAATTGGAGTAGCATCTGTTTATGTCAAAAGGGTGTGGGTCTGGTACAGTATGTTCCACGTCACAGTCAGATACAGCCTTCTGTGATCAGTGTAATTTCGATCGCAAGCAGAACCAGTGCACGTCTTTCAGTCCACTGCTGTCATTGGCTGCACCAAAGCGCAACACGTCAGCTGGTTCCCTACCAATCGATCCTCCAACCAAGAACAACACTGATCTGATCTGCCTTACAGATCCAGTGAAAGTCTACTCAGGAAATACTCTCTCATTCAATGGTACTAACTCACTTTTTGATTGATTGATTGGTTGATTGAATGATTGATTGATTGATTATTTGGTTGTTTGATTGACTTTTATATAAACTGTGTTTTCTTAGCATCCATGATTTGTTATTATCAATTATTTCTTCGCAAATCGATTATACTTTTTCGCAAATCCTATCCTGATTCCTCCTCTTCCCATACCTCTCTTGCTGTTTCAATTCTAAACACCGCCCACCTTAGCCGTCTGACTGTCTGGATCTTGACTCTCTGTCTGTTGACTTGGTTTTGATTAAGTACCTGTGAATAAGCTGGTTCCTGCAATTTCACTTTTGTGGGCACTGTAGAAATGTTGAGTTTAATCAGTTTATGATTATGATTACAATTACTGACTGTTTGTTAACTTAGGGATGATTATTGAGAACTCAATCAAGAGCCTCTGTTCTACTGAATCAAGAACTTCTTATTAATACTTCTTACAAATATCCTCATATTCTTTCTAGTAACTTACAGTAAAATATGTGTTTCTGCATTCAACAGACACGAAACTATCTGCCTACACTAACTACAGATACTACGCTGCTGTGATGAATGGCGCAGGTGTAGCTTACAGTCAGCCGAGTAGCGTTACCACGTTGCCCGATTTGCCTCTGGTCTTGAACGCCCCTCTTTACAGGGTGGACCCCGACAGGCCTTTCATCATCTACCTGTCATGGAAGCCTCCACTGTTTCCAAACGGTTTGACATTTGTTCTTACTTAGTCTCTGCTGAATCGTTTAACGACGGGCTTGTACTAAAGTGTAAGACATAATTAATAACGCTGGTCGTTGAAGGGTTAATTGTTTGTTATTAGAAAATGTCTCACATTGTGTAGCAGTATCGATAGGCGATGATAATTTTCTTGTTTCTGTTTGTATCACATGTCACTTAAACTGGTTTGGTTTTCTGCCTTTTTATCACAAAATTCATGATGGATACATTCCAAGAGCTAAATGCTTTGTTAATTTTGTGTATGCACAATATAAGTGACAGCTTAATAATAATAATAAATTAATGATAATAGAAGCTGTGGCAAGATTAATTTTGTGTAAGCATGTTATAAATACGTTACCAGTGAAATTTGATATTGCCCTTCTTCCAACATGTTTGCTCAGAAGTGCACACATGTGACATTATGGGTCGTCGAGACGCATCTGCAGTTGTAATGCAGAGCAATTGTGCACAAAGGACTCGCTCAAGGTCCCTACACAGTGACAGTCTAATAATAACAATAATAATAACAATAATGATTCCTATTCCCCTCAATGAGACCTGTCATCAGGTTGCCCTCATTGTTGTCTCATTGTTGTCTCATAACATGTCCAAAGTAACGCAGTTTTCGTGCCTGGACGTGTTGCAACAGTTCATTTCTGGCCTCTTTCAATCTGTATACCCGCTGGTTGGTCATGATTTGTGTTTAAGAAATGCTCATCATCTTTCTAATGCACTTAGTTCTTGTTGAGCACATTTAAGTCCTTCTCAAAAGTGCTACATTGCATTTTCAATGAATGCCTGTTGTGCTAAAATTTAGTTTTGTTTCATACTTTACGATTGATTATAACTTACTTTCAGGTCCGATACTATGGTACATGCTGCTGCGCGATGGTGTGGAGGTGTTTCGTGATGCTAGTCAGCTGCAGTTTCCTGACAACAATGCCATCGTTCCATACATTGTCTATCACTACTCTGTCCAAGCATGCAACCCTGTTGGATGCGTTTCTAGTCCCACGGTAGGATAACTAACCATCTCGCACTCGACACTTAAAGACTGCACTATTTCGAACTGGTTCTCAGACAACATGCCGGAAGAAGCTCTGATTTCTTTGCCTTGAAGTGACTATAAGTTTTCAATTGCAATTGCAGATGTTACAGGATTGCTTCAGGCAATTGCTGTTCATTACAATGTAGTATTGTGCTTTTTGGTTGTGGACCTCCCATTGGATCTTTGTATCTTGCCTTGGAACTCTCTAACCCCTTTCTATTCTGCTCTGATATCTATCTTCTTTGGCCGAGGTTGGACAGGGAGTGCCTCTGAGTAGGTTTCGTAATGAGGCACTATGACAAGTTTTATTGATTGATTGATTGACTGACTAATTGACTGACTAACTGATTGAAGGATTGGTTGATTGACTGACTGATTGATTGATTGCAAGTTTTCACTAGATGATGATCCTGACAATGTCAACTGACATAACTTCACCGGTCCTTAAGAGCCTTAACTAATAGGCATTCATTGAGGTGCTTTGTTTATCATAAAGTTTTTTCCTGCAATATTTAAATGAGAGTATAATAATTATCTTCCTGTTTTCCAGATTGTGGCAGCCACACTGCAGGGCAAACCAGACCTGGTAACACCACCCGTTGTTGTGGCGCTGTCATCTACTTCCTTGGAGATCAGATGGACTGCGCCTGGAAAACCTAACGGTATCATCTCAAGCTACATTGTTGTACAGATGTTGCCACAATATGCTGTTGTTACAAACGTAACATCCGGATTGCAACAGTACACAGTCACCTACAAAGGTCTGTTCACAACTGCCTTCAACTTTTAGAATATCTGGTTCAGTCTTTAGGTGTCACTGATTTACTGCCTGTAATCTGTCCTCTTGAACACTTATGTCCTTTAACCTTGAACTAAGGCTTCCCTAGCTCGTTTAGCTCGTTTAACTGTTTGGCTGTTATATTTTGTTCTGAGTTTTGTTATAGTTTATTCAGGAAGCGTTTGCCCCAAGTAGAATCAGTTTTTGTCAGCAGTCTGTTTTCTTCCATTTGAGCTTTCAAAGGAAATGAATAGCTCTGTTGTGTTATCAGATTCTTATAACAGTATGATAGACATGAGTTCCAATCTAATCTGGAATCTGTTAATGCATCATTGTGAAAATCGTGTAGTTAGTAAGTAAGTAAGTAAGCAAGCAAGTAAGTAAGCAAGCAAGTTATCTATTTGCCACATGCTTTGAAGCATTAAGTACTGTTTTGCCACATGTGTCAAAGTATTTTGTGAACCTCCAAAGTAGATGGTAATTTATTAATATAGCTTTAGGTAATTTATTATTGATTAATTATCTGTGGGATTGTTGAGAGTTATGAAGATTCATCCAACACCACTGAGCACTGAGAGTGAGTGAATGCCAAATGTACTGATCTTAACTGCTTGCTGTGTTTCTGTCTAGGTTTGATTCCATATACATCATATCAGTTTCTACTTATGGTCTGCACTGAAGTCGGCTGCACGAACAGCTCCACTGTTCAGTCTGCTACCCTACAGGACAGACCAGCGGGTAAGATTATCGGTTTCAGACTGATTACAGCCTCTGTCATTGTCTTATTTCTTCAAAACTTGTGGCAGCACAGGGAGTTTCCCCTGATGTTTTTAATTGAGTAAGTAAACTTTATTTGATCATTACAAATAAGCCTGCTTTATAAAATCAATACATACAAACTGTGTGCAAACAGTACAACGAATGACAAGAAAAGTTTTGTCAAATGATGCAAGATATTAGTAATCTAACAAACACAATGTCAGTAAAAGGTGATGCAGTATTAAAAGCACTTCAATACTATTTTACCACTGCCCAACCATCCCCCAATTTAGATATCTGACATGATACCGTTTAAGTATTTGGTATGCAGTTCACATAGAACATAGTTCGGTGTTTAATTAATTATTCATCTATTACGTCAGTATGAATGGATGATGATAAGTTATTACAGGAGTCAAATTTAACTGTCGGCAGCCATGCTTGGCGCCCATAGTTCTATACATTTAAGTTAACTAATGTCACCGCCTAGCAAAAGAAGAGCTAGTCAACCTTACTGGGATGATGATTACCTGCCTCCATTGTTATGCTCTTTCTCCAGGCATCTCAAGTCCTCAGCTTCTCATCGTTAGCTCCACACTCCTGGAGATATTCTGGTCTGCTCCTACTCAGTTGAACGGCATCATCACTTTCTTTGCGATCTATCGCTCTATCGGGGGACTTCCGTTTTCACTCCTGCAAAATGTATCGGGCGACGCTCTAAATTCCACAGATCCAGGTGTAATGCCTGGCCAACAGTACTCGTACATTCTCGAGGCGAGAACGATCGCAGGGGGCACCAACAGCACAGAGACGACGGTCACTGTGCCACAGGCCACACCTCTCGTCATCCCCACACCGAGGAATGTCACCGTCCTTTCTGCCATGTCCATTTACATCGAATGGGACCCGGTGGTCGATTCCCAGGGTCCCATCGACCAGTATAAGGTCGTTCTAAATGCTGGTTCCCCGTCGCAGTTACTGATATCTGTCGGGTTGGCCACCAACTGTACCTTCACTGACCTTTGTCCGTTCACGACATACCGCGTGCGAATCCAGGCCTGTCTGCTGATTGTGTTACCTGTGGCGGCCGGTTGTGGTACGGGGCCTGGTGTCGATGTCCAGACGTTTGAGGCTCCTCCTCTTGGTCAGTTGCCCCCATCCGCAATTGCCACAGGGCCCTCGGCAGTCTATCTCTCGTGGTTGCCCCCGCAGAATCCAAATGGCATCATCGCACAGTATCGGATTTTCAGACGTCCAGGTCGAAGCAACAGCTCCAGACTGCTTGTGAACATTGTGAATGCGTCAACCCTCAGTTATTACAACACTGGTCCAGATCTCTTGCCTTTCACGGAGTTCGAATATTGCTTGACCTGTGTCAATTCCAAAGGCGAGGTGTCCAGCAACTGGACGTTTGTACGAACCCTGCCTGCTCCTCCGCAGGTCATCTACCCGCCAGCGATCTCCGACATCAGTGCATTCACCTTCAGGGTGAAATGGCAGCCACCTCTTGTTCCAAACGGAGTCATTATCAACTATCGCATCCAGTATCGCTATACGCTCTCCGATCCAGCTATCTCTCCTCAGACAGACTCCCTTTCAGTCGATGGTTCCACGTCCAATACCAGCGTCAGCGGTCTGACCCCCTACACGACGTATGACGTCAGAGTCATAGCTGTCAACACGGCTGGAAGTCTGATCAGCAACTGGACACGAATGACCACGGCTCAGGCAGCTCCGGCCGATCTCGTACTGTTCGATGTGGAGAAGATGACCAATGGTCTGTCTGTTATACTCCGGTGGAATGCTCCGGTCAGGCCCAACGGTGTCGTCAGCAACTACCTCATCTACGAGTATGGCAACATCAATGCCATCTACCAGGGCTTGACACGTCAGTTTGAATACCTTCGTCTCAAACCGTTTACGCCCTACCAGGTCCGGCTGGAGGCGTGCACTTATGGGGGTTGCACGCGGTCAGCATGGCAGAGTTTTTCCACGGCAGAGGTCGCTCCTCAGGGTCAAGCTGCGCCGAGCGTGGCATCAGCGAATTCAACAGCGGTCTCAATCCAATGGCAGAAGCCAACCGACGCGTTCGGAAGGATACTCAGCTACAGCGTGCTGAGACAGTCATACGGACGCATACAGAAGAGATCAACATCTGATCTAGTGGTGATATTCACGACAACTGACACTAACCAAGACCAGTACGAGTACACCGATAACACTGCCCAGCCGTTCACGCGCTACGGATATCTCGTACGAGCAACGAACGCCATTGGATCTACAGACAGTCCATTGATGACCATTGAAACACGACAGGCGGCTCCAGACTCGCTGCTGCCTCCAAAAGCGTCGACTGTCGACGGACAGTTCGACCGGCTTCTAATTCAGTGGAGTGAACCGGAGCAGCCCAACGGAGTCATCATCTCGTACCAGCTTCGGAGAAATTCCTCGGTTCCTATCGGTTTTGGCGTGAACGACACCAAGCAGTACGTCGATCGAGGACTGTCTGCTTACACCGTGTATTCGTACGTGATGACGGTCTGCACGGGCGGTGGATGCACTTCAAGTCCGCCGACCATCATTCGAACGCCAGAGACTGCGCCACTGTTTGTAGCGCCACCTGTTGTCATGGCAATTGATTCGACCACTCTATTCGTCAACTGGTCCGTGCCTGATATAACGAATGGCCAGTTGTTATCTTATCAGCTGAAGATAAACGATGTTGTCTCATACACCGGATTGAATACTTCTTTCATGGCGTCAAACCTGACGCCCTACAAAGCGTACGCATTCGTTCTGATCGCTTGCACAGGGGGCGGTTGTACATCCAGTGCATCCACAATAGGTCGACCGAACGAGGCTGTCCCTTCTGGGATGTCGGCTCCAGTGCTGCGGGCAACCGGAGCGACTTCGGTCGAAGTCGCATGGACATTACCAGCCCAACCGAACGGTGTCATCACGTCATACGAACTGAGGAGGAATGCGACGCTGATTCAAGTCACGTCACAAACGCAGTATGTCGACAGCGATCTAGACCCAGGGACAACATACTATTTTCAAGTGACGGCCTATAACAGCAAAGGCGGGGTACAGAGTCCGTTCGCCTCTATCTCCACATTTCCCACATCGCCGGCAGGTATGCGCCCGCCATCCCTCGAGGCAGTGTCGCCTACCTCGGTGAGGGTTACCTGGCAACCGCCTCTAAAGCCAAACGGAAACATCGTCAACTACACGTTATATCGTGATGCGGATGTCGTTCTTCCACAGCTGCAGCAGCAGAGTGTTGTTGTGACAGGTCTTGACCCTTGGACCAATTACAGCTTCCGCATTGAGGCGTGCACGATGATTGGATGCGCCCTGAGCGACCCTGCCCAGATTGCGACCTCTGCGGCACCACCTGTAGACCTCTCTGCACCCCGGTTGACGGCCCTTGCAGACCACAACGGAGCCTCAGCTGGAGTTCTTGTGGAATGGACTCCTCCTGGAAGACCAAATGGATTCATCACACGCTATGATCTGCTGCGGAGGGACTATCCTACACAAACAACTGGTAATTTTAATGTCCTCGTTCTGAGAATTATACTTTTATTCATAAATTTTAGTTACTAGTGTGTTAGTAGGTTATCGTTGTTAGTGCAAGAGTAATTTCCAAACAAGAAAGGGTGAAAAAAATGTAATTAAAAAAAAGGTCGTGTTAGACTTAAAACTGACCAGCCATCGAACTCACACTGTCAGTTTAGTTGCTCAATGCCCATCTTATGTCTGCTTGCAATGAATCTATTATTTGAATTGGGGCTCAGTGTTTTGGAATGTATGGTGACTGGTGAGGATTGTAATGTAATGTAATTGAACATTATTACAGTGCCCGGTCCAGATTTCTACTCAGTAGGGCTATACTGTTACTAGTAAGATCTGCCTTGTATAAACTGAGGCAAAACAAAAATTCATAAAATCTTTGCACACTGCAAAACTAATAATCAAGAGAATGAGTCTTTTTAAATAAATACTCGTTACCTGGTACTCCAACTCGGTACTAGTCACTCGTAATACTCAACAGGAAGTTGATATTCGGTTCATCCCTCATGACTACAATCAGTTGCTCGACATCTATGACCTGGGTCCCTATAGGCAGAAAACTCCATGGCTGAACATGCTCATGATTTTTCTGTGGTTTGTGATGTCTGGTGATGCGTGATTTAATCACATATAATGTCTGGTACTTTCAGGACAGTTGATCTACAGTGGAGTTGATAAACGTTATGCAGACATCGCTGTTCGTCCATACTCCGACTATGAATACATGGTGACTGCGTATAATTCGGAGGGACAGACAAGCAGCCCGTGGCAACGGGTTCGCACATTAGAAGGTCCACCAGAGGGTGTTCCTGCCCCTATTGTTAAGGTTAATATCGCTTCTGTTAATGACGATACAAGAGAAGAGTAGCCTCTTAAGCTAGCCCTGAGACAACCATGGGTATGACGTGTTAGCGACTTCATTTTCTTAGCTTTGGCATATGAGGGCAGGTGTCCAGTCCTCTTCCCCACAGTATAATCTTCCCACTGACAGTGTACAGTTAGTGTACTCATCATGGCTGAGTTGACTAGGGGGTGCAGTGGAGCATACATTTTGACAAATTTTTTCCCTGGCACGGATTTGACCCCCAATCTCTCGGTTGACGCACGGATTTGACCCCCAACCTCTCAGTTAACACACGGATTTGACCACCAACCTCTCGGTTGACAGTCCAGCCTGACACTACACTATCAATCACCTGAAGAGAGAGAGGTAACCGTCCACCAATGTAGATGTGCTGAGGTTAAGAATATTAAGTTGTCAACATATCCCACTATCAAGACTATTGCTGCCTCTTTGGGTTAGGCACTGCTTATCCATCTCATCATCTGATAAAAACTGTCGATTTCATGGATCAGAAAGTTTAGTCAATTGTAATTAGATCAAGCCTACAGCAATACCTGTTATTTTTTGGTACATGTGGAGCTCAAACGTAAGATATCTAGCTGTTCTTGTTATTGTTTTCTCTTTCTCCTCCTCCTCGTCCTCCTCCTCCTCTTGCTCTTCTTCTTTATCCTTGTGACTGGAGATTCTGGTCACTGCTGTGGTTGTGATTCATCTTTGCTTTTAAGCTTTGAATCTTTTCTAAATTCACATTTCTTGAGTAAGCCACCAAAGACGAGCTCTTGTTTGTCATTTCTTCAGTTTACTTTCTCATGATCTTAGCTATTGCTTTCTTCCTTTGTCTCCTTCTCTGTGTCTGTCTGTTCCTGTTCATCCCCTGTTGTTTTCTAGTCTACGTATGGTTCGGTTATTTTGTGTCATTTTCGCTCTGATTCTGTTTTGTGCTGATAACTTCTAAATGTGATTTCTTTCGTTTTTCTGATCCTAGGCAGTGACATCCCGACGTATAACTCTTCTGCAAAGTGATCCAACGCGTAGTAATGGCGTCATCGATCACTACAATGTGTACATCAACAATAATCTAGTGAGTCCACTTCGTTGCTAAGCCTGGATGGGCTCGTTGTACTCAAATTGAATAAAATTTGTTGATTGTTCATTCCTCAAACTACTTAATTGTATCATTATTGGACAATTGGATCCAAAAGTTGAGAATAGCCTTGGCACAATTTTGGAAGGGCATTCAAATATTTTGTTTTCATCACACCTTGTCACCTTGTGCTGTTATTTCTTGGAAATCTAGCGACCGCCATGACCAATCCTCTCCAATTTTTTCTGTCCAAAGTTGCGTCTCTTAATTCCTCCAGGCTCATTTCAGTTTTTTCATTTATCACATTCATCCATTTTTTCCTTGGGCGCCCTCTTTTCTTTCTTCCTCCTCCATATGCCAGCATTATTTCTTTTTCCATTCCATTTGATCGCATAACATGTTTGAAAAACCCTAGCTTCCTTCTCAACGCTGTTTGTTGTAACATCTCATCATTCTCGACTCCAATCTTTCTGCGCACTCCTTCGTTTTTCTTCTTCTCTGTCCATGATTCTCTGCATCTTCCTCCATATCCACATTTCGCATGCATTGATCTTCTTCTCCATGTTCTTTGTCATTGTCCATGTCTCACAGCCACATAGTACTGTAGGAAAGATCATTGCTCTCACTAATCTTTTTTTGTGTCTATGCTCACATGTTTGTCTTTCCATATCTTTTCCAGTCCGTTCATTGCAGTTTTCCCTATCGCCACCCTTCTCTTTATTTCCGAGTCACATTTTCCCTCTTTTTCTATTAATGATCCCAGGAACGTGAAGCTTGTTACCACCTGTATTTCCTCTCCGTCTATCTCGAAATTGTCCCAATCAGCTGTTGTCATTATCTTTGTCTTCTTTAAGTTGAAGTATAGGCCTGCCTTCCCACTTTCTCTCTTCAGTCTTCTTATCAGATTTTCCAGATCTGCTTTCTTCCCTGCCAGTAGTGTTGTGTCATCCGCATATCTTAGATTATTCAATGTCCTTCATGGGATGATTTTCAACGTTCTTTGCAATATGTGCACAGATTCAGTGGTTGATTCTTTTGTGTTTATTTACATTTATTATATGTATGTTTTTATTACAGGTTCTTTGTGGCCTTGGAAATTTAGCATAATATTAATATTAATAAGACAGCTTACCAGTAATAATATTAATAATTATTTTTACATGTAATAGTAATAATTGAAATGTACCCTTAGTACAAGTAATCGCTCTTTACTGTTTACACATGAATCCCCAATGTTGTATTGTGGAATTACAGACCAGGTTTGACAAGAGATAAGTATTTTGGTGATAGAATGAATACCTTTTCTTTAACACTATTCTGAATCATTTAAAAGTCATGGTTAATAAAAATACGAATTTTGCAGAGTTTTGTTAGCAAAACGTCGCAACTGGAGCTGACGTTATTGAGCCCATTCACTGAATACACCATCTCTGTACAAGTCTGTACCTTGGGCGGTTGTACTAATAGCCCGACTGTCGAGGTACGCACATCGTCCGATGTGCCCCAGAACCAACCGGATCCGGTCATTGACAACATAACATCAACTGCAATGAATTTGTCTTGGTCCAATCCGCATGCTCCAAATGGAATAATATCCGGGTGAGATACGGTTCTATCGGAACTTTTTGAATTTCTCAAGATATCTTGTTTCGGTCTTAGATGATTTCTGATGTGTGGTTGCTCTGAACCTTTGGAAATGTCATTTCAGATGAGTTGCTATTCAGATTTGTCTGTGTTAGGAGATTTGTATTCATTCTGAGCATTCATATAGCGCCCCTTCAAGAACTTACTCGGTATGATTATATGAATGTTTGCATTTTTATGACCTCAACCCTTCTTATTTTTCAATTAATTGATCAGGTGAGATATAATGCTGGGACTCAGAGCTTCATAAACTCTCTCATCAGATGAAACTGGTTCTTAATTGCTAGGTTTGAGCTGATGATGAAACAAGGGTGTCCTTATCCATATGCAGACGGGCAGGACCAGGTGACCATCTGGTGCACCGAGGGTTCATCGAGCACCGTGGTTACCGGTTTGGTCTACTCGGCTCACGTCGCTCCGCTCATCCCTTACATGGTCTATCGATTCCAACTCGTTTCCTATAATGATGCTGGACGCCTGGAGGTGCCAGCGAATGTCAGTGGCACCACTCTGCCAGATGGTAGGTCTCTTTCCTTAGTAGTTTATGAAATTCTCAAACACTTTGTCAATCTATCAATTAGTTAAAATTTATATTGCAACCTTCAAGATCTCTACACTGAGGCATACTTGCAAAATGGTAATGCTTTCATTTGTCATTGAATTAAAGGCTGTCAACTGCATAATGGTGATCCATTTAGATGTATGTATGTATGTATGTATGTATGTATGCATGTATGCATGTAATATGTGTTGTCCTGACCCTATGCAGTTTGCTCACTTTTATATGAACTATTGAACTTGTCATAAATCCTCTAATGTCCTGGCAATGCCCAGGACCTTGGGGTTAGTGGCATATAACCCCTCGGTGCCCCCATCTGGAATGTGAGAACAAGCCTCCACTCTGGGTGACTTAACATATAGGAGACTCAGAAGTCACTTGAAACTGTAAATTGATTTACATTATACCGCACTTCTGGGGTTTAATGTATATTCTGCCCCATTGGTAGATGCCGATACTTGGGTGATTTGTCTGTTGCCGAATTGTTGGGAAGTTTTACATTACATATACCATTGCAAGATGATGAGAGAAAATCTATCAGCTCTGTTTTACCAATTTAGAGATATTTAGTTGTCTCGTTCTGTTTGTTGATTATATTTTCTCATCTTGCAATATGTTTTAACAGCCAGTACTTAATTCATATATAAGCATTCTAGGCCTTGTAAGGCATATGCATTTGTCAGATGCAAATATAGGCCATTTCCTTACTTACCTGTTGCCTCTGAAGTGTATCTTTAAGCTATTCTAGACACTGTGCTGCTTTGTGCTGCTTTTACAGTCCAGTAGTCCTACACGACACTTCTATGTTCTGATTACATTGTACAGTACTAACAGGATGATGAGGATGATGATGAGTTCTCTGCCCGAAGACAGGTCCATTGGCTATTTACGCCACCCGGGAATGAGTAAGTGAGATGGTTTCCCGTTGCCTTCCTCACAGACAATTTTGGGTGAGCAACTTGTCCAAGGTCGCTACACAGTGACTTGATGTGGGTTCTAGCCTGCGACCCATCAGTTGCAAAACACAGAACATACTGTTTTGCCTCTGTGTCCCATTAGTGTTTCCTTAGTTCATACTAGTCACTATTATACTGTATATAAATCACAATACATTGTGACTGTATCCTTAACAGGTCCTGTCTACAGGATCGATCATCCTCCGACGTTGAAGCTGAGCGCAAATGTTCTGCTGCTTAACTGGACGGAGAGTTTCTATATAAACGCAGAGATCAAGTCCTTCACACTCTATCGCAATGACCTCATGGAATATATTGGAAAGGATGCCTTCTACTATGACAACATTGTCGCAAGGAACATATGTGAGTGTCTGGGAGGTTTTGAACTGCATTCGTCATCTCAATAATTTGTAACTGAAACCTCTAACTGCTTAACTTTATTATATGGTTGCCAACCGTCTTAGAATGGCCGGGACAGTCCCAGAATTGACCCAGGTTGTCTTGGGCAATGCTTATTTTGTCCAGGAATCCAGGAATAGATATGTTATTGCAAAAATTATGCGATTCAATGACATAACCAATTCCAAGCATCATGAGCAATACTGTAATACAACATCTTAAAGCTCAATGTTCAATATCATAATTTAATCATGTTTTTGTTTCCATTATCGACTTTTGATTAAGGACTCAATACTTTCTAAGTCTCAAACATCATTTGAAACTTCATAGGCCTAGTGAAATGCGGAAAACTTTGTGGGTTTGGGAATTTCAACGATTTGGTATGTTGCAGGTTTTGGAAAATGACCCGGAGTGGGTTTGTTCAGAGTTGGCAACCCTACTTGGCTACCTTTTTCCCTCGGAATATGTTAGTATTAGGATGCAGTGCTTGATATAATTGTCAAAGGTTTTATTTAGTATGAACTGACCCAGAAATTGACACTTGACCCCACGCTAGTTGCATTCAATTAAATTTCTCACTTTTGCAGTTGCTGATTCATTGTGCATTTGTGTGTACTTTTTCTCCAAGCGTTTCTTAACTTTTGATTTTATTTTGGCATTTTCGAGTTAATCATTTGCTATTTCAGCGTACGTATACCAAGTGTCCTTGGCAACGGACTATGGCCAGGCATCATCGCCACGGTTACTGTTCGACCCAAGTAGACCGGATTTTATAGGTAATAATATCAGAGATGAGCAGCAATCCATCAGTCTCTTTGGCTGCAGTTATTCTTATGGCAAGTTGAATGGTTTCTTTATAAATGGTTTTGATATTGAATTCTGACCATGTTTCAGAGATTTGTGTCTTGACTTGCAGGGTATCTACACCAGGGGTGGGTAACTGATAGATTAGATTCTAATCATTTAGGTTATGATCACTTAAATTCTAATCATTTAGATTCTAATCAATTAGATTCTAAGCAATTAGATTCTAAGCAATTAGATTCTAAGCAATTAGATTCTAATCAATTAGATTCTAAGCAATTAGATTCTAATCAATTAGATTCTGATCAATTAGACTCTAATCGATTAGACAAACAGCTAATTCTAAAGTTAATTGATTAGCTATAAGATTTTGGTAATTCTAATTGTTATCAATTAGTGATTTGATTGATCTCTGCTGACAGGCATAAAATGATGTGGAACCCATTGAGACCAACAGAAGAGTAATTGAGGCTCTCACTCAATGAAATTGAAAACTAATCAGGGTTGAGTATTTGTAAATAAATATGTCAATACAATACAATACTTCTAGTTGCTATAGTCTTACGTTCATACAAAGCTAATATTTTAAGGAGAGCAAATCTCACATCTTTTGTATTGATTGCAATAAATAAACAAACATTAATTTATGGAGCTGAGTATTTGTGAGTGAAGAACCTAATGAAGAATTTAGTCCTACGCCATAGCCATATTATATAGGAGGAGCAGGCCCAAATTTGCACACCACTTTTAAAGGTATGCACTCAAACCATTCAGATAACGTGTTGCACACACATACATACTTTGCACATAATGCACAAGTATGTATGTTTGTATATGTGTTTGTGTACATACGCACAATGGCTGGGTGTGTATATACACACTTTTTCTTGTTTTTGAATTGTAGGATGTGCTTAACTACTTTATAGTTGTGCAATTCAGTTTAATTTTGTGGCAAAACCTCTTTGAATTTCATATTTCGATTAAATTAAATAAATGGTTTTGGTTTTATTAATTGTTTCCATGAAGTTCTAACAAATGAATCACAAGGTAACGTTACTGAGTACTGATCACTTTATTGGCACCAGTTTTACGCTTTACCTCTTTTAAACACTTGTGTTTCACTGGCGAGTCTTAAAGAGTGTAAAGTTACAAGATTTTATATAGCTCCCCAAACTTTCCTGCTCAATGAAAGCTTGAACCTTCACGTGCCACGTAAGCAGACACGCACTCACTCAATGAAATTGAAAAATAATCAAAAAAACACTGAGCCAATCTGCCTTTGTGGTTCACAAATCATCGCCATTTTTTTTAATGAATTAATAAATCATGATTGTAATAATAATCTCCAGATTTCTTCAGTGCCAAGAATCTAAATGGTAGGAATTGGTTTTTCACATGTTCAAAATTCAACACTTCAAAGGCAATATTGGTGAGGCTATTTGGGTGAGGTTTGTGACTCCAAGTCAAGGCCCAAAGAGGAATCAGAGTGGATTCTTTAAAACTGGTGAAGAAGAAAGATTTTCAAAATCCAGAGGAGACTTGTCAGAATGTGTGTGTAAAGAAACATGGATATCCAGACTTCTGGGACTAGTAGGCATTATTCATCGACTATGTGGGATCTTTAGTGAATCAGTAAAATCATAAAGATGTTCCGTAATCCACGTGGGTTAGCTCTTTGGGGCATGTGGTGACCATTGTTATGTTCCTCTAAAAAAGGGTCAAAACTCAAACTTCAACCAAATTCTGTGAAAAAATGTACACATTGAAGGAAATTGTGAATTGGCATGAGGTATGTCGTTTGAAAAATTAGCAAACTATTTTTCTGATTTACCTAATTGCGACTTAGCTTTCAGGCACAATCAGTTTATGCCTATTGTTTCATACATCGGCACAATAAAAGTTGCTAAAGAAACATTTTTATAATTAATTATTTGAAAAATTCAAACTGTAAATTGTTCTTTGCTTTTAATGGTTTGGTATAAATTAGAATTCTGCTGTTGATTTATTTCTGACATTTGTATTTAACATTTGGACACATGAGAAGACATTTCAATCACTTTTGGCATGTATAAATTATTTTGCTCACTAAATTTGCACTTCAGATAATCTAATTTAAATCTTTTTCGTGTAATTTTTAGGCCATTCATGTTACATTACATTGCATTATTCACCATTGTTGTGACTATTGTCCTGGGCTTTATTAATTGATGCCCTGATTTCATCTGAAAATATTTCATAATAGCAGAAGTATCTGCATAAATCAGTGTTTACTTCTTTGAAAAAATAATGCATTATCTAATATATTATTAGTGACAGTTGATTGTATGAACAAATGAATATTTAAATTGTAGTGATAACCATCCCTCATGACTATTAAACTCTAGTAATAATCATCCCTCATGAATATTTGAATTATAGTGATAACCATCCCTTATGAATATTCAAATTTTAGTGATAACCATCCCTTATGAATATTTGAATTCTAGTGATAACCAACCATCCCTCATAAATACTTGAGTATTAGTGATAACCATCCCTCACAAATATTCAAATTCTAGTGATAGCCATTCCTCAGGAATATTCAAATTCTAGTGAAAACCATCCCTCATGAATATTTGAATTTTGGGTTATAACCATGCTATGATTTTATTTTTGCATAAGGTTGAATGCTCTATTACAACTTTGACTAAATAATATTTTATTTTATTCTGAATGCCTTTGATGTTTATCTGTTCATACTCATCAGTAATTTAATGACCTAAATTGAAAACTTCTTTTCATATATCGCCAATGATTTATCTGTTGGTGCAGTACTGTCGAGCCTGGCTCCGAGTGCTGCGTTGTCGACTTTGGAACCAGTCTACAGAGAAGTCTGGTTCATCGTTGTCGTTGCTGTTGCTGGTCTGTTACTTCTCTTTCTATGCATCACAGTTGTCTGTACGATGTCTACAAGGAGATGTGTACCATACGTTCGAGAGAGATCCACAATACAGGAGAAACACACCATACGAAGAACGGTGATGAGTTATGGTTTTAATTTTGACAATAATAATCTTTAGAAATAAAGAGAGATCTCTCTGTCTGTTTGTCTTTGTCAGGCGATGTACTTGCACAATTTTAAAGCTATTCACTCGAAACCTTCACCGTTCGCTCGGGGAACACCTTACACACGCAGTCGAGTGGTTTGTGAAAGCTGCGGCTGCCTTCTTCGTGGTCTCCAGGGCCAAAAACCTCTCTCAGGACCCCCAGGAAAGTTTCCTTCTCAGTTGCCAGGATTGTCTCGCCAAAACACTTGCGTATCTTATCTCTCTGCCACACCTTTAGTTCGGTAGATAAACGTTTGCACAATTGGTCACATGGGTTTGTACTGTGTATGCATTTGGAATCTTCTACAGCTATTGACTCTAAGCCTTCGCCATTCGCTCGGGGAATAAATAGACGTTTTGGGAGATATACGTTTCGACAGTTGCTCAGGTCGGTATGTACGGATTTGCACACTTTTAGACCTATTCACTTGAAACCTTTGCCGTTTGCTCAGGGAATACCTCCGACACCCAGCAGAGGCATGGTGAAGCCCGTGGCCGCCAGCTTCCTCCTCTCCAGGGCCAAAGACCTGTCTCAACCCGGGCGAATACCGGCTGCCCCAGCTTGTTACGATAATAACAGTGATTATGATAAAAACCTGACTTGGCAGAAATGTGATCGATATGATAATAATAATTATAATATATACATAATAATAATTGCCTCTCGTGAAGAATCATGGGTCAGATAATACTTTAGCTCACGATTCAACTGCAACTGGCATTGTTCATTCTTGCTGTTAACCCGTGAATAATCACGGGTCATACTTAATTTTAACATTGCTACGGTAGTGGTGAAGACACTTTGACGCAGAGCTAAAATAGGTCTGCACATTAATTAAACGAAACGGTCGACGAACTGTTCCTCACCTACACTGCAAGTTCGCAGCGATCAATACCAAGATAAACAAAAAACCCATTTCCCACTAAGTTTCCGTTTAGTTTTAATAATTGCAAATATATTTACATTACACGATGAATTTAACTTTAATAACTGAATATATACTTATATAGACGCGAATAAAAAATTTTTTAATCGAACGTCTGTTCACAGTGACTTGCGCTCCATATTGGTCAAGTGTTTAGGTCAACTTCTGTCCAATCACGCATCTTAGATTCAACTTCTGACCAATCACAC
This sequence comes from Bimastos eiseni, assembly GCA_959347315.1. Taxonomy (NCBI): domain Eukaryota; kingdom Metazoa; phylum Annelida; class Clitellata; order Crassiclitellata; family Lumbricidae; genus Bimastos; species Bimastos eiseni. Next base: position 4,981,130 of record OY365806.1, read on the forward strand.
GCCTTAGATATGACGGACAAATCACGTGACTTAGGTAATTATATAGGTAGATGATAATAATGATGATTAAAATATTAATAACAATAATAATTATTATTTTGTTCAGCACGATGGGGACGAGAATCTTTAATGCACTTTTGGGGAGTTTTCTACCATGGGCATTAAAATAGTATTATAGCAATTATAACTATTTTTTTAATTAAAATAATAATTATTATTATAAAATTGATTAATAACAATTTTTTTAATTTAAAACTGACAATGATTACAAACATACGATGAACAAATGTTGACATGTTGTTATAAGATATGCAAGTTATTTCAGGAGTTGAATTTAATTGTCGGCCTCCGTGCAAGGCGCCTATTGCGTTATACATCTAGCATGAGGTTGCTGAGGGTGAAGGTCATGCAAGAGTGAGGTCGCAGGTCGTGAAGATCTCTTTTGGTGACACAAGCATGGACGGTTTAAGGTCACAGATGGCAAAGGTTCTGGATGATTAAAGTCACAAAGGGTGATGGTTATGGAAGGTGAAGGTCAAGGGCAGTGAAGGTTAGCAAAGGTGACAGCTCAGGGAGAGTTTATGCTTGTGCATTACCCAATACAGGGATGTAATTGTGAGCATGTAACCGTTTTCATATGTATTTCGTGTCGTTTATTCTTAGTAATGCAGCTCAACTGATTAAGACAAAGAAATAATGAAATGTTCTTTCAATATTATTTAATGATGATAAATTTGAAAGTTATTAAACTGAATTGGCGGTGACTTTGGCAAATTGATGCAAATAAATAACATATTCTAGCAAAAACTGTCATTAGTTGGTGTATACTTGTATTGATTTCATTAAAATATTTTTCTCCAAGGACCATGGTGATGTGGCATTTCGTCCGATCTACAGCCTGCCCGTTGTTCGAAGTCTCCATTCGGATAAAGCAGAAATGGATGGCTATGAAGGATATATAAATCCGGCAATGTCCGAAACAGCGTCGGAGGACGGAAGTCGAAACATCAGTCTCGTCGACGCCACGCTGGAGAAGCTGGAGAGAATGTCGCACGGATCGGCAGAGAAGGCGGCTAAGAAGCCAAAGATGAGAAGTTTGGAGAGGAAGCAGGACCTGTCATTTCGAGCGAGACCGAAGAGCCACGTGTCTCGTAATCTGGAGGAGTGGAGGAGTTTTGATAATGACGATGTTTCCCGTTACAGTGATTCAAATGCAGTTGGAACAGACAGTGGCCTACACAGTCTTGTGGTTAGACATTTTCAACTTTCATATGTATACACATTAATATATATATATATATTTATTATATATGATATATATATATAGTGTATATATAATTATATGTGCATTCGCAGCTATTTAGGGATGAATCCGAGTAGTGAGTTTTACGAGTTGAGTCGTACCGAGTCCGAGTTTCGTATGTTTAAAAAGATCTCATTCTCTAGACTTTAGTTTGGTAGTTTGCACATTTTTTTGAGGTTTTGCTTCAGTATTCACTAGGAAGTAATAACTAGTAAGTACTACTAGTTACAGTATTTGTGTTTTTAGTTAGGTCAATTGTTGTTTTATAATTAAAAACAAATTATATCTTCGAAATTATTATGTTTCGAAACAGAAAATCGGAAATCTGATTTTAGTTACAACTCATTAATGCCGAGTACTACGGAACTCGGCCGAGCCGAACTTCCGAGCTGAGTTTCTGTTCATCCCTAATAATTATACATACTGTCATACCAACCAGGCTATTGTATGGGGAGCAGATTTCACATATGATTTATTATTACATCTGTGTTCATTAATAAATATATATAAATTTATTATATATGCATATGTATGTATGCAACTATGCATGTATGTATATATGCATAGAAGTATGTATACAGCCACTACGGTGTCCTTTAGATAGGTCACAAAAGTTCTGCCTCTGCTGGCCGAAGTGGCTCTTGCCAAGTGTCATCCCAAATTACACCGAATCCAAAGCAAACTTAAACAGATTTCCAATCCATAAACACTCAGATTCAGTTATGTCTGAATGTAGTTGAGTTTTAGAACAGATAGCTGAGATAGAACAGCCATCTTGCATGTGCTTGTATGTATGTTTGCATGTATGTATGTGTGTGTGTGTTTGTATGTATGCTTCCTTCTCCATTTTGTCCTATTTTCCTTCATTGAATTCTCATCTACTAGTGTCTGGTGTCACATCTTTCACTGTGTTTCTTTGACAATGAGTTGTTTCTATTTGTTCTGTTGTAGTACGGAGATCTATTTGACGATCGAAGTGATCGACCAGTCAGCATTGTCAAGGAACACACAATGTTCCCAGACTCTCATGTCTAAACCAATTCACGTTTCTTCGCCCATCTATTTGTCTGCTGCTTTTCCTCATCATTTCTATTATTCTCTTTCATTCACTGTCACTCGTCATCCTGTTCTCTGTTTTCCTCTCTAACTATATTGTTTCTCACTTTTCTTGACTCTTTCCTATCAACCTGTGTTCTACACTACTTCAATTTTTTTATTTTTCTGCCAGGCACGGACAATTTGGTGCGTACAATTCAGCGTGAATATAAGTCTCCAGAACTTACAATGCAGTTGAGGGTTGGTCGGCAAAAATCGCCCATCCATATCAGCCGCAATATAGTACTCAAACTGCAACAAGAATCTACTGAATGTCGGGCTTCTAGTTTCAGGCAAAGATCCTTCTTTGCAAAATGTTGTCTTAGATAACCAAAGCCGTTCATGCATTGCTCAATTGCGTATTGATGCAGCCACGACTAATTTTATTACATAAATTGCATAGAATTGCGTTTTCTTGCAAACACTTGGATGGCTTTTAAAACTTCTTGAATTTATTATTATACATAGTATGTACATTTTATTGCCATTGAACTTTGAATTAGCATTTTAAATATTCTCATAATTGTCAGGCTCCAAATTGCCATAGAACCTAGGACCCCTTCATCCTTGTTTTTCCATCTTAACTATCTTCCCGCTTACTCTCCTCTTGCTTCGTCTTCCTTATTATCACCTGTCTTTCTCCAAACTCCTCTTTCTTGTTCTTTTACCACTTTTGCTTCTACCTTCTGCTCTCCTTGCATTTATTCTGATTTTTTTCTCATGACCACAATAACGTGCCTGTGAGGAGGTCCATCCTGACAGAAAGGCCACGATTGCCACAGGTTGCGTATACATATGTTCGTTCTTCGCAAGAAAACCGTTGACTTAAAAACGAGAACTGAGGTGAAGGAGATGATCTGCTGTTGTGACTCATCTGCCTCTGTCATTAGTTGTACCTGAGGACCCTGTCATCTGAAGAGGAGATGAAAGATTGGACAGAAAGATGATTTTAATGTTTGCGATTGTTTGTAGCCGACTGGTGTTGTGTTGTCTTTGTGTTGTTCGCGTCACTTTGTGTTCATCGTGCCATGAACACAGTTAGTGTGGTGCCTGTTTTTCGTGGAGAGTGTTCTTGGCGTTTGTTTTGTCCACAAAACACCTGCTCTTCTTGTTGGTACTTGAATTGTTGTTGTGCTTTTATGTGGCTCCTATATCATGACACTTGCATAATGCATATGAACCTATTATATAATTTGTGTCACTGTTCAGTGTGCAGCAGCAAAGTGTGTTTGGTGTAAACTATGTATTCAGTGTACAATGTTTGATTGGCAGCATTACGGGAAAGACTTTTTGGTTGGAGTAAAGTTTATGGAGCACATGTATATTCAAAGGAAGATAGTGTCAACCAATGAGGGATTATACCTCATATTGAGATTGTATGGGTAAAGTGGATCTTCAATGGGAGGTAGTTGAACTAATGTAGGAGAAGACCTATGATTGGACAAATGTATGTTATTGGGCTGAAGCAATGTGTGCAGGGAATGTATTTTTTAAGTTCTTCTGTGTGTTCTCAATTCGTATATTTTGTATATGTACATATTTTTAAATTTTGTGTAGTCGCTTCCTTCACTATGCTGAGGGGGGAGGGTTCTTGTTGTTCCATTTGCCGGTACAACAGCTATGCAAAACTACGCATTCTCTGTGATAGGCCCTAGGGTTTGGAAATGGAATGGCCTTTCTCTGGAGTTATGCCTGTTCCCTAAATCGTGTAGTAGTAGGCCTACATTTTATGGCCATTTGAAAATTTAAGTGTTTTGTCCAGGCTGAAGTTGGGAGCACTTTTGAATAGTTGACCAAAATAATAATTTTTTAATGAATGCTTATATTTACAGCGAAGAACATACGAAATCGTTTAGAAAGGGTGTTTCTTTAAGGCTATAGACAATCTTGTCGTTGCTATTATTTTGTTGAGCTTATTTGGCCTCGCCCTACATAAAGTGCTTGTCTTTATAATTATTTAATCACCTTTTGGTGTGAATGATGTTGTTAGATGTGCATCTGTTTCGGTTATGTTATCTTTTAAATGTTATTTTCTTACGTTTCACCACTCTTTGTATCGCGTCCACCGAATTGTCGACTATAACTTGTTTGAACATGATTATACGTTTGTTTTCACACGTTGTGTTTTACATTGTACACATCTCGAACTATCGATCAATCAATCATTACAATCAATTCAAATGGTTTATTTTTGGAATGAAGACAACAAAATCATCAAATTAACTTAGGCCATCACTGCGTGGCTACCAAAAGTGATAAAGATCCCTAAGTGGGGACACCAAAGTTTATAGTAAATGATATGTGATGGCCATGGAACTTTGGATGGTCAGAGTAAATTAATGATAGGCTACTTATAGTAATCAAGGGTTTAAACAACGATAGGTTAACCAAAGCTATTGACTAACTCTGGCGATGAATTTTTAGCACATAGATGGCGGAGATGGGAAACTAATCAACCAGCTAATCAGCAAATTAGATTTTATAAATCGATTAGACAAGCAGCTAATTCTAATCTAACAGCTGCAAAAGTTTTCCAATTCTAAGTCGTATTGATTGGGACATTTCAGTAGCTAGGCTTATAGTATTAATTCTAACTGATTGACAACTAAAAAAGTCAATTAATCGACTTTCTAATCGACTTGACAAACAACCGATTCTAATATTGTCGATGACTGGCTGCAAGATTTTGCTAATCCTCATTCTGGTCAATTTGCGCATTTCAGTAACTAAATTATAATCGACAAACAATTTAAGAAATCGGTTAATCGATTATCAAATGGACTGTTAAATGGACAGTGCATGGATGGTAGGCCTAATATTTATTAAGCACTATTCCAGTCAATTCACCGATTAGCTTGCCGACTGATTTATATATTATACACTGTGATATAATTAAATAGCCTTATGATCTAATAATATGCTCTTGGGAGTGTCAATTTAGAAGTTCGGAGATGACGAATACGAAATGCAGACAGTGATCGAGACACAGTAAATTTTTTCTGCCAAAGCAATTAGTATATGTTTTTGAACGCCAGACTCTTTCTTGTTTCTGACACATAAAATTATGGTCTGCGCCATTTAATCAACAATCCCCTACTTTTATTTGCATTGGGCATTTATGTGCGTGGGCCCATGTTAAATAAACAATACTTAGTGAATGTTTGTGAAGTTGCTTGAAACCAATTGATGCCAACAAGCAATTTTATTCTTTATGCAGTAGGTATTTGCAAATTAGCGAGGAATATAATTTGATATGAGCAGTTATTGCTCGCGGTGTTTAAGCGAAGCGTTCGTCGTTGGCCTATGAGCCATAGTCCATGGACCATTACTACTCGTCTTGCTGTAGTTTCTCATTCTTTATGACCGTCTGTATTAACATACTGCAAACTACGGTGTGTATTCCAACACAGCCTCTTTTCGAAGATTAACATACTGCATCGTCTTTATTAACAAGGAATGTACTAACTTAACTTACTTACTTACAATAGAGGCTAACAGATAATTCAGACCAACTATTCTTAGATTCAGACTGCATCCAAAAAAATGACAAACGTTGGCACTTTGCCAAAGGCAAAAATGACGTTTGATTACGTCATCGTATAATATCTTCAGTCTCTGACTCAATTAATTTGTCAGTTGCAGCGCAGATCGCAAAGAAGACGGACGTATTCCAGATTTTTGCGAAGTTCTCGAATCTCCTGCTATTCGTTGAAATTTTCTTTCGTAGGCCTATTCTGCTTCTGTTTCGATTGAATTTTCTTCGAGGGTGGCAGGTAAACTCAACTGATTAGGCCTACAAAACAACGATCTCTTATCGAATTTTTAAATTTAGAGATCGAGTTAGCCATCATTAACTACAAACCTTGATTTTAACTGCCATTTATCGGCGAGTTAAAAAACTTCTGCGGCCAAAAGAGCTGATGAGACTGAAGGCCTAGATAGAGACGATGAGTAGGCCTAAATGTTGGCTTTAACCGAGTGTCAATGTGAGCTAAGTCTGTCAAGAGTGTCACTGAGAGCCACTATAGATAATCGAATATCAATTGTAGATTGAAAAATTCATGAAATTGAACATATTTTTTAGTGCTTAAGATACCAATAATGAGTTAAGTACGCGGTTCAATGTGACAATAATGTTGATATTCAACGTGTCAATTGTCATTGTACCCGCGGTACAGCTGTTTGGTTAGGAACCCTGAACAGATAAAATTTACAATAGGCCTACCTGGCCACAAGATCCCTTAGTTTGCTAGAAACTTCCAGCGTTAGATTATATTGACCTAATATACTGTTCCTCGTAGGTATATTCTTTTTTATTCTAACCGTAACCCAAGTATTTCCACGCAGGCAGCGGTTAGCAGCCATGGCAAAAGACAGGAACTTCGAGCTTCAGAATTCCAGTCTGCGATTTTGATCTATCCATCACATTTTTACAATGTTTTATTGATTTAATTAGCTCTAGTCCTACTCGATTGAGGAACCGTATAGATTTAGACATCATCAACAGGTTTAAACATTACGCAGGTCAGAGAACTCCGGCTGTTTTGGCACCGTCCAACCTGGCAGTGTCAGGCCAGAGAAGTCCGGCTGTTTTGGCATCGTCCATCCTGGCAGCCAGAGAAGTACGGCTGATTTGGCACCGTCCATCCTGGCAGCCAGAGAAGTACGGCTGTTTTGGCACCGTCCATTCTGGCAGCCAGAGAAGTACGGTTGATTTGGCACCGTCCATCCTGGCAGCCAGAGAAGTACGGCTGATTTGGCACCGTCCATCCTGGCAGCCTCAGGCCAGAGAACTCCGGCAGTTTTGGCACCGTCCGTCCTGGTAGAGGCGCTGTGGCATCTGACATGGAGTGCTACCTGCATGTTGTCTTCGAGCTGTCTCCGGCTGCAATGGTCGTGTGATGCTATTCACTTGAAGGATCTCAGCTCCAGTCCGGAGCAAATAGCATGGTCCGGTTGACTGACTGTCGTGCAAACAGCTAGGTTAATTTCAGTTTTTATTAAAGTTTTTACTATAAATCCCATAGATTGGCTGCTAATAAATCGTCAGGTCGTTTGGAAGATGCTTATTATGTAGCAAAATATCGACCAGCATAACGAAACACAGTGGATTTTCTGTCTTGTCTGCCTGTCTCTTTGCTAAATTTCTCCTCTGCTATTGTCTCAAGTCTGTTTACAACTCTATTATGTCTATTTTCCCTCTTCTTAGGTCTGCTGAACCTATATTTTCTCTTTTCTTGTGACCAAAATGTTGTCTTAAGTCTGGCTGCCTCCCTGTCGTGGATGAATGGAACGAGATATTTTTGACAACATAGTCCTTATATATATTTGCTATGCCGTTGAAAAAAAATTATTTTGGCATGCTGCAACTCAGTTAAATGATAAAGCTACTGTTTGCTCAGTTGCAATGTCGCCGTCAAGGCGTGTGCACTTCTGAGCAAAGCCCCCAGTTTTAGTCCTCAGTGCCCCTCATGTGCCCCCAAATCGGTTCTTTTTTATGTTTCTCCAATGGCTTTTTAAGATGACTTTTGTTAAGATAATTTGTGCCCCCCATTTTTCAAATTTCTGGGGGGCAACATTCAAAAAGTCGGGGGCAAACAAATTTTTTTGCGCTTCGCAACATTTGGGAAATTGTGCGTCCCCCCCACTTTTAAAAACCTTCGTACACCTCTGGATCTAATATAATAGTTCAGGACAGTGTTAGCATGCATAACATTTTTAGACATCTTAAATGGTAGTGGTAACTTAGTGGTAGGCCCTTATTTGTGAAATGTTTATAGTAAGCCTAGTTCTGGTTCCGTGGACCCACTGGAGACATGATTAATGCAAGCCTGCCTGGAACGCCTTCAGGGTTTTTGGATAGCCCCTCTGATTCGACGAAGAGCTCGTGAGAAAGCTGGTGTTATGCGCTTGGCTTTCGAATAACACCCTAGAAGTGTGGATTTTAAGATAACAAGAATAGGTATATATGAAAAAAGCATGGATGAATAGCCTAGGGGAAACGGATGATAGAAACCAAGCATTAAGAACGGAGACGCTGATGGACGTTTAGACTTTCTTACGGCTGATGGACAGACAACGTAAAGAAGAGCTGTTAGTGTGATTAGTAGAAAATCGAAAGCCTATATATATATATATATATATATATATATATATATATATATATATATATATATATATATATATATATATCAATGAATGTTTATGCAATAAACAAAACACGATTGCGTGAGCCGGGAGTCGAACCCGGGTCAATTGCTTGGAAGGCAACTATGCTACCGCTATACCACTCACGCACCGTTGTTAACAACAACAAAGTATTTGAATATAATGCAGCTACTACTATACTTCATCCTTATATCATCATACTTTTCTTCTTCATAAAAGTACTTCATTGAATAGAATCAATAAGACGGTTGCGCTCAATAACCAAATACTTATAAAAAAATGGTGCACTCGACACATGCAATTTAAATTTTCATTTACTAAATGGATCAACCCGAAAGAGAAATCTACTTACACCAATCACTAGATGACAGCACGATTGCAGGATTGCAGGCAATTCTTGGTTGTAGGCATCACTCCCGAGATGGCAGAGCACACGTGTTTTACGGGATATCCCGAGAACATCGAACGCTTTTCACTATCAATCCAAAAGACGTCGGCTGTGTTGTTTACCTTGGTATACCGACAGATTGGCGCTTTTACTGGACTCTAATATTTTTAATTAATATGTGAAACGTTGTTGGATATATCTAGTATTGCTGTCATCATGGCGAATGTTGACGTTTTCGTTGGCAACGATACGCTTATAGATCCTGACATCTACATGCTTTGGCTAAATGGATACACCGGTAAAACTTGTTTATAATCGTATCTAGATTTCTACAGTAACCATACTCCACGCACATATCCACACATACGAACATGTACACTCGCACGCATACGCACACACACCATAGTTATATATCTTTAACACAACACACATATATTTGGGCTGCGGAAGTTAGCGATTAATTAATCTTTAATTGATATTAACGATTAAACTTATTTGCTAAGGTTGATCAAAAACTGCTTATTTTACTCGATAAAGTTCCTGGGTATTGTATTAAGACACTGAACAAAAAACGTAAACAAGACCACTGATATTAACAAATAGCTTATAAGTTGCTGCTAATTTGCAATTAATATTAATTATACTAGCAAGTGATAAACAGTGAATATTGTTAACTTTGTATTTGTCATTACTTTTTGGGAATGCATTTAATCTTGGGCTCCAGAGGCTAACGACTAATAATTACTATTTTATGACAAGGTTGTGATTCTATGCAAATGTTTTGCAGCCTCCCCATTACAGAAGTGGACTTGAATATAAGCTTATTAGCTAATTCATTGACTAGCTCATTAAGATAAGATATGCTGCTTAACCTGCAAGTTCGTATTAAATTTTGATTTATGTTTGATGCACAACAAAAACATTGAATTTTCAGCACATGAAGCTGCATCAATGGAACAGAAACGTGGCAGTCTTCAGCAGTATGGCGCCACCTTTGAAATGCTGCTTGCGGATGTTGACGATCATTATCGAACACTGAGAATTCTGGAACGATACCTCAAGAATCCAGATAAATTGTCAACCCAACTGGAATTGCAGATCAGTCCAGATCAACAGAACATGTTGATTGAAAAGTATGCATCAGCTTCTTATTCGTTCATTCATTCTTTAAAAAATTTCTGACGCTGCCACTCTTTGAAGGTAACTATTCATAAGCGCTCTCAACTCCATCCTCAACAATAGGGTAAGTTTTCAAATGACCATAAAAAGTATTACTACGCAATTTAGTGAGCTTGGGTAACTCCAGAAGAGGCAATTCCAAACCTTAGCCACAGAGAATGCACGATTTTGCATAGCTGCGGAGAAACAGAAACAAAATGATCTCTCCATCAGCAGAGCAAAGGGAGTGACTACACCGGACCTGATGTCTATGAGCTTCTTAATTTATATTATCACATCTCATTTGCAGGTCTCTGCATGTGGACTTTACTTAACCTTGCAGGGAATAATCTAATTAAATAATGATGGTCAGAGTTGTTTTGAGAGCTTTTAAAGGGTTTGATTAAATTTTTTCCAACAGGGATGTTGTGCTAATTTGGTTTCTGAATTTCTGTGTGCTAGATATTACGAATTTGACCCAGCCATTGTCAGAGAAATTCTTGGTAAAAAGCTGACATCACGATATCGAAATGCACTCGACGACATCAGCGAGAAAACGAAAGTTCCATTGAGAAGTTGCCGTCGTCAGGTCTCAGTCTTTTCATTCTTGATAACTGATTCATTCAACGGATCAGTTATTCTAAGACTGATTGTTTAATTAATTATTCTGTTAGTGGTTAGTTATCTAGTTGACTGACTTACCCATTTACTAGCTGACTGGTGGATTGATGATGGTTAATGACACTGATTGACTTGTTGTATCTTTGGATGTTTGAAATTTTGATTGATTGATTGATTGATTAATTGATTGGTTGATTGATTGACTGATTGATTGGTTGATCTGTCCACCATCCATCCTTCATTCATTTAAAGGTACTTTTAAGGTTTCATTGACTCAATTATCATGTTAACAATGAGAAGTATTGTTTTCCAAGTAGGTTTCAGTGTGCTTTATGTCGCTATAGTGTTTATTTATTTCTGCACTCATTTGTTTATCAATTGGTTCATTAGTTGACTGGATGACTTGCCCAACATTTGAATGAATAGTTGTTGGTGTGTTTCAATGTTTTAGTTTGACAACACGAAAAGAGTCTTTAAAACGGTGGAGGAAATGACTGGAAGTGTCATTGAGAACATCAAAAAGAGTTTCATGTTGTCACATCAACTGGCTCAGTATGTCTTCTCCACAAAACATTGCTTAATTAATGCAATGTAATCAGTGTTATTGTATCCGGTGATGTAATTATGTCTGGATAGGTAATACTAAGTGTTGTTTATTTAGCAATTGCTATGTACCTCTTGAAGGGGCCCCTTGCTAGTTAAGAACAAAATGGTATGCAAGTGAGGAATGATTTACAGAGCCGTTTTTTTTTTATCTTCATTAATTCGTTTATTATGATGATTTATATAGCGCCCTGGCAAGTTTACTATTCTGGAGAGCTCCAGACTCCAGCACAGTTGAAAAGGACAGTTTTAGAATTCGAATATAACAAGAGTCAAGGTTGATCTTGGGACAAACACAATGCCAATGAGAACCTATTCAAGAGCGAGGGACAAACCTCTGAGAAAGCATGTCTTCATGTAGTAATTGTGTGGTCAAATGGGATGATTAGTTCGCCTTGTTCAGTAGAGCAGAGAGAGAGAGAGAGGTGACTTCTAAAAAAGGACTGATTTAGGACTACTACAAAGAATATAGGTTTTTAGTCTACACATACCAAGCCAAATATCAATCATTTATTTGGCAATCCATCAACACATCAGAACAAATCACAATTATTACAATTCTTATAATTGTTGCCAGATGATCACCAAAGGATGAGAAGGTCCTGCTAGTAAGGGCCACTTGGTGATGTTCTAAGTTACAACAAACAAATTGGTACCAGCCATATTTGGTTTTAGAGCTAGCATAAGTATGTACAAAAAGCATTTCTTTCTGAGATATTAACTTAAGCCTTAACTAAATTTAATTAGTAACATAGCTACTCCAGTCACTGTTGTTCATTATAAGCATAGAAGTTATCCTAGTTTAACAACGTGTATCGATGTGTTTTGATGTTGATATTTATATTCCTTTAACATACCTTTGATACACACTTAGAACCTCTTACAGTTACAAATTGTGTGTGTGATTATCATGTCTGGTTTGTTTTGATGTGTGTAGGCAGTACGCAGCGATTGTGTTTATTACAAACAACCGCTTTGATCTGAGCAGAAAGAAGTTGGGATACCTGACGTTTGCTGACTTTGTTCACTGTACGAATATGATGATGACTCACTGGTCATACAGCTCCAAGGGTAGTGCATACTTAAATATTATTTCATTAAATCACTAAAGTAAATTGAATATTTTCATCCTGTGTGTACAGATTTGAAATTTTCCCTTAAAAAGTTATCTTAAACAGTGAGCCTAAAATCTAAAATAAATTTTAAAATATAAAGTCAAACAATCGAAGGCTTGAATACTAAGGTATCAAGTGGTACTTGTATGAGATCACTTCACGTTACTTGCTGTATGTTTACTTGTTTGTAATGTAGTGCAGGTTAGAGCCATACCTCTTGTTATTCGCAAAATGATAATCAAACTTGAACTTATGCATTCGTTACAGACTGCACAGACCACGAAGACAATGATGTTGATTTGGACAAAGACTTTCTCCAGGATTTGCGAGAATTGAAGACGCTGGCCGAGAGGGAACATCTGGACGAACTAAGGCAGTTAGAATGCTGCTTTGCATCTACAAGTTCAAAGATTATTTAGCTTTTTAATGACAAGCATGCATTAAAGTAAACCAATGTGTAGCTGAGACTCGATGGTTTGCATCTGAACGATGGGTCTGATGCAGTCACATGGCTACTTGAGGCAACTTGCAAACAAATGCCCCTTAAACGTACAACTTCCTGGGCAAAGTCAAGGCCAGGAATAAGTCTGGTACGTAAACCTAGCACTAGAAAATGCCAACATGTTCGACAGTTACAAATTACTGAGCAAATTGTGCATTTAATGAAAATGTTTGCTGAAATAGCGAAGCAGTTGATCAATCGACCGACATGGCTTGTAAGGTGTAAAGATTTGAGTTCAATAACCTTCATTAATGCCCATTAATTAGTATGCACTCATCCTGATGTTCTGTCTGCTGACCTGACTATTGCTCGGTTCTCCTGGTGCACAATCGGTTGGTGTCATGTGCATTGGACACCAGTGTAACAGAAGTTGCTAATTACGAATCGTAATCGTGAAATATATAGCGCGGCTTCAAGGGAAACTCCTCAGACAAAGCCAAGCCACGATCGAAAAGAATAGTTTTCATATGCTTGGGGCAAAGAAGGACCAAGAGATTACAATTACCAGTAAGAGTTGTTGGTTTATAATGCACAATCACACAGATCCCAATCAGGGGAATTGGTGTTTGTCTATGTAGTTGAAGAATGTTTCCTCTCGTTTATTTACAGCATTTTAGTCTGCATTTGAACATTGAATTATTGAACAGTTTGTAAAGTTCTCTTCTAAATGAAACTGTTACTCTTGGTAGATTGGTCTACAGGAGCGGAGTTAAAACGAGAATCACGGCAAATGCACAGACCGATTTGGACGGCAATTTCAAGGTATCGAACAGCAATAGAATTCTTGTTTCTCAGTTTCTTAATTGACTCTTTTCTGCTTTTTTAAAATTCATAATTGTAATTAGACATTTCAAATTTATCTTGGCTGTTATACATTGTTTAAGTGGAAATGAGGCTAACCATGAAGAGCACAGCCAATGTGCAAGTTGTACATTTATTAAAGACTTCATATTGATGCTGCATTTTAGAGTCTTTCCAAAGTACTCGTCAACCTCGCCTGCAGTTTAAATCACACCAAAGAACTGCGAGACCTATTCATCGATCTCTTGGAAAAGGTAGGCACATGGTTTCTGTAAGGGTTTCTAATTTTTCCTTTGGTTCTGTTTCACGCTTAGCCAGTATTTCATGGATCATTTGATTTAGACATTCAGGTATTTATTAACTTTCACACATGCATTGCTTACTAACTAGTGCACAATTTGATCTTGAAAGTAGGCAGTACTAATTTCTTTTGGATCTTAGAAATATCGGGCACTTATTTTCTTCCTGTTTTGCTTAATGGTTATAATTGCTATTTGACAGTTGGGCAGTTTGAAGCCATTACTGAACTTGATTGTCATTTTGTCCACAGTGTGTCATAGTGTAGTTATGGTACTCAGTCCAAAATATGGGGTGCAGGTACTCCTTGAATATTATGCCTATGCATATATATTTGGTAAACAATTATGCGAATTATGCATGTATTATTAATTAAACCTATAAAATTCATGTATAATAATGAGGCACCTTGAACAGGTGACATGAAGAGCCATCTCATGTATGATAGCAAAGTAATTTCTGTCAACGATCTGTATGTAAGGAGTCATAGAGATATGGAGGATGGGAAAGGAGATTGTGGATGTTACTAGAGGGAAATGGGGTGTTGGTGAGGGGAAATGGGAGGCTGTAGGGGATTTTCTTCAGGGCAGTGAATAAGCCAGTTATATTGAAATTGGTTTCTGTACATGTAGATTATCGAGCCATGTCGATCAGCTGGTTGGACCATTCATGATGTTCAACTTTTTTTCCTGACTTATCAAGAAATGAGTCAGCAGATTTCATTTTTCAGGTTGCCTTACAAACCTTGAATTTTTGAAAAATAAAAAATGCTCATTCTATCCCTTATCACCTTGAGTGTGAAACATGTCGATGTTCTAACTTGTGTGAATGAGATGCATTGATATCATAAGATTATGTACAAACATTGGTATTCATGTGTGGTGAATCACCGACTTAAATTGCTGTAAGAAAAGTTATATATAGTTCCGGGTTTGACACTTTCTTCTGGTCTAATGTATTAATGACTTCTACAACACTGCTATTGTATTGTAAAAATCATCCGTTGACGACCATATATCCAGTGAAATCATAGTCAAAAGCTGAAATCGTTTGGAGAAGTGAAATTTAAGTACAATGAATTGGAGAAACCGAACACGTATCTGAGACTGTTCTTTATCGCTGGAGTTGGGCTGTGAGTGCCTCTCAGTACTCTGTCTCGGAGGGGAGCTAAATAAGACCTCAGTATGAATTATATGGATGAATTGTCATGTTTACATTTTAGTGACCCCTTAAAGCAGATGCAAAATATGCAGAACTTTTTTTATTGTTCTCGTAGTCACTCAAATATGCAAGAGGAAATTTGGATTATAGAATTATGATTTGATAACAGCTTGATGTTAAATGCTGCAGAAACTTTGTATTGGACAGTTATAATTTTAATAATAGATGTGTTGATATGAATTCAACAGAAAGTTTATATTGGATAGTAATGATTTGTCAGTAGAAATTTTCATAGGAAATCAGCAGTGCTGATATCATATAAATAGGAATTACGATGTAATATTAGTTATGTGATAGTAGCAGTTGTGATATGATATTTTCTAGGTTTTGATTATAATAATATCTGTGTTTATTGACTGTGAAGTTGATATGAATATATTTTAGGTCTAACCAGAGCTTGGCAAACATCTGGGTTCGATATTTGAGAGTTGTTGGAAGCTGTATTATCCAGATGTACCACTCTTGATTTTCTCGTGTTGAAACGATGGCGCTCCTGCTTTTTATTCTGCTGAACAAGATTCAATTCTATGGCGACTGAAGCTGTGTGATTCACCAGCAATTCGTTCAACGGGACAGCTGCTTCTTAGAAAGAGAACTGAAACTTATCCAACTCATCGACATTTACTGTTGCACGTCTCTTGCTGGTTTTTTTTATCAGGGTTGCATCTAAAGAGTTTTCACTTAAATGCATTTAGATTTTAGGGTAAACTGTGTAAATATTCTGCTGAAGTGATGTAGTATGAACAGCATTGAAATGATGAAGACATTTCGTGAATATGAAGTGGATGTTTGCTTGATATTTGTTATGATGCTTTGGTTGTATTTGAATAATCTCTACTGATGAACATGACTCTTCATGGCTCTGCATATTCTGCTGTTGAGAATAAACAACATGTTTTTAAAATGCATAACACATTAGTTATTGTATGTTCATATGGTATCCATGTGGGTCCATCCAATGTCCGTAGCAATACTCGCAGAGTAAATTTTGGGAACATAAAGGCAAAAATAGTAACAATTGATTGGACTCTAATAGTTTACTGCCTAGGTCATTGAGGTCAAAGGTCGACTCAGGTTTTAAAAATGAGCAGCAAGATTGATGGCGTCGTATATACAATGACGCAGTTAGATGTGAAGAAGTAAGAGTAGGTGGAGAAAGAGGGTGGAATGGAAGAGAATTGGAAGGAAGAGGGTATTGGGAAGAGTGACGGGCATGGGATGGGAGAGGCAGGTGAATGGAAATGGGGAGGAGGTAAGGGAGAAAAAAGAATAGCGGAGGAGAGAGTAGGATAGAAAGGAGGGGCTGGGGCAAGGAATGGGAGTGGAATTGATGGGATGTGAGGCTGATTTTCAGTGGCCCACCAGAGCTCACTAAACTTTACCGTCCTAGGAGGGACAAACATCTAGTAAAGTTATCATAATTATTATTTACAAAGTTTTGTGTCTGATTTGCATATAAAAATTATTGTAATTTATGCTAATTATCTTTGATGAAGACTTGACGAATTATGATTAATTGTATTACGGAGTAAATCAAGTGCTTCATAGACTAAAACATCATATATATCATTCTGTGTAAAAGTGAATAAGAGACACTTACAAGGATAAGCTTCCAGCCACATAAATGGTTATAATTTGCACTAGTTGCCCGCTATGCAATTTTTTTCCCGCGGCACTATAACAATCAGCTTTTTTTAATATTTTCCTTTAATTTCAAACTGACAAACCGCAGAATGATTACAAGAACAGTACGAGCGAATGATGCCGAGTTATTAGAGGAGTCGAATTTAACCGTCAGCAGCCACGCAGGGCGTCCATTACGCTATACATCTTCATTTTTAACAACGCCGCCGCCTAGCGAAAGAAGGAAAGAAGTCAACCTTTGGGGATACGGGTCTCGATCTCCGTGCCTCAAGCGCTGCGTCCCAGTGGCTCGCTTATCATACGCCTACTCGGAACGGTGGGGCTTTGCGTGGCAGAAGTAGCGTGGTGAATTACAGACCGTGATGTTTCAGATGACTGACTCGTATTCCTGTGGACAACCCTGCCTTTGAGCAATTATGTACAAATGCAGGCTGGAACCCTGGAAACTCTGCTACGGTCCTTCTTGGCGAGGGTCACGCGTCGAACCAGAGCTGCAAACATATTGCTTTGTTGTTATTTGGTTTTTATTGTTTCCTACAAAAAAACAAAAGATATGAAAAATGGCAATTTTTGATTTCTTGAAATATTTTTATTTAATTATTTAATTTGTACCTCTGTGTTGAACTCATTTCATCGAGGAAAACGTTTTTGACAATAATGTTTAATGTTATCTAAATGTATTTAAACCAAAATGAGGTAGGCCTATGAGGAATAATTGGTCGAAACCCGGAATACACTTACTCGCTTACTTATCACACGCAGTAACCATTGATTTGCTGACGTTGTCAGAATATGCGTTTACGAGCAGACGAGCACCATTACTGATTACCTCCGAGTGAATGTTTGGGATTAGAAATTATGCAATATGTCATATATAATATTATATATTAACTAGATATAATATATATTAACTAGAATTCATACTAGGCTTGGACTGTTTTTTCCTGATGCGTGATTTTGCACGGCTTTGTGATGAATTAACTTGAAATTGACCTATGAATTTACAGGAGAAGGTGAGGCCGTGGTTAAATAACTAATGCACCTGATTTTCATATTAAGATTAGCACAGCCTTTGGAAGATGCAAATGCAAATGGCGGTTGTTATTGTGTCGAATTTTTGTGGGTGCAACTCAAAAGTAGAAATGTTTAAATACCTGAATTTAAAATAAATTGTGTGCTGAAAATAGTCAAGTTGACATAGAAATTCGCATAAGAACCTTATTTAAAAATTTCCACTACACTAGAACATTCCATTCATGAGCCTATCTTGTGACAGAAAGAAACATTAATCTCTTTATAGTTTAGATTGCGCTATAGCATTATTTAGCTGGAGAAGAGTCTTTTCAATAGGCTCTTAACATTAATTTTTATTGTAAATGCATTGTTACATATATAATACTGAATTACATTAATTCGAATGACTGCTGAACACCATTGATCATTATTGTTTGTTTAATTAGAGATTTGCTAACGAATTACAACAGAGCCATGGACTTCATGACATTAGCTATGGTGATATGGAACTATGGCGTGTAGGTCTAATCGCTATACATTTCAGTGGTATAATACTTCTTCAGCAAGCTTACCTGATTGTTAACTCGGCCTCGTTAGCTATTACTTTCATCAAGTTCTTGCCTGACTGGAGTGTATGGCTTCTTCTGGCAATTATGTCCATCTGGGGTAAGTGACAATTGAGGTCTTTATTTACCAAACTCATTTCGTCATATTTAATTTGCAGTTCAATATTATCAATTGTAATCATAATCTTAAAACTTTTAAAGCGCTTGAAAGCCAAGCACACCAATCAGAGGGTTGTCAAACAGGTAGTCCGAGATAGGTCATAGTCTGGTTTCCAGCATATGCTAGTATCCACATTTTGTAATTAACCAAATCATTAAGGACATTTCGGGGTTACTGGTGCTTGGCACTATCTTAAATTTTTTTTGCTAAATGAGCAGGCTACCTCTTCTGTTAACTAATTTCTTCACATGTGCTATTTCTACTAGACAACACCAGCAAAAATTATGTTCAACTGTACGGATTTCAGCAGGGCTGCTAAAAATTTTGAACTTGGTAGATCGCTGGTAAATGATTGTTGAACTTGATAGATCTGATAGCAGTGCTATGTCCCATGGGGCCTCTGCGCATCCTGGTAGAAACCGCCCACAGAGAGGAACCTTTGTTTCCCTCGCTTGTGTATTCAAGTAAGTTGTTTCAGCGGTTTCTCAAGAATAAATTTCACTTTTTAGGTTAAGACTAGTTTTCTAATCATTGTAACTTTTAAATGTTTGTTTGGAACTAATTTAAACTTATTTTAATGTTATTCGAGCTAGTTTGTAAATATTTTTCCTTTATAAAAAGAATCTGTTTATATAATAGTGCAGAAATGTATCTGACATTTAATAATTTTGACATTTTTTTGTCTTATTCAGGCAATCCATTTGGTTGAACAAATTTACCATTTTCTCTCATTTGTTGGTGTTGCAATTGTCATGTAGTTAGCATTCTGGGTGGTCAATTGAGAAGTTGAGGATTGAAATCCCACAAAGTCAGAATTTTTGTTCCAGATTTCGGTTTGACCATCTCCCTGCACCAACATGTTCAGTTATAATAAGCCACTGCATTTACACTGTCAGTGGTAAATTAGCCGATGAAGGAGAGGGCTGGCTATCTGGTCGTACATGCTGAGGTCGAGGAAAGTGGAGCTGTTAACACTTCATACCCATGACTGCCTTTCGCCTCTTAAGGTTTCCTTACAAGGAACTGCTCTCCTTATTATTTTGTTTCTTTTGGCAATAATTTATTTTCATGTTTATTATTAACTAGCCTTCCAACCCAGCGTCACCTGGTATTGAATTTTGAACTGAGCAGCTGTGATACTTTACCCATGAAATTGTTCCGAGCAGGTCTACGCAATAACGAGTGTTCCTTTGGCGAGCACTCCGAGCATGACCGTGGTTTTATTATTATGTGTATTCAGATTTCCCCTTTTATTTCAATCATCTTGCATATTGACTTGAACAATTTTCTCTGTTTTGTTTTTGATATAAATCACAGTATGACAGATAATTCTAATAGTTTTCTTTTCCTGAAACAATTTATCAATTGGAAGTTATCTGGCAGTGACCATATTCAAATTTGGATATGATGTAGCACGAATGATTTGGTTCTATGGGGTAAGTGAAGAAGAAGAAACTTCAGCTGGAGGCTCCTAAAAGCCAAAGCCAGGAAGACACTCAACAGATTGATTATTAGTAAGTAACTCTTAAAACTGTTTTAGTATATCATTTTTAACTCGCTCATCTCACAACTACATGCATCACTGTATCCAAGCCCTGGCCTAGAGGCAAGACATGCTCACAGAGCATATGTCTCTGTTTTGCTTTAGTAATTGAATGCTTTTGCCTTTATAGTCAGATGTCTAATTTGCGTAACTAGCCATAAATTTAAATTATGGTTTTGTATTTCAATTGAGCATACTGGATGAAAATTTTGTCTTGGAGCCAAATGCAAGGTATGGTGCTGAGAGTTGTCACCGTTTCCATGCTAACATATACTGACAACCTTAAGGCATTTTTTAATTATAATAGTGCTACTTAAGTGAATAGAGCAGGTGAGATTAATGAAACAGTTGTTGGTTGTAGATGAAGCAGATGAGAAGTCTAAGCAGTTGGCTTCATTCTCTCCAACTCCTATCCCCAGTCCTGACCTCAAGGAACTCGAAAGATGGAAGAGCTCTGTGAACAAGGGTCATCCCAGTGAGAACGGTGGAAGTGATGGTAATAGAAGGGACTTGATCGGGCAGTTGAACTCTCCCACAGCTCCCCTAGAGGACGAGAACATCGAGGATACAGACGATTCCATGAATGCTGAAAACGGAGACATCGGCCAGGCTGAGGTGTCTGGAAGTAAAGAGAAAAGGACAACGCGTTCAACGACAAGAATCATGGAACAGCTTGCACGCAGAGAAGACTAAGTCTTGAATTAGTTTGATTTTTTATATATATCGAAGTTGAGTGCAATTATATCAGTGTGCACACAATCGACACACGCGTGAGTTAAGTGCAGGTGAATAATCTTGTATCTCTGATGCGAGCATTGTGAACGTTTTCATGACTTTGTATCCAATTAGCCTGTTTTTTTTGCCTGCTATTGGGCTCCTTTCATCGTATACCTCTCTGTATCTTGTATGCTGCTTATTTTGAAAATGTCCATGGTGATGAGAATTTCCAGCTTTCCCATGCTTTAATACAGTACAGTGTTGTGCCTCTTCAGTGTTTCGGCTACTTTTTTGAACCCACGTTTTCGGATGAACGACGCTACATGGAAACCGTAACCTTGGATTGTATCTGAATAGATATCTGGAATTGATGGTGCTATATAAATATATATGTTCTGAATTAATTAATCTATGTTCAACACAGTAATAATGTCTGTAAGACTGAACTTTGAAGCGTATCAAGAACTGCGACATAAGTAGGTGTGCAAATTGTACCCATTAATGTAGGTGGCAAAGGATTTTGCCTGATGAATGGTTTGAAAAACGAGCAGGGTCAAGGCAATACAAGGGCTTCCATGCCATGTAAACCTTGGAGCAAATGCTCCATTAAAGTAATAGAGGCAAAGCTCTCGTTGAGAAATTGGGGAAGTTCATAAAGCAGAGGGTAAGAGGAGAAGGTGGAAGTTGCTCCCATGATTTTTGGGGGTGAAATCCCCTGAGGCCATAATTATATGCTTTCTCTAAATAAATCGGGTAGATTTACATTTTCGACAGATCCAGTTTTGTGCTATTAAACTCTTACTTGGTCTTGTATCATAATTCAATGTGTTTATGTAGCTGGAGTGAAATTGGAACTCAGAGACTTCATCTTTACAGTATTCTGGTGGGAAAAGCCTCTGCTACAAGTGACTGGACTACTACTATGGCATACTTTATTGCCATACTTGTTGTGAGTATCGTATTCTTTTAATGATGAAGTCATAAAGGATTATATCTGTTTCATACTTTATTGTGTAGTTTCATGCTGCTTGTCATAACTCAAGATTATTCTACTGCCTAGTGAGAAAAGGAAACTGACCATTAGAAGCACTTGGGTATTTTGGTACACCTGATTGCTTTAAGATATATTTTACAAGAACCTCTTGTGAAACACGGCTACAATATTCATCCACACAGCAACACTGATGCACAGTGCTGACCCAGTTAGCTACGTCATTAGGAGTCAATAAGAGCGCCTCTGTGAAAGAGAGCATGTAGGTCACTCTTCCTGATGCTGGCTGACTTCAGATATTTAAATATCGGTTCATTTACATGGACCTGAAAAGGTGTGGCGCCTGTTCAAGCCGTCAGCTGTGGTTCAGGATCACTTAATGGTACTGGTACTTATTTTTTCCATAATATCACCATGGCCCTCTATCTGGAACTCTGTAATCTGTGTGCACCTACTCTGTTTCCTACTCTCATACTGAGATTGTCTTTTGCTCTAAACTAAAAACTTGCCTCTTCAATTATAATTCAAGTCAGTCTAGGCTTCCTGTTGCCTTTCATGTAAGCCGGGCTTCAATGTGCACTGCTTCACTTCGTACGGAGGTCACTATAAAATTACGGTTATGTTTTACTGTAAAACCAAACTCCAATGATTGTGGTTATGAAGATGCATACCAAAATGAGGTCCAATTTAGAATAAAGCTACTCGAGTTTTTGAAATAGCTTCCAGATACAAGCGGTTCCTTTGTGAACGATTATATTCTTTGGTGTGTTTTTGTAGGGTTTATCCACGACCTTGTTGCTGCTCTTCATTTTGCGAAAGGCTCTTCCTGCGCTACCTATATCGGTTGCTTTTGGTTTGACCTTTTTTTTTACTTTGTCGCAAGCCAAGTGGTGATTGAATTTGTTGACATGTGTCAACTGCGTCAGATTTCTATATAGCAAAGTCGTTGGTCAGCAATTCGGTTTGCAGGTGACTGTGTCTGTTAGGTTTAGTTATCATCATAATGAGAACTGTAATAATTCACCAAATGGAGTGTCTGAGTTCAATTGAGAGCTAGACGGGCAGAATTCAGTCACAGACAGTCTCACAAAATTCAATAATGTCAGTTAACTGATTTGTAGTTTATAGATTACTATATAAAATTATTATTTCATATCTGTTCTGAAAACCTGTACAGCAGGTTAACATAAGCCTAATGTAATGCGTAATAAGTTGTATATGATAATATTGGTCAGAGGCGTCCAGCTAGGGGGTAGGGCCGAAGGCAAATGCCTCCGATTTGGGCTAGGGCGGGAATTTTTTTGAGTCTTAGGGGGGAAAATCTTCAAGTCCTTAACAAACTAGGTAAGTTATTGTAACAAAGTAACTAATTATAAAGTAAGGTTATATTTGAATAAATAAATTATAAAGTTATTTTATTCACAGTTTCACACTATGAAACAAGTCAGTAGTCTGGTACTACTACAAAAAACCGGAAACTCTATACATATCCTCTTTAAGTTTTGTGATTTCTTGATTTTGGTTCCTGTTGCCATCTGCTAACTTCGCATCTAAAAAACTTTTTGCAGTTTTCCAAAATGAATTTGCCTCCCCCTTCGGAAGTTCGGACAATTGCCTCCCCCGGACTAGCCCCCGGACAATTCCTCCCCCCTCCCCCCCCGAGGGCCCCGACGATTACCCATGCAAAGGTTGAACGCAAAATTTATTAGTCTATTTATCATCAATCCAACACAATTAAATATTTTCAAAAAAATTCTGAAATTTGTGGCGTTCTGCCGCCCGAGCGCCTGCCTAGCGCTAACGGACGGTGTCGACCCCAGCTCGCTGACACGCCTGGAGTCGCCCGAATCACTTTCTTACCAAATCTCAATGCCAAACGGTTACTCTCTATATCTACCAGGATGTTCACTATCACCAGACAAGATTAGGGACGGGTTTCTTCTCCAAGAAAGGTAACACGGCTCGAATTAGTAACGAGGTCTGACTCTGCCTATTCCGCGGTCGCCGGATGGGCAACGTTCTGAGGATGGCCGTACTCAAAACAGGGTTCATAATCATACCGGCAGGAGTCTTCCTCGCCTTGCATACCTTCCAAGCTACTAGCCTCGTCTTCCTCTACCTGATGTCCTACCGTTCAGCATCTTGTGACTCTGAAACTATCGCCATTTAGGGACACCAAACGTTCTCTTAAGTTACGAGGTTCAGACATATTTGAAACCAGTCCATAAGCCATTTCGGCCTATACAATTATCGGTAGCTAAATCCAACGTCTTATACTCTTAGACATTACTGTCCCCAACTCTCTAACCTCTGTCGTCCTAGACACACCAGTCTCACAGCTCTTCGTCATATCATGCTAGACACTTAGCTATCACGTCTTCTGCTCAACACGTATCTCTCGATCTATTTCCGTGTATGGCATAAACGGCCGCACACGTATATTTAGTCATGCACATTTGACTGATTAAGTTCCCGTCCTCTGTGTTAGCAGTTACCCACCAACACTGATATATTCTGCTTCGATAAAAATGACACTGGCATGGTATTCACGGACACTGATAGCGAAGGTCTTCTGTCTATAACCTTCGCTATCTGCACACAGATCTTCGATCCGACCTACGCACGAGGGGGCCCGACCTCGCACTTTAGTCATCTCTCATAACTGTGTGTGACGACAAACAACCATGTATTCACCTGGGTACCCGATTACCCAAACGTACTCGTATCGATCACTTCGATCAGACACGCAAGTAGATACACTTCGGGAAAACGAGAGGAGTATCTATGACCAACGTAGGTAGCCAACAGTAATATTTACGCATCGATCAATTCTTGGTCTGCTTACTATCTTTACCCTGGGTTCTGACTGCCCAGACTTTCACGTCGGCCTCTTGGCCCATTTCCGTGTGTGGCATACCGGCCTCACACGCATAAGTTATCATGCACACGATTGACCGTCCTCTGCGTTGGCAGTTGTCCGCCAACACCGTAATATATTCTGATACTCGGAAAACCGGGAGGAGTAACTATGACCAACGTAGGTAACAAACAAGAGTATCTATCGAACGACTATAAAGCCATCAAGAAGAGTTACTTGACTAGTAACCTGAAGGTATCAATCGGCACCAGTGTTTTCACTTGTTTGTCACGTGCTCTTCTAACGTGTTCACCCTCCACGTGTAATTCCAGCGGGTCCTTCGGGAATTTCCCCGATATTTCTATCGAACGTATTCAATGGGGAACTTTCCCCGGATCTGCCAACTCTCCACCGGCAGCTCTCTCGGTTTGTACGGCTGCTACTGCGAGAATCTACTCGGCTTGTATCTCTTGCGGCCACCCGAATTTTCATGTCTCCGACAACCTGGGGAAAACGGGAGGAGTATCTATGACCGAACTAGGTAGCCAACGAGTATATTTCTCGGCCGGCTTGCATCTGTCATATACTTTAATATCCGATCACCCAGACTCTCACATGTCTTTAACTCTCATCGACTGCATTTATTCATCCCATCGTAGGAACATATTTGTATTCGTCACCTAGAGATCTGACCAACGGTAATGCACCAACTCTCGTTTCTCAGACTCGATTCTCTCACAGGCAACTGAGGTAAGTGTCACCACGTTACCTCTATGTTTCGCACAGACCTGTATTATAATAATCACTTTCTCTGAAGCAATTGTACTCTGTCTCTTATACACTGGAACGAACCACTGGCAAATCTTTCGAGGAAATCCTCGAAAGAAGATTATGTAGTTAGATCTACAAGAAGAAATTAGTAGACGCCTCGCGGGGAAACCGCGAGCCAAGATATTGCAACTAGACAGACAAGTGAATAGATTTCTGGAAAACCGAGAGGAGTAACTGTGACCAACATAGGTAGCCAGTCAGAATATTTACCGAAAGACCGTAAGACAATCAAGAAGACATACTGCGGGGACACCGCAAGTACAGATATTACGTTTAGTAACTCAAGTAAAGATACGCGGGGAAACCGCGACCTAAGACATTGCGATCAGACACGCAATTCAACAGATTGCTGGTAAACGAGAGGAGTAAGTATGACCACCGTTAGGTAGCCAAGCATAGATATTTACGGAAAACCGTAAATAGAAAGAATATGCGGAGACGCCCACAATTGATCAGGTTTTCGGCACCAAAGGGAACTTTCCCTGTATCTAACGCAACAATGGGGTCACCCTCCCGGTATTTATCGAATGTATTCATGTTTTCCAGTATTTGTCAACGGCTTCTCCGGTAGCTCTCAGTCTGTTTCCAACGGCTTCACGGGGCCGCCCTCCCCGTCTTTTAACCAACGGGTACACTGAGAAATTCTTCCCGTAAATTGTCTCAACAGTCGCCATAATCTGTCTCGATGTAGCGTTCGGTTGCTCGGGGCTTTACCCGATCTCTATTTCTCCCGACCACCGACGGGGTCACGTATCCGACAACCTGCTGGTATTCGCGAGGAGTACCTATGACCGATCTAGGTAGCCAACCAGAATATTTCTCGGCCACCAGAACTCCCACGGTCTGCACGGTCGGGGATTTTTCCCAGTCTATCTCTCTGTCGGCCGCCGAGGCCTCTCTCGCTATATGCATCGGTCCCTTCTGGGACTCACCCAGTCTGTATCACTCACGGCCACCAACGGGGTCACCATCTTCCCCGTATTTCCGAACAGAACTGTCATTTATTCATTTATTTCTCACGATCGGACTTTCTCTGTCAGCCTGTTGACTCTTACGATCAGGGCACGGTCCGTCTTGCGATCGACGGCAGAGGGGCCCACCCCACCAGATCAGCGAAAAGCAGCACCAGCCTGACCGCGAGAGCGGCTGTCACTAGAGGTCGTATTTATATGGCAACACTCAACGATCCCTGGAGCGGTACGAGAACCACTCTACGTATGAAGCAGTACGAACCACTGCTCCACATATATAGCGATGCACCGCATGTCAGGCTATACTCAAGCCAATTCATGCGTCTGCAAGCTATGCACTCAATTAAAAACCGCCGATCGGTCTTCCTTCCTATGCGCAACACTATAAAAAAATAGACGTAAAATAACACTATGGCGAGCCGATTATTTAAATAAATCATTCATTCAAGCCTTGTGGCCTGTCCGCCACAAATTCACAATTATTCAATAAGATCGGCTGATAACTTCAGTTCTAGGCGCTATACATTTGCGCACGAA
Organism: Bimastos eiseni; assembly: GCA_959347315.1. Classification (NCBI taxonomy): domain Eukaryota; kingdom Metazoa; phylum Annelida; class Clitellata; order Crassiclitellata; family Lumbricidae; genus Bimastos; species Bimastos eiseni. The sequence continues at coordinate 5,008,233 of OY365806.1, forward strand.
CACCCGTGGTTTTGCTTTAAAAAGATGGTTGGTTTTCTAGTACTATAACGGACCGGCAGCCGGTTATATATCCACTCTGAGTAACTTCTTTTCTTCTTTCTGGTTCTTATTGCCGTCTGCTGTTGCGAAGATAGTCTGTTAAGTTCGAATGTAAAGTTTTTAGATGTTTAAAAAACAATAAAAAATCTACCAAATAACGATGCCACGGCAGCAGAAAGCATTTTTGAAATATAAATGCATGGAAGGATACTGCGGCACAATGATTCGACAAGACAAATGGAATGCGCATTGTAAGGCTGACCACGGATTTATATTTACAAGGTGAGTGGGCCTAGTGCAGGCGCCATATCGCGTAAAACAGTATTTGTTGAAACTTTTATGTTGGCGACGAACATTGTTGTCATGTGTGCTATTGTGTTAAATGTTAATGCTATTGTAGGCCTACAAGCTATTAGACAGGCACGCCGCACTCGCATGTGTTTCTATTAGAGATGGCGTAGGCCTATTATGCCTATAGCCTTCCTACTGAATAAGTTTCTATTGCAAAACAATGTTTTCGACTTCTCGTTACGCAATTTGTACGATTCGTTCACTTCACAATGGTCTACACTGCAAAATTTAAGTTATTTAGAACTAGCCTGTATTTATAAACTCAATGGCCCATTAAACAAGTGTCAATAGCTCCAATAGCCTAGTTACGAAGTAACCACTAAGTCACTAACCAATGTAACCATCATAAGAAACGTCACCATGTACAGTAACGACATAACAGGATCTATTGATCTAGTGGTAAATCACCGGCCGAATTTAAACCAACTTCATGACTACTCTAGCCTATAGTTTAAATTTTTGTAAATAAGCCTATGGTCATAATGGTCTCACTGTCTCTCTTGTGTAATATCAGGGGCGAAGAAATAAAAAGGATCATTCTGGCATGTAAATCAACTGATGGACAATGGAAAAGCTCCAGCAAGCCAAGAACAATCTCAGAAGTTAAAATACCAAATGATCAGACAAATCCATCGCACTGTGATCATTTTGAACAGCTAATACCGAGTAGCAGTGAGGTTTTGTCCGAGGTTGATTGCATAGCAGCTGCCAATACTGAAAATGATGAAGTCAAAATTGTGCAACAGATTGACATCAATGAGCAAGCTGAATCCCTTCAAAATTCTTATGAAAATCGTCCAACGACCACCATTGTAAGACATACTAATAATGACTGGCCAAAATGATCCATCACAGTACTGTGGTCGCAGATTAAGAACTCAAGATATTAACGCATGCATCGCTGCAGGTCCATGTCAACTAGAGAATTACTTGTTTCCAGCTACAAATGGACAAAGCTTCAAAAAACGAGTGGTTTCTAAAGGAATTACCAGATACGACAACGTACAGAAGGAAGTGGTTGACTTATAGCATATCTCTTGACAAGGCCTTTTGCATGCCATGCATGATGTTCTCAGGCCCGCCGGTTCTGAGATGTGGACCATAAATGGTTTTCAGGACTGGCATAACGGTTTACGCGGCATACAACGTCATGAATCATCAAAAGAACATAATGAAACCGAAGTTACTCAGATTCGTTGGCTGACAGGCAGTCGGATAGATAAGATACTAGACAAAAACAGAAACGCAAGAGTGGAGGAAATATAAAAATGTGCCATTGACTGTGTAACGTTTCTAGCCTCAGAGATGATACCCTTTCGAGGGAAGACATCTGGCGAAGGCAAGTTTCTCAGTATGTTTCGGGTTCTGGCGAATCGTGATCCAAGCGCAGCTGCATACTTGTTGAAAATAGAGGAGGCAAAAAAAGCACACAAAAAGATGTCTCTGAATTTAATTAGTCCCAGAAATATTCGCCTCATCTTGATGACAATGAAAGAAATGATTGTTAACGAAATTGTTGAATGCATTCAGAAGCAGGAAAAGGCTTGTATTATATTTGACAGTACTCAAGATTATAGCAAAGAGAAGCAAGCGTTCTTCTGGCACGCTACCTGGAGACTGATTTCAATGGCATACTCACTCCTAAAGCAAGACTTCTGGAAGTGTTTACAACAGGAAAATCGACTCTCATAATTATGAAAGAAGAGATGATGAAAGCTTTGGAAAGAATTAAGTTTGACATGAAATGGATTGTGGGGCAATGTTATGACGGGGCTGGAAATATGAGAGGGAAGGTTGCTGGTATGGCAACACTTGTTCAACAACAGTGTAATAAAGCAGAATATATCTGGTGTCATGCACACAGACTGAATTTGGTCATGAATGCGGTAATGGGTTGTTGTCTTGATGTGAAAAACACACTTGGTCTTCTGGAAGAATTACATAACTTCATGAATGGGCACAAAAGGAACGACGTGTTTCAGAGGGCACAATCACACAGCAAACATAAAATGCAATTGAAACGTGTTTCTACAACCAGATGGAATGGTACTGAGGCAGCAGTTGACACTGTACAGTCCAAGTACGGTGAGATTTTAGATGCGCTTAAGAATGTTGGACTTAAGAAAAGGTTGAAAGATATACATGTGATGATATGCATGGAAGTTTTGAAGGTCGTATATCGAATCATTGGACCAGTATCTCGTGCACTTCAAGGTTCAACCATTGATCTCGCTGCTGCAGCATCCCTGTTACACAACTGCAAGAGCGAATTTGAACGTCAGAGACTGAACTCGGACATGATTTGGAATCGAATTTGTGAGGATTCTGTAGCATTTGCTCGAAAATACAATGTCGACACTGATTTTCCAGAAGAAAGACGATGAGGAAAAAAGAAATTTCATGAGGAAAAGACAAAGGATGAATGCCTAACAGGACCAACTCGTTTTAAAGTGGAAACATTCGTCAAAGTTCTTGACGAAGTTTATGGACAATTTATCAGTCGGTTTGATGCACAAAATATTGAATATCCACGACAGCTATCGTTCTTCACGCCCTCGGCTTTGCTGAGTACATACTCCGTTTAGAGTGACGACATCCGAGACATCTGCGACAGGTATGGATTAAATTCGGAAAGAGTAGCAAGTGAGATTGCTGACTTCAAGGTCACGTATTCCACCCTTTGCTCTCCAGAGACTTCGGTCTCAAAAAGTGATATTGCTTATGATGACTTTTCAACTCTTGCAATTGAAACCGAAGGTCAGTCAGCACTCAGCGAGTGAGTGATTATTGCTACTGCCTTGCTAAATTGCTATACCTCTTATGTAACTTCCAATTCTCACCGATTACTATCCTGATTAAATTATTTTATTTCGTAATATCTGTAATACTTTTCTTAGAACAATGAAACATAGTGATATTGTTAATTGATTATCACTGATTCACTGTCACACTGACACTATGATAAATTATTTAAAGGACTTAAGTTACATAACTGTCATATGGTAGTACTAGTTTTATTATAAGCAATTAAGGCTTTAGCCAATAAGCTGGTATTTTCTTGCAGTTCGTTATGTCATCTTCAATCTTTCATAAAACTTTTACTGAACTTAATTGAACTATTATCATTATAATGAATACTACTGTTACTGGTAGCAGCCTTCTGCCACATCTGCGCTGTGCTCCAATATCTTTATTGTTCTTTTTGACTCACATTGTGAGTTCCACAATGGAAGTGCAGTGCAAATGTGGTGGTAGCACTATTTCATAATACACTTACTTGAAGACCACATGGACTTGTTATGTGAATAATAAACCCCAGGAAATAATGTTTACAACTATGCCTTGCACTGTTTTCAGACACTCACGGATTCCCCTCGCAGTCGCATGAACATGTTGGTATTGCAGCACACTGAACAGATGATGGTGAGAATTCTGATCCTGAATATTCCAGTGAAGACGCTGAAGATAGTGACGAGAGTAGCACAGAATTGGAAGACCCAGTTAACATGACCAAAGTGAACAATAACTTCATTGAACCTCTGCATTTGCTTTCACAGCTGTCTGGGTATCCAAACTTGTTTATTCTGTACAGCATTTTCTGTTTGTTGGCAGTTTCTAGTTGCTCTGCCGAAAGAGCACTGAGTAAATTGAAAATTGTTAAAAACAGACTCCGTTCAAGTTTATGTGATGATATCCTGTCGTCACTTTTAGTTTTGGCGAGTGAGAAAGACATCTTGCAACTTTTAAAGGATGACGACAAAATCATTGATACAGTTTCTTGTGCAAAGAGCTTTCTGAAGTCTGAGTTGCTATATTATTAATTTTGTAGCAATATCATGTTGAATAAAAGATTCTTGTTGGATTTATATATTGGCTAGCATGTTGCCATGTTTCGGACTTCTTATCAATTTTAGCATTTACATTAAACAACGACGCGATAAAGACCGTTATAAAAGTGATGCAGTGTTTAATCCACATTTGATCATTAATACAATTAGGAATGTTATAGCAAATCAATAATTTACTAGTACTACATTACAGATGGACTATATGATATAAGGAGTGAAGGAAAATGTAATGCTTGATTTCCTGACTCTTGGGTAGGTTTATTGGCGAACGGGGAGGGGGGAATTGCCTCCATCACTCGGGGGGGGGGGGGGGGTGGACGCCCCTGATATTGGTTATAATATGCGTTGGACATAATGTAATTGAAGCCGAACTGAAGCAACAGACAGTCTTTTAATGTAGTGCAATCTGCAAGGGGTAAGGCCTACGTGTACACAGGACATCTGCAAAGAGATATTCAAGGTTGGCAATTCGATGATCAGGTTGAGCAAGGTCTGCAATGACAAAACTTTATAATCACTGTATATTTTTATTGCAGAATGACATACAATGCAATTATCACTCTGTGCAGTTGGGTGTGGTAATAATAGTTAGCTTGGAAGCAAGGTGACTTCAGTATTTTTGTTCAATTATTTAGTCAGTTTTTAGATATCGCATGTGGAAGTTTAAGCGTTCACTTTCAGGACTGGAAGGAAGAGCGTGGAAGGGTTGAAACCTCTCCATATCAATGTTACGAGATTACCCAGAGACTATGTACATCCATGCCATCTGTCGGCTGTATATATTTTTAGATTACAAAAACCATTGCCACCGTTCATAATACATTTAATTAGTCGTGCGTATTATTTATTGACTTAGATTCCGATTATTTAAGTCAATAATTAGAAAATCAAGTTGGACGTGTTTTGTAAACTTTACCTTAATTGTGTGGGAAATCAAATTGGATATGTTTGCTAAACTTTATTTGATAAGTTTTTAAGAAATTTAGGTGAATGTGTTTTGTATTATTTATTTATTTTGGTAGATGATATTTTGAAACTTTTATGTAGTCATTCATTGTGAAATCTCAAATGAGTGTGTTTTTTAGACTTTGCTAAATCAGCTTTAGTAAATCCAGATGGTTGTATTTGATAAAATGCATGAGATCAGCTCAATTACATATTTTTTTGTTCCATGATACTCTTTCCACATTACATCAGCTTTCTAGGATATTCATATTCACAGATCAATTGGTACTTGGCTGAAGGGTAGTGTTATGAGGACGATGGTGTGGTCGGTGGCGATGTATGGTTGCGAGACATGGACACTGAAGGCGCAGGACAAAAGAAATATATCAGCTTTCGAAATGATGACATACAGAAATATACTGAAAGTCAACTGGAGGGAGCACAGAACAAATGAGTCCATAGTGCAGGAAGTACAATCGGACCATAGATTATTGGAGGTGGTGAAGGGAAGGAAGTTGAACTATTTCGGACACATTGTCAGAGCGGACGGTTTTCCGGCCTTCATACTACAGGGCTACGTGGATGGTAAAAGAGCACAGGGTAGACTTAGGAGACGGTGGATGGATGACATCGAGTAGTGGATGAGACTGTCAAGAGAGGATTGCATTAGGAGTGTGCGGGACAGAGTGAGATGGAAGAAAATGACGTCTTTGGTTCTGGTCTTTGATCCGCAGTAATGAGGAAGGACAAGTCAAGGATTGAAGGAGTTGCTGTTGTCAATCTGGAAGTGGACAATGGTGATAGTGAAATGAGTTTTAAAGTCGAGCATGGATTATGATGGAGGTCACAGATGTGCATAAAGCAGGTGTGCAATATGTTGGAGATTTTATTTGAGATGATAGCTGCAGAATGGAGGTACTGTAATGTCAATATTGTTCACAGGCAAGTTGAAGATGAAAGTAAGAGATCAGGAGTTAGTGAAGGTGTCGGATTTATTGATCTGATTTGAAAGACCTATAATGATGAATTCTCTGTTGGTTTGATTGAAGCAGAGTAAGTTGGGGTCATTCAATTTGAAACTAGGTTGACCACATCAGGTTATTGAGCTATGAAGTGGGGAAACAGCTGGGGGAGAACAATATGAAAGTTTAGGAAAATATGGAAAGAACTATAAAGTATAAACTAATTCTTCTGCAAATTATTTTGGGTTAGTTTAAGATTTTTATAATTCAAATGTATTGTATCTGTATATGCAAATATCTTAAACTAAACCTGTACGATTAAGTAAGTTTTACCATGTCTGGATATTCAATTTCAAAATTATTCTGACGAAGGGATGTAGTGTCGAACTATGTCAAGAGTACAGCCCTCACCCAGGTTCATACTGTGCGGTATAACAATGTTCACCCACACTTTTGTTTCATTGTAGTTGTTGCTGTACCACTTCTTTGTCATCGGATCTCTGAATAAGTTATCATTTCCTTTATCTGTCAGTTCAGTGACTTCTTTCTTAGCAATTTTTTCATCTACTTTTTTATTGAGATCTGTTTCTCTTGGGTCTACTAAAAGAATTAATATTTGCATCACAGGTGTGTAGTCAGTATAGTTGCATTGTATGATCCTGTAATCCTCAAATCTCTTCAATGGAACCTTGACCCTGTAATAATAATCTCCATTTTCCGCACCTTTTGGATAAGGGCTGATGATTGGGAGGCCATTATTCCACAGAGTCGTTGACATTGAAACTCCTTCCTCGATTAGACTGTCCATTGGACTGTCATATGAAACATTCACGGCGTTCGTACTCTTCTTCAGTTCCTTCCATTTCTTTATCATATTTAGTGTTTTTCTGTAGGTTATACATTTGTTATATGATAAGCGAAGGTCACTTCAGTTGTCATCTTTTCGATCAAACTACTGTTAAACTTTTATGGCTTTCGTTCTGTCACTATATGCTTTGCAGTTGCGTTATGACTTGGAGAGTCCTACCTATTTCTATATAGATTGCAGCATGGTATTCTACATAGACTGAAGTGTGCACAGAGTTTCTAAGGTTACGTTGATAAGGTGTGCTATAGGTACAGGTTCCTTGCATTTGTTAAATTTCATGAAGTCAAGTTTTGGAAAATCAAGATGGTTTTAATGGGTATAGATTCTTTGATTCGAAATACACTTTGAATAAGCAAGATATAAGTGAGAATGAATGCTTGGCATTTTGTGAAAATGTGTTCATGCATTTTCTAAACTACTTGCCCTATATATGTTTTTAGACAAGAAGTTGTTTTTAGTTGCACACTGATAACTTAACAATATCAGTTTGTTTGACATCCACTTTGGTTAAAATAAGTTTTTGGAAATCCAAATAATCGTGCCTGGTAAACTTCACCAAGTTGGAGAATTCACATGATTCTGTTTATTAAACTTCTATAACTACATTTTTTGGTAAATCCAGATAGCTAGCTATGTCTGTTAAATTTCATCAAGTCAGATTTTGGCCAAAGCAAGATGGAATCAATATTTTAGCATTCATCAACTCAGCTTTACTAGTTAATTTTTTGGTGAAACTAGAGGATTATGTTTGGAACGCTTAATTAAATTAGGTATTGGGAAACCCAGAAAGTTGTATTTGGTAAAATTTATTAAAACATTGGCCTTTGAGAAATCCAGATGCAATGGATGTGTTTTTAATTTTTAAAGTATGCCATATAAATATTTTAAAATCGAGATGGTTGTTTTATTGAAACATAATTCAGCCAATCGTTGGTAAATCCAGAGGTGTATGTTTTGTGAACTGTACTCGATAAGTTTTTGTGAATTCCAGATGGATGCGTTTGGTGAACTTTACTTGAAAAATTTTGGAAAACCCCGGTGTACCTGTTTGGATATATGTGGTGGATCATTTTTTGGAAATACAGGTGGTTGTGTTTTGAGAACAATAATTGGGAAATCTAGATGTACCTGTTTGGTAATATATGGTGGATCATTTTTTGGAAATACAGGTGGTTGTGTTTTGAGAACAATCATTGGGAAATCTAGACATACCTTTTTTGGTAATGGTTTTTGGAAATACAGGTGGTTGTGTTTTGAGAACAATAATTGGGAAATCTAGACATACCTTTTTTGGTAATGGTTTTTGGAATACAGGTGGTTGTGTTTTGAGAACAATCATTGGGAAATCTAGACATACCTGTGTGGTAATATATGGTGGATAATTTTTTGGAAATACAGGTGGTTGTGTTTTGAGAACAATAATTGGGAAATCTAGACATACCTGTGTGGTAATATATGGTGGATAATTTTTTGGAAATACAGGTGGTTGTGTTTTGAGAACAATAATTGGGAAATCTAGATGTACCTGTTTGGTAATATATGGTGGATCATTTTTTGGAAATGCAAGTGGTTGTGTTTTGAGAACAATAATTGGGAAATCTAGACATACCTGTTTGGTAATGGTTTTTGGAAATACAGGTGGTTGTGTTTTGAGAACAATAATTGGGAAATCTAGACATACCTTTTTTGGTAATGGTTTTTGGAAATACAGGTGGTTGTGTTTTGAGAACAATAATTGGGAAATCTAGACATACCTTTTTTGGTAATGGTTTTTGGAATACAGGTGGTTGTGTTTTGAGAACAATCATTGGGAAATCTAGACATACCTGTGTGGTAATATATGGTGGATAATTTTTTGGAAATACAGGTGGTTGTGTTTTGAGAACAATAATTGGGAAATCTAGACATACCTGTGTGGTAATATATGGTGGATAATTTTTTGGAAATACAGGTGGTTGTGTTTTGAGAACAATCATTGGGAAATCTAGATGTACCTGTGTGGTAATATATGGTGGATAATTTTTTGGAAATACAGGTGGTTGTGTTTTGAGAACAATAATTGGGAAATCTAGATGTACCTGTTTGGTAATATATGGTGGATCATTTTTTGGAAATGCAAGTGGTTGTGTTTTGAGAACAATAATTGGGAAATATAGACATACCTGTTTGGTAATGGTTTTTGGAAATACAGGTGGTTGTGTTTTGAGAACAATAATTGGGAAATCTAGATGTACCTGTTTGGTAACATATGGTGGATCTTTTTTTGGAAATACAGATGGTTGTGTTTTGAAAACTTCAGCAAATCAATCATTGGGAAATTCAAATGGATGTGCTTGATAAACTGTACTTAATATGTTTTTGTGATTCCAGTATGATGTTATTGGTAATATTTGGTAGATCATATTTTGGGAAATACAGGTAATTGCAAATGTAAGTATGACAATTTCTAGAGCAAGCTACTTCTAGGGTGCTTTTCATAACAGTTGACTGTCAGTGCAAATGTAACAAAACACAAAAAAACTAATGCTTGGCATTGCCTAGAAAGTGAATGTTGACTGCTTTTGATAGAAGAAAGGGATTTGATTTCCTGAGTGGAAAGGCGGTTGTCAGTGTTCCCTCTAAGATGTGCGCATTTGCGTGCACAGGAGCCATGGGGCCATCGCACGCAAGAACTTGGTGTGCGCAAATAAATCTTTTCGCAGAATAACTAATATTCTGATGAATTGTAAACAATAGTTTTTAATATGAACAATAATTGCCTTGGCAGAACGGAAAATTGCAAATAACTTGAAAGAAAATTAAAATTAAGTATCATAATGATGGATGCCTAATGCATCATTTGCTGTAAGACATATAAGTCCCCTGGTTTTCTTTAGACAAGGGACTTTTCTTTTGTTATCAAAACTTATCACCATACACTTTTCGATATAATCTTAATTTTACTTTCATCGCATTCAGCTATGACCTGCACACTAGGTGTGAACCATATATAAAATGTTGCACACAGAAAATTTTTTGGCAAATCATCTCAAAAAAATTTGAGGGAACATTGGTGGTTGTGTTTTAAAACTTCAGCAAATCAATCATTGAGAAATCCAGATGGACGTGTTTGGTGAACTTTACTTAATATGTTTATATGATTCCAGATTGATGTTTTTTATAATATTTGGTTGATCATATTTTGGGAAATACAGGTTTAAGTTTTGAAATTTCATCAAGTCAATAATTAGAAAATCAAGTTGGACGTGTTTTGTAAACTTTACCTTAATTGTGTGGGAAATCAAATTGGATATGTTTGCTAAACTTTACTTGATAAGTTTTTAAGAAATCCAGGTGAATGTGTTTTGTATTGTTTATTTATTTTGGTAGATCACATTTTGAAACTTTTATGTAGTCATTCATTGTGAAATCTCAAATGAGTGTGTTTTTTAGACTTTGCTAAATCAGCTTTAGTAAATCCAGATGGTTGTATTTGATAAAATGCATGAGATCAGCTCAATTACATATTTTTTTGTACCATGATACTTTTTCCATGTTACATCAGCTTTCTAAGATATTCATATCAGTGTAGTGTCTCATGCATCTGTTTCAAAGACTTTGATTTGAGTCTAATTTGTTTGAGATTGTTGTCGATAGTTTCTTGAAGTGCATCAAGTTTTGTAATGTCTGGATGAGTCTGGGAGTTTCCCTCAAATTATGAACTGTAATCTAATTTTGATATGAAACCATTCAAGGGGATCAGAGTTGGTGACCATATTGGCTGAGCCACTGCCTGAATGCTCTGTGGGTGCGCTCTTGTGCCATTGCATCAGCATTCTCATGCAATGTTGAAGTGTCATGTCTTGATATCAAGAGGCAACATCATTGTGTTTTTTCGTTGTCTCATTAGCTTGAATGTTTAGTTGCTTATGATAAGAACTGTCTGAACCTGATGAACTTTGTCACAGTCTTATCCTTGAGTGATACTACTCTAAAAGCAAATGTTTATTGAGCTACAGTTTTCACTTTTTTCCAGAAATGGAGGTCAAGTTTACACTTAGTAATCAATTAATAGAATCATGGAAATAGTTCATAAAATAAATTACTTGCAATGCAAAGTTCAACGAGTTTTCAAAAAGTAAAAATTGAATAAATACGTTATACATTAAAAGTCTAAAATTTGTCTTCCCTATGATCTCATAGAAGCACTTGACCTTTGTTCATTAGGAAATGTTCTTTGATTACGAAATGTTTGTTGATCGACAAATAAAGTCCTGTTGATCGCCCATTCGGTGGGAAACGCTTATCTTAGCGCATTTCCGATCAAGAGTTCGTGTATCACATGTGTGGAACATGGTCCCATCTGGTATCAGCATCACTGAGAGGAATGTCGTGTGGTACAGCGATGTTCACCCATGCCTTCACGTTGTTGTGCAGGTAGCAGTTTGATCGCCATATCATTTTCTCGTCCCTGTACAGGTAGTTGTTCACTTGTCCTGTATATTCTCCGACCACCTGTTTCATCGCTATGGCCTGGTCAACATTTTTCTGAAGGTTGACATCTTCTGGTGGTACCAGAAGCAGAGTGACCTGGTCAACACCACCTGGTGTTTGATGGATTTTGAGGCAAATTATTCTGTAGTTGTTGAATCGACTGAGAGGAAGTAGGGCCCGCCAGTAGCTAACACCGCGTTTACCGGACGTTGGATAGAGTGTTGTCGTTGGCAGAAAACCATCTTGACCCAGAGTTGTTGAGAAGTACAGCACATTTTGTGTCAAGTGCTTCAAAAATCCATTTTAATCATCAGTGTATTTATCGTTCCTGACAGGCTGAGCCTTCAGATGTATCCAGTCTGGACGTTGTTCGTTAGGTTTGTTCGTTAGCTCACAGTTTGTAACATGATACGCATATAGTACCGGATGTGTCATCTTAGATTCGTTTTCTGATTTCTATTGTCACGTCAACGTTCGCTGTATTGAATTTAGATACACGACAGCAGAATAATATTGTTCTTGATTCCAAGTCTGCTGCAGGTTTTATACACTGGCTGAAGGACTGCTGACGTCGTGTATTTAGGAATTAATTCCTTAGGTTGATGGTTTTGTATTAGTCATCAATAAAATAACCGCTAACATGGTTAATGTGTATCTGGACAGTTATTACCGTATTTTATGAACCCCTCAATAGCGATCTCATACCCTTTCACTTTCATTTTCATATTCCTGATTCTTGTATTTTTAGGTGGAAAATATGGGGGTTTATACATAGCCTACATGGGTTTTACTGCTTACCCGTGTCAATGTTTGAATAGAGAGAGACAGAGAGAAAATGGGAGGGCAGAGAGGGAATTGTTTAACTTTGAGTCTGTGTTAATTGATACTTGTTACTATGCATGCACCATTTCGATTGTGATAGATTTCTCATTCTTCTAGAGCTGTAGCGGCATTTCGAGGAGCAACAAAGATAATAATGTTTTCGTTTATTCATTTAGCCGGTTGACAGACCGCAACCAGGTGCACACTACAGTTTTGCCGTAAGGAAGATGGGAGTTCTGAGATATATACAGATTGGTTTATTACAAATGGTAGAGAACTCATAGAAGATGCGTGCTGAACTGGTGTGTGTAGGTGTGTGTGTGTGTTTAGCAAGAGAGGAAGAGAGATTTGCCATGTTGCCATAACTTCTTATTTTCTTGAGTCCAAAGTTACTTCTTCTAAAGGTTGTTAAAGGACACAATCCCAATAGTTACTAATGATATCCCCGATAAAGAAATCCTGCCAAACTTTATTTGCAAATCTTCTACAATATCACTCTTCAAAACTAACTTTTAGACTTAGTATTTCAAGATTTATTATGACTAGATGACACTTCTCTGTAACACTCTTTTGTGCAAGATTCATTTTATTTAGGCACGTTATTAATGATAGTTCAATAATAAAAATTTATTTATATACCTACAATCCTACATACATACTAATACATCCATACATACTGGAACAGTCATACATGCACACATATTATGAATGCATACAGATTGCAGAAGGAGCCCCAAATATTACTACAGAACTTCTGTCTTGTATGTAATACTTAAAACAATGAAACAGTTACACAAATAGGAAGATTGGTTGGTTAGGGTTGCTCTGTACTACCAATGTGGGGATATGTATATGCTACAATGCCATACATAGGGCTAAAAATGCCCCCTCTCATGTGTTGGACCAATCTTCTGGTAGGTATGCCATTGCAGTGACTGGCTCTTGCATTTGACTCTGTGCACCCATCATTTTCACATTGTCTTAATAAACATTCGTTCTTAATATTCTTCCTGATCAATTCGACAGCCCTGTATGCTGCACATTTGTGAGGTACTTAATGGTCCTATGTTGGGTATTTTGATAAATGCATTTTACATACAATATTAATACAGGAACTTGGGTATAAATGACATTATTTCTAAAACTTAATATTGTTGGGTGAGTAATAAAGCTTCACTCTTGTACTTCTTTGCCTTTCCTTGAGGCGAGGTAGACCAAGACAGAGAATGCTGGATTGGCTGATGACAGGTAGATATAGAAGGCTTATATTTGCTTACTCGTTCTTTGATTTTACCTTGGGGTGCTTCTGCTTCTGCCAGCATTCTCAAGACTTTTCTTTGCCCACAGAGCTTTTGTACTGAGAGCGTCTCTGAATAGGTCTTACTGAGAGAGGTGCTATAGAAATATGTAAATATTATATAATACAATGTTTGAGTGTGGAGGAATAGAAGTGTTGTGATAATTTGCTGCTGAGCATTTACTATTCTTAGTGGTTCTCTGGCAAGTTTTACTGTTATTTACGAATGGATTATATTTGCAGAAAGAAATTTCGTTTGAAACAGCCTTTGATTTGTGCTTAAAGTGATTATAATACACCAAATAAATTTTGAAGTCAGATTAGAAAAGAGTAAATTAAAAATGATGAAATAAGTTTGTTTTAGTGTTTGTTTTAATGGGACTGACTAATAATCATCTGTCAAACACAGTTGAATTCATTCATTGTGTTTTATACCCAAGGTAAAAACGAATGATAAAGTTAGAAATAGAAAATGATTGTCCCAGTTTCTATAGCCATCTGTAAAAGTGCCTTTGAATGCAATGATATTGTGACACGGGACACAGGTGGAAACATTTAAGAGCAAGCGTTGTGTTCATCTTCAGAATCAACCGAATTGGGACACCCAACTTGGACACAAACTGCACTCTCTCCTCAGCATTTATTTGGTAATGGGTTTCAAAGGCTTTAGGGACAACCTATGTTGTTTGATTATTTTAAAAGTTTGTTTACTACGCTTTACCTGTTTGTTTGGTGTTTTAATTTAGACTAGACAAATAGCCAAGCACTTGAACTTTGTCAGCCATAAAATTCGAACAAAACTCGATGAGCTAAAACGTAAAGAAGTGGATCGGCTTCGACAAGCCATGCAACTTAAGACCTACTTGCAGAGTAGTAAGTTGTTGTCTGACTTGCCAGGTACTTTCAGAGTTGTATCCTGTTAGAGTAACAAATGTTTATTTAATTAACTTTCAATTAGTTAATATTACTCTTCAGATATTAAAAAAGATTGATGATATTAATACAGAAATTTCGATGACTGACTTGGTACTCCGCTATGAACCGTATATTTCTGGAGTAATTTATGACTACTTAATGATTGTGTGATTGCGTTCTAGGTCTGAGAGCATCTCATCCAAACATCGAACTTCCAGAAATTAGCAAAGAAAGACTTCTCGGACATCTGGATCATGCCAATCCGAACAGTTTTGAGATTGCTGACCTTGCCAAACTTATCCAGAAGGTAAGTCTCACATGCAAGAGAGCATGTGTGCTTGTGAAACTAAGCTGGCTGTCTGAGGCGCAACCTAAGGTCGGTTATTTGTTTTCTTTTCTAAGTTACTTTTATGATGCTAACACTTCATACCCATAGCTGCCACTCAAGCTGACTTAAGGGACTGCTCCCATGCGTCTCCTCCTCCTCCTTATTCTATTTGTCTTCCTTCTTCTCATTGCTCCTATTTCTCCCACTGTTTGTCTTTTCTCTTCCTTCTTCTTATACTCCTTATTATTATTTCTCTTTCTCCTCCTCCTCTTCCTCCTCCTTCTCATTATTTTCTTTTCTTCTGCCCCTTCTCTTTAATTTTATCTCTCTTATAATCACTCTTCTCAATATTCCTTCTTCTTCTTCTTCTTCTTCCTGTCTTTTTTTTCTTTTTCGTCGTCTTATTCACATCTTTCTCCTCCATCTTCTTCTCCTTCGCAACCTACTACGCCTTCTTTTGCTCCTTATTAAACCTTCATGTATAATCTTCATATTTCTTCCTTCTTATCCTCTCCCCTTTTTTTCCTCATTCTTCCTCTCCTCCTTCCTTCCTCTCTTCCTTCTTACTTCATCACTATGTGAATACATCTTTGTATCAGGTGATGATCTCCCTCCTCTAAGAAGGTTCTCATAAACATCCGGTGGAATTACGTCATCGTCGGTGTGCTCTCTATTCAGTCTATCGTATCAACCAACAAATGCCACTGCAAAGCCATCAAGAAGGTAGGACATGATTTGTTGGTCGGTCAATGTGCGTTATCATCGTATGTATCTACTCATGTATGTAGTAATGTAGGTGTTTACGTATGTATCGTATCGTATCTCTATCGTATCTTGGATTTATATAGCGCCTCTCAGAATAACTATTCAGAGGCACTCTCAGAACAGAAACTCTGGCGATAAGAAACGCCTTTAAAGAGTGAATATCCAGTCATTAACTTAGTCCTTGATGATGGATGAATGAATGTAGGCCTATGTATGCATAAATGTATGTATACACGCATATATGTATGAATATATTTATGTACGAATTGTACGTATGTATGTATGAATGTATGTGTGTATGTATGTATGAATGTATGTATGAATGTATGTATGAATGTATGTCATGAATCAATGTATGTATGAATGTATGTATGAATCAATGTATGAATGTATGTATGAATGAATCAATGTATGTATGAATCAATGTATGAATGTATGTATGAATCATGTATGAATGTATGTATGAATGTATGTATGAATCAATGTATGTATGAATCAATGTATGAATGTATGTATGAATGTAAGTATGAATCAATGTATGTATGAATCAATGTATGAATGTATGTATGAATGTATGTATGAATCAATGTATGTATGAATGTATGTATGAATCAATGTATGAATGTATGTATGAATGAATCAATGTATGTATGAATCAATGTATGAATGTATGTATGAATCAATGTATGAATGTATGTATGAATGTATGTATGAATCAATGTATGTATGAATCAATGTATGAATGTATGTATGAATGTAAGTATGAATCAATGTATGTATGAATCAATGTATGAATGTATGTATGAATGTATGTATGAATCAATGTATGTATGAATCAATGTATGAATGTATGAATCAATGTATGTATGAATCAATGTATGTATGAATCAATGTATGAATGTATGTATGAATCAATGTATGTATGAATCAATGTATGTATGAATCAATGTATGTATGAATCAATGTATGAATGTATGTAAAACATCGTAATCTTGTTCCAGTACTCTGTCGATAACTTTGCGATAACTTTGCGTTGTTTATTTGTCGTAGCCCTGGAGTTGAGGCATGGAAAAAGACGAATGGTGGAAGAAAACCAGACTACAAGAAAGAAGACAATTCTCAAGGAGTCAATGAAATCATTGGAATCAGATCAATGGACAAAGTTAACATGAAAGCGAGGACTAAAATTATGCGGACAAACCCGAGATAGCAGCTTAGCAAAACAACAGTTCTATGAATGATTGAATAAATGAATGAATGAATGAATGAATGAATGAATGATTATGACTAAAACTTGAACTTTAGAAACTATATTATTGATAACATTTTGTAAGATCAGTATGGAACAATACTTGTAATACTTTTAAATGTTAACTTAGATTAAAAAACAATTTGTCTATTCAAATTTGTTTATGAAAATATGAGATTGTCGTATTCACTTCAGTCAATGTTTCCTTGTACCTAAATATCGACCATTATTTGATTTGTTGAGTTATTCTTTGTAAAATATTGCAATCTCCTTCCTGAACTTCGCAGACTGATTGTAACCATTATAATTATCTACTATCAAGTTTGACAGTTTTAAAGTCCTAGCCCGATTTCTGTCTGAAATTGAGCATCAAAATTATCGTCTGTTTGATTAAATAGAAGTAGAAAACAGATAAAGACCACTGAATGTGGATAGCAATTTGACTCTGAAAAGAAGTTGTAGACAGATCGGTGGATGCCATGTCCCAATCGACCTAATCATGTCAGCTGATACCAAAAGATGGTTTGAACAAGATCTATTGTACACTTGAGAGCAGAGGCTAAGAGCGCGTCGGTTGATGCCCTGTACGCTATAATGGCGGCGCTATAGAAGTCTTTCTTTTGGTTGTAGAGCTATAGCGGTTTAAAATGTGGACACACTTCATAACTCTTTTACTTACGTTAATGTGAACGAGTAAAAGTGCACCTAGAATGAATACTGGAGTCTCAAGAGTCGTCTCTCAGCTGATTATCAAAATTTAAAATTAGTAAAATACACATGTAATTATGCTCTACGTTTTTAGAAAGGGCAGGAGCACGTGTCTCTGCCAGCCATTTGGTGCTACTGGTTACCGCTTAATTACCGGAGGTTTGCGTTAAGTTCCTAACCTCTCGCCGCTGCCCATCAGCGGTGGCTGTTCGATGCAGATTCGTTATGTGTCGAGATGTCATTGTGAGTAATCCAAAAACCGGAGTGCCCATAAACAATATGCGCTCAAATACCTTAGTCGTAATATCCAGGTTTCTAGAGCGCCACTCAAAACACAAGCGAAAAGCACCAGCTTATTCACGAGCGTTGCGGCAAGTCAAGGTGGTTGTCCGAAGGGTAGTCTGAAGGAATTCCGAGCCCAGTTACTTTTCGCAGAGTAGGGCCTAGCTGTTAAGGCAATGCCGTTTAGCTCCAGATTTGGAAGGGTTGGTGATAAGGTGAATCGGGATAAGAGCTCTTGACGAGGTGTGATTTCAGTTTCGAGTGGAAGCCAGAGGTTTTAAGCCTGTAAAAAACTGATCATTTCGGTATCTGAACTAGAACATTAACCTACAGGCCACGGGAGAGTCATAGTTTTACATCACAGCAAAACAGTCTGCTACAATAGAAACGAAGCAGTCGTATTAAAATACCGTGAAGTGCATTTACTACTAAGTACAGTATTTATGTTACCACACGCAAAGTCGAAAAAGCACTTTCATACGCTCTTTTAAGGTAGCGCCCAATTATTACACTTGCAGCGGCAGGGCTTGCGTAACGGCTCTCTAGAAATTGTCCATTTAATAATAATAAGTACATGTTCTCAACTTCTTCAATAATCAAAACTTCTATTGAAATTCGCGAACAATCATCATATAAATATTATATTATTTTAATAAGATAGAAATGTTTTCAGCCTTCACAGCTTCTGACTATAAGCACCGTCACGGATTAAAAACCGTGAAGTAATAGTAGACCTATAACAGTTGACTTGTACTATAAAAATATTATAATCTACTTATTTAACATTTACACGCGAGCGATTATACTTGGAACACCGTCTGCAGACCTGATATTAAGGCTGCCATACGCTGTAGGCCTATTATACAGATCCCATATTAAGTAAACACGTATAACAGTAGCAGACTCGTCCTTTGGTTATTCGTGCACTAAGGTGGTGGAAAATACACAATGGAATCACGCAGGTTGGCAAGGCCCGTTACGTATGTTGGCCCTATATATGGAGATTATGTACGGCTAAACTTATATACACCGTGCCCAGGTCACCTTAAAGGCTCATTGGACCTCAACCGACATATTATATTCAGCTTTTACACAGGAAGTTTTGCTTGCTCTGTAGGCCTGGCTAGTGTATATTTAATCCAAGAAGAGATAGCGATGCTCCACTGCGATGCATGTGTCCATCCCGAAAGGCCATAATCCTGTTCTGTGTCTATAGTCCTATGGTTCGATAGTCCGAAGAAGGTGTCCGGTCGATAAGTGATGGCAGCTAATTGATGAACAGAATTATGCTTGGCTCTAAAAGCTGGATTGCACCATTCATTCATCCAGCTTCCATTTAGGCAGGATTCTTTTCACATCAATCCAGCTCCCAGCTTTACACATTCTTTTCATCGTATAATCCAGCTTTTAGTTAAAATGTAGAAGTATATAATCTTCGGACTATCGAACCTTTGAACTATTATACACAATTGATTCAAGGTTCGAATTACACGACAATTAAACTATACGTAAAAGTTACACAAGTATGCCTGAGCTTTATGTTAACGTCAATAAATTGTAGATCTAACATAGCATATACTGTAATTAAAATGTCAAAAAACTCGCTTTGGTGTATGCTTGCCATGCAAAGAGTTCTCAGGTCCTTTATTCGATTGTAGACAGCCATTGGTAATGGCTAGCCTAAGAGCCTAAATGGAATTCTTTTCCTCCCCTCGCCATGTGAGCTAATCATCGACAGTATGTGTTCTGCTAAAGTCATCGTTTAGCAAACAAATTTTTCGATAGAGCGGTTTTGGAACAGAAGTCTTGAAAAGTCTTGTCATCCTCGTCGGCATCGCATGCACTCACACCAAAGTGTCCAGCCCTACTTATGCCTACGCAGGACGTCTAGAAAAGGTTAAGGGCAAACCACAAAGACACCATAATATTATTATAGGCCGACGACTGTACACACTCCCATGTCCAGTCACCACGTAGCTGACTAGTAATAAATGCACATTTTAGTAGAACCACAGGCAAGATAACCGCAATTCCAAGACGCCATTTGTACTTAACGGGTGAAATCCTTTTAAACTAACAACTTCCCACCCTGACTGCTCTGACTGCATCTTGCACCCTGTCTAATTATGGCCATGCAAACGTCGCTTAACCTTTACCTATCGGTTTTTTACCTTGGGCCTGTAATCTTGAAGCCTAGGAAGTGCATGGCAAGACATTTAGGAAAACTGCGATTTATTTCCTGCACGCTTGCGCAACTTAGCCATTTTTGTTTTGTCGTTGTTCGTCGCTGCGTGGCGCCACGGGTCGTTCTTTCCAGTCTTGCGGTGATGAGCAGCCTCTTGCGATCTCTGGTCCGATTCGTATCTCGACGCTTTCCACATCATAACGGAAGTATCGAGTTGTGCGGGCGTTGACTTGGAGCGTTGACAGGATCCACGATATTCAACCCGGATTCTCCGACCGATGGTGCACTCGTCCACCTTGAGGAAGCATTTGTTTTTGTAGGTCACTCCGTTCTGGGCACACAGCGGGTTGCGGTCGATACCCTTGCAGCTGTAGATGTTGGGGCAGCGACACATCGGAATGCCCTGGATGTTCAGAATGCAGACCTTGTGTTTGGGACACTGCATACCATCGCAAGCGTTGTCTGTACAGAGTATTGCCACATAGAATGTTCAATTAGTCCCTCAATACCAGTAACCTGCACGTTCATCTTGCAACAGTAAGAAGTGACCTGCACAGAATATTATAGCCATATAGAACGTTCACTCAATCCTTTGATACCTGTAAACTGCAAGGGTATCTTGCAACATCAACACGGTTAAACTGTAAGACAGGGTCCTATTTATCAAAGAAGAAGCTGGGATGATGAGAATTTCTGGCTCTATATAAATGCCATTGTAGCTGAAATTGGATTTTTCAACCGCTCTGACCTTCAGGCAGAGGCGGCGATCTCGTTTGACATGTGGGAGGCACCAAATGAGAGGGGTAGAAAATGAATAAAATGTCCCCTCTCTGTGAAAGATGGGGGGACTTGTAGCCCTCGACCCCACTGGGATCGCCGCCCCTGCTCCCAGTGAAGGACCAATATGCAAATGACTGGAAAGTCATTAGTTTTTGGTCGATAATCAGGAGAAAGAAACTTTCAAATCTTGCTTACATAACAAGGTGATTCGTTAACTTTTAGTTACGAATTAAGTAGATGAATAACTGTCAACAAAATAAAAAAAATTACTTTGGAGGTTTGAACCATCATATCTTCAAATAGAAGCAAAATATAAGGGGCGACACCTATGTTTAAGAGTGAAACGTGAACACGGAAATTTCACGAGTAACCAATCCTCTAATAGATTAACTAATCTAATACAGATTCCTTGCCTCAGACAAATCGGACACTGGTTAAATGTCAGGCGTCAATTGCCTTGGAATGCGGCGGTAAGACTTTTGGTCTAATCGGTGTCGGACGTGGTCTTACCGCAGCATCCTGCACTTGATATAAGTTGGCAATACTATACCCATCAGAATCAGATCATCACAAAGCATAGGCTTAATTTTTGGGGTACATAGGGTACGAGTGAAACCAGAGCCCTGATGTCAACCTTACTATTTTCGATGAAGTTACATCACCGAACATCGCACGGCATTTCGTTACATATATGCACATGACTACAGAGGTACTAAAAATATTTCGAGAGCCGCAGTATGTGAAGAATCTCACGTGTTATTCACCTTGAAGAAATAGACACCTCTATGCTCCATATATCTAGATGCGTTAGGTCAACAAACATATTATATAGACCTGTTGCCTGTGTATGTATGAAATTATTTATCAGTATTTTAAGTTCTTCAAGATATCTATGTCGTGTATATATTTATTTATTTCATTTTATTCTGAAATTTGATATCGCCCTTCTTCCAACATTTTTGCTCAGAAATGCACACACCTCGACGGCGCAATTGCAGTTGTAATGTAGAGCAATTATTGTGCGCAAGGGACTTGTTCAAGGTCCCTACACAGTGACGCCTCGGACAAGAGTCGAACCCGCTCATTCAGCACACACTGAGTGTTACAGGCTGACCGCTCTAACTAATCGGCCACCGTGCCACACGTTATATATATATATATATATATATCAATCATATATATATATAAATATATATATGATGTTTGTAAGTATATATGCATCCATCTATTGTACATATATGCTGTGTTGTAAGGTCATGCTCTGTCCAGTTCATCAATACTATAGAAGAGAGTGAGAGGCCCTTTAGATGCACTATACACGTATCCCATTACATTACATTACATTACATAACAATGATCAAACCTACTTGGCTGGTGAGATGTTTTCCTGGTGGTAACATCTCTCGATTCATCCGTACTTCGAGCTTCGACGAAACAGACGGGACAGCAGTTACACCGGTCCTTGACCACCCGCCCCTGACACATCTCCGCCTCAACCGTTTCACATCGGGTCATCTCGCAGGAGCTACTGCACCCTTCGCCCTTGCTATTGCCCGGGGGGTGTGGCGTCGTCCTGTTGCTGTACCTGGTCATCGATGAGGTCCAGTCTTCCATTGGTGAATTCAGTCCGGACGTCGCTGCGGTCGAGTGCTTTCGTGCCGGCAATTTGGTTGTCATCGTCGAAGGTGTTGTTGCTATTGTTGTAGTGGTTGTTGTTGCCGGATATGTTGTCGGAGTTGTTGCCGTCTTAACGCGGTGTGTTCTCTGTGTGATGGACGCTCCTGTTGTTCGTTGCCTTGCGTCTACCATCTCAGGGGTCGATCGTGTGACCCCAGCGGAGGACGTTCCTCCGCTGTGTCTCCCTCGCCGTGATCCCTCTACGCCAGCACGCGAGACCGCCGTTACCACATCCCACGGAAACACGTAATCTGTCGCCAGTGGCAACGTGCCTGTCGTCGAGAACTCCGTCTCCATGGTGACGGCCGCCACGTGACCCCCTGCGTGGGTTCCATTCTTCCTCGTTTTCGTTCTTCCGCCGTGAGTCGCTTTTCTGGTCACTTTGACGCTGTTTCCGTGTCTCGGTCGTTCGTATATTTCCGGAGCCCACGGGCCGGACATCGGGTCGCGTTGCTCCCCGTTCACAGGCGGTGGGGTTGACGGATCGGGGGTAGTCGAGCGTCGCTGTTTGTTGGCGGCGTTCCTCCGGTCCTCCCCTCTACGCGATGGGGCCCCGGTCCCACTCGACCCTTCGACGGAGGGTACCGCAACAACGCAGTAGACCAACATCAAGAGTGGTAGACATCGCAATCGCCACTCGACCACCATTCTATCTCTCGTCTACAATAATTGTATTGTACTGTAATATAATCGAACATTTATATACCGCCGCTTATACGCATATATGCTCAGAGGCGCTTTCTGCGATTGCCTAAATGACGTTAAAGTCATAGTGAACGAGTAAAATACGCCTGTTAGCAAAACTGTGCACAGTAAGCTGAAAAGTGTCACCAGTGGTGGGCTGAGCAACTGGGCTCACGCATGGGTGTGGAACCACCCAACGGATTCCCATCGACAGCTTACAGATGGCATGGATGTAAACGTATTGTATTTACATATTTCTATAGCGCCTCTCACAGTACGACCTAATCGGAGGCGGTCTCAGTGCGAAAAGACGCGAGGGAAAAGGAAAGGTCTTAAAAATACGGGCAGAAATAAAAGAACCCCAGTTGAAGATAAAATTCACGAGGGGAAAGCGAAAATGGGTCTATAGGCCTACTGTGTAGGATTTTGAAAGGGTGGGAAGAACTGGATTCGACGGGATGAAATGTCGGAAGTAATGCCTTAAACACTTCCAATAGAAGACAGTCTGGACCAGCGGCGTAAAGATCAAGGGTATAGGCCTACCTGCTGAATTAGCCACAGTTGTAAATGGACGCGACTCACGTGAGGGATATAGATAAAGCAGAGTAGGTGCAATTAATGAGAAGCATACATACTGAAATAGCTGGATTTAAAGATTGAGCGCTCGTGAATAAGCTGGCGCCCAGCGTTTGGCTCTCGAGTGGCGCTTTAGAAGCTTTGAGATTAGGCTCACGAGGAATGATCCCTTCGCCTCTACAAATCGCACCCTGCTGACAGCTGAGTAACGTCTTAAGAACCCTCTTCTATGGTTCATGCAGCGACTTGTATACATACAGCACTACACACAGTGTAGCCTAGCGTTAATGAAAGTTGTTGAGTGAAATCTATTCCTCTTGTGCATAATTATAACCAAAAACGGGAGGCTGTCTCTGCATTCGCAGATGGCAACAGTTACTTCGCAGTGGCTTACATGTAAGTCTATAGTATATGGTTACTGACTAAATGCTTCTTCGAAAGGTTGTAACGTACTGTGTTTAATAATAAAACCTGTTTGAAAACTATACACGCAACAGATCTTTGCAATTTTATGAAAATCTGATGATATTGCAAGTCCATGTGCGCATGGCAATTGGTTAAATAAAAGTCTTTCAGATTTAGATTGGACTCATTAGAGTCCGATTTTGACAAGGCTCATAGGAGTCACATTTTGACAGGACTCTTAAGAGTCCGATTTTGACAATACTCTTAAGAGTCAGACTTTGATCAAACTAATAAGATTTTGATCAAGCTCACAAGTGTCAGATTTTGATCAGACTCTTATAATGCATATTTTAATTAACATAATTATCTCCTCCTCCTCTTCTTCTTCTTCACATAACTTGGTAGGTCCAAGAATCAATCTATGTCATTCTTCTCTATTTGTGTTTTCCTCATTTCTCTATATCTTCGTCTCTTGATATCTTCGTCCATTTCTTTTATTCATCACCCATCCACTCGCACAAATCGTGGCCAAATGGCTCCCTCGGGAACTGTACGGTGGTGCGAGTTCAAATCCCCATCTGCAAGAGAACCAGAGAGGAACGTTCTTGGCGGCATGCCATTAAGAGGAGTCCCGTGTATCTGTTTCGTGTATCATCTTTCGGGTAACGAAGGGCACCATCATACAGAGGTTAATGGCTACGCTAATGCGTTTCCTTGTGGCTCCACTAACTGTAACCCTTCTAAGGTCCTCATTAACTGAACCCACCTCTTGTTTATCGCGATATCTAGATTAAAGGGACTATCTGTTTGCAGTCACACGAAATCCTTAAATTAGCCCATAATGACTTACATCAGAAAATAAGCTAGGTGCCCTATATACAAGAACATACGCTTAGATAGGTAGCATACTGATAGGTACAAACTCTTAAATGTTGTATTACAACAATTAGGGTGACAACTCTTATGCATTCCGAAGTATACATTGAAAATAAATAAACGATAGATGGTACGGCATTATACACACAGGTTCTTAATAAACAAAGAGAATAAATGAAGACATAGAATCGCATGGACTAACACTAAGAAAGCAGCGGGGTCAGGACAAAATACCGACGACGATGAAGATCATTTACTCGTACCCATCGCTGCCAAACAACTAGAGTCAGTAACTGACAATGATGATGAGGAATAAACCAATTTAGTCACAGGGTACGAGAAGAAAAGCAGTCTGCTGGGCTAGCCATGACAGGCATGGGTATACCGTATACGAAACATCAGTGTCTTAGCATACATATGAAGTGACCAGTCCTCTCCTTCGCCGGCTTATTTCCCACCGTCAACGTACGGTAAGTGCACTCATTATATATCCAAGTCGGCTGAAACTTTTGCGAAGTCCAGAGTCCATTCCATCCCTCAACACATCATCGCACGTCACCGGATCACTTAAATAACATCAACTATCATAACAGGATGTATTATACAGCTGGCTATCAGCATTCGCTACTAAACTCAGTACCTACGCAAAACTCCAATATAATTAAAACATCAGAAAAATTCTGGAATACAACCTCAGAAAGAAGAACTTGCTATCCGAACTGAATCCACTCCTCAAATACGAAAATCCCCTCCAAACAGTTGCTTTGTCTTCAATAGGAACTATTACTACGCAAATGGAGTAGGTATATAGACGAAGTTTTGTGTACGACCTTCTAACGGGCATGCAGCCCACGTAGCCCGACGAGGCGCTTAAGTCTAATTATGTCACGGACGAAGCCACAAGGACCTCATTGGGAACTAGCTGTATCATGTACAACGGCGTACGCTAGTGTACACTCAGCAGCTTCAACTATGTGTACTCTGGTGGCAAGTGGGGCCAGCTGCTGTGGGGCTCGCTCGGGGCTGCGTGTGCTCAGCACATGCCTATTCGCGCGTATGCACTGAGAGACTGGTAATGTGAGGGTGATGAGAGACGTACAGAATCAAAGGATGCTTGTGGGATATACTAGGGGCTAAAGAGGTGCGCGTTTGGTTCCAGATGTGACGCTGGTGTTTAGGCCGTTTTAGACCAGAAGCCTAGGATGTATAGGCATCTACGGTGAATGCCTTTCAGTGGAAGAGTGGAATCGCGTGGGACAGATCTCAGCGTAAACGAAGGCATTAGAGAATTAGGACTAAACCTGAGAAAACACTATCCTTGGCGATTGACGGCAGCAAATGGAGGAGATTTACTGGTTCACGGCCACAATCGCTACCAAATGGTTGCATCCGGATATGATGGTGGTGGACTGGTGGCGGTGGTTAGTGTGGCAGTGGCAGTGACAATGATGACGATGATGATGATGTTGATTATGATTTTGATTATGATTATGATGGTGGTGGCGGCGACGGTGACGATGACGACGACAATGACGATAATGGCATACCCAATAGTTGCTTGTGAACTGCTTCCACTCTAAATCGTAACCTTATAAAATATCGCAATAGAATAAATAAATAAATATATATATATATATGCACAGATGTATTCTAGCCCACTTAAGTAATTACAACTAAAACAATGTCATTATGTCAGTGTATTGAGGTCTTTATGTAGGTAACCTCTAATGAGTCATGACCCTGGCCGATACGTATAGTCCACGTGTCTCATGCGGGCTAATAATGATCGCGTCGACTAGGCCTACACTGATGCGTAAGCTAATTATCGTAGCTTAAATGTATACTATTATAATTATAGGCCTACTATGAGAGCTTAAAAGTCTGCTAAATGTCTTTGAATTCAACGTAATACTATTAGTAATAATTTCATTTAATATGGTCAGGCCTGATTGCATTACTAATAAGTAATCATCTGTCGTGAGAAAGTTTGTCGTGTAGACCTACGTCTATAGGCCTAGGGTTAGGCGCCCATTAATTTCTGTCGATGGTAATATCAGTATTTACGAGTATCGCATCAAGTCATAGGAGTTGTCCGAAACGTAGTTCGAAGGAGGTCCAAGACTCCGGGTCCAGTTTCCAGACGGTCAGAGTAGCCTTGACATTAATTAATGCTTCATGGATTTGGGGCGAATCTTTAGGCCCTGCTTTAACTTGGTAGGCACTCAGAGGCGTCAGAGCTGAAGTGTTATCTATTTAAAAAGTCACATCATGAGTCATTCTATCCTCCGCCTTCGCACGCTTCAATTAACGACACACCCTTTAACAACTACTTTGCCCCTTCCACGTAACCCCTCGATCTGGAAACCTGATCGATCCACTTCCAAAAGTTTCCTCCTGTATTCATGACTCTCCCGCTTCCCCACCTCCATCATCGTCATCATCCACCTTCGAACCAACATCAGAGACAGAAATACTCAATATACTACAATCTCTTCCTAACAAGCAGTGCGAACTCGACCCTATACCCACTTCCTTACTGAAAGACTGCGCATCAATCTTTGTTCCTATCATTATCAAAATAATCAACCTCTCTCTATCAACTGGCAACTTTCCACAACTCTTCAAACATTCTTTAGTCACTCCACTCCTCAAGAAACCATCGCTCGACAAAGAAATCCGTTCAAACTATCGACCTGTATCCAACCTGTCATTCATTTCTAAATTACTCGAACGCATTGTCTTGTCCCGGATAAATTACTACCTAACTTCTAACTCGCTCATAAATCCACACCAGTCTGGCTTTACCAAGCGGCATTCATCAAAAACCCTCATCACCTCCCTCTACAATAAACTTGTTTCTGCCATTTCTCATCAACAACTCTCCTGTCTCTGCCTCCTTGATATCTCTGCAGCATTTGATACCATCGATCACAATATATTGCTCCAGAGACTGTCCATCTGGTTCGGCTTTTCTGATACTGCTCTTCTCTGGATCCGGTCCTACCTATCTTCCCGCTCTTTCTCAGTAAAGACCTCGAGCACGTCATCTAAATCATGTCCGCTCACCTGTGGTGTTCCTCAAGGTTCTGTTCTTGGATCCCTCTTGTTCATCCTCTATACTACTCAGTTCACTCATTAACGCATCCTCGTTTGACCATCATCAATACGATGACGACACGCAGTTATTCATTTCTTTCTCTCCAACCAGCTTCTCCGACTCCATTGATAATCTTCTCCATGTCGTCATCCAAATCTCATCCTGGATGACCTCAAATCTCCTCTGCCTGAACACCTCCAAAACCGAATTCATTCTGATTGGCCTCCGTGAGCAATTGAAGAAAATTCCCGATCCCTCTATATCTCTCAACCCTGATTCTGCATTCACCCACAAATTCACTGCAAATTCTCCTGTCCGCAACCTAGGCATGATCTTTGACCAAAACTTTAGCTTCGCTGAAAACATCACCCATCTTTCTCGCTCTTGCTTCATGCACATCCGTGATCTTCGTAGAATCCGCCCTGTGCTTGACTTCAAAACTGAATCCACAATCGCCACATCAATAGTTCACGCTAAATTGGATTACTGTAATTCCCTTTTCCTAAATATAGACACCACTCAATTAAATCACCTCCAAGCCATTCAGAATGCTCTCGCCCGTGCTATCACCAAGACCCCAAAGCATCACCATATCACTCCTGTCCTAAAATGACTCCACTGGCTCAAACGGATTGAATATAAGGTAGTGTTGATTTCGTTAACGAAAACTAAAACGAAAATGTCAGTTAACGAAATTCAAACGTTTTCGTTAACGAAAACTAAAACTAAAACTAAATCGCAGGACCAACAAAAACTAAAACGGAAAAAATTGTGGCAATTAAAACTAAAACGAAACGAAAAGAGATGCAACGAAAACTAAAACGATATTTAGCCGGAATAAAGCAAATATTTATGTTTGAAAATGTTCCTAACTTAGGTGCCTATTCGTTGTTTGCATGATTTGTACATAATTCTGCAAATGATGTGACGTTATGCCATACATTACCTTTTCTAGTAATTGTTCATCTATGTTAACACATACGAGGAGAATGATATGTGTCTACCTCCTGTTACCATTTACCGCGAATTCGAATCCTATGTTTTTTATTTAGCAAAAATGTATAGTAGGCCTACTTACTGAGAAAAGTTCACTTAATTTATTCAGAAATGCTGAAATTTCTCTCGTCTTTGGCCTCACGTGAGACGAATGTCAATGGTAGACCATAATAATTATGGTCTACCATGGACATTTGATTAGAATTAAATTAGAATTAAAATATTATTGGTATATAAATTGATATTAAATTACTAAAGCTGTAATTAGCATACTTCAGCTAAACTATAATTATAATTACTTATAAACTATAGTTAGCCTACTTACACTAAAATCAGCTACCTAAACCAAAACTTTATTTGATAAAACTAAAACTAACTAAAACTATGATTGACAAAACTAAAACTAACTAAAACTATAATTGAGACATAAAAACTACAACGAAAACTAGAACTATAATTGAGAAACAATCGTAACTAAAACTACAAGTGAAGACTAACAATCATAACTAAAACTAAATTTAAAACATTATTAAAACAACTCTAATATAGGCCTAAGGTCATTTCACTCACCTGCAACACACGGCAATCCTCACAGCCCACAATCTCCGTCAGTTGTTTACGATTCAGCCACATCGTTCAACCCGTTCCTCTTCCACCCTCACACTACAATGCCCTCCCGTCACATCATCACTCACATTTTCAAATCGTTCCATAGCCATTGCTGTCCCGCCTCTTTGAAACAAACTCCCTCCAGTATTAAGACAAATATCCGATCCGTCCTACGAATTCACAAACTCCTCACCTCTTGCTATCTCCCCACAGGTTTTTCACTCACAACTCAAAACACTGCTCTTTCGCAAATCCTATCCTGATTCCTCCTCTTCCTCCTATCTCCCTCGCCGTTTCAATTCCAAACACCATCCACCTTAGCCGTCTACCTGCCTGCCTGCCTGACTCTCTGGATTTGACCCTCAGCCTATCGATTCTGTTTTGATTAAGCGCCTGTGAATAAGCTGGTTCCCGCCACTTCGCCTTTGTCGGTGCTATAGAAATGCCGAGATTGCGATTACGATTACGGATCTAGGCCTCTGATGTGGTGCAGCGTTATAAATGTGTACTGTAATGGAACACTTATGTAACGCTACTCGTTACCAGAGGCGCTCACGACTCAACAGTCAACACAGAGCTAAACAGTGGACAGAATAAGGGTACCCTGTGCGTGCTTGTCTTTCGAACGGTGCTCTAGAAGTTTGGAGATGACGACTATGTATTGTCGTCTCAACATTGTTATTTGTGAAACACAGACGATTAAAAAAATGCATCAATCAGTGTATATCTATATTTTTACGTCAATGGTTTTATCACGTGTATTGTGACCAAAAGCTCATCCCAGAAGTAGTCTATTAATAGATAATATTGGTTTATTTTAATATTCGTTTATTTATATGAAAATGTGCAACGGATGTGTGAAAGAGGAATACCCGGATCGTGTAAGTGTTAGAATGAGAAAATATAGATTATTCCATAGTATTAACGCTTTGATACAGATTAATTGATACAACAGCGTCATTCAGTATTACTGTATGTGCGATAATAGAGTGTGCGAGGTTTGAACACCCATGTTTCATGCCTTCAGTAATGGCAAGGACCTTCCGCCGGGTATTAAAGCGCCTATAGTAGAGAGAACCGGGCTTACTTATAGTTTCTACAAGTAAGCCATGAACTCCCATGAGCTCCCAGTGGGCTATGACCCATGAGAAGAAGCAAGTTTTGAGAATAGCGAAAGAAGAAGAGAGTGAAAGGAAGAAAAAGCGCAATGAGAGGTACCAAGGGTTGAGGCTGAGCCATTGCAGTTCTAGTACAGGGAGCTAAAAGGTCAAGTCTCTTGGATGAACAAAGTCGTTTTGACCTAATGAGGTCGATGTTTTACGTCAGCCAGGTATTTCGGTACAGGCCCCGCTGAGAGCCTTGAATATAAGAATGAGGATTTTATATCTTTTGCTACTAAGTTTGGGCTATTTTGGGACTATTGTGAATTGTATTTTACAGGAAACCATGTAAACTTTTACTTAAAGTTTCTAGATTTTGAGAATCCAGTCGACATTAAAAGTTCTTTGAACACTAAATGTTTTTCAGATTCAGTGCGTATCTGGTACATAGATTATGCGATGAGTGCATATATTGATGTTGCTCTGTAGCAGCCACGTGTGGCCTTGAACTTGCTCCTACTTTCATTGAATTGATGAGGTGAGGTCTTTAACCAATTCAGATATAAATCCAATAAATCTGAAAGTAGACATTCCCAAAAATCACAAAAGGCATTCATTCATTTAACATGAGGCCCCTCTGAGACTTATGACCTACTTGCTCACAGGCACTTCTAGCCCAAATCCAGTGATTCAGAACAGTGAGTTATTACAGTTGTGCTTTATATGGTGTACGTAGATGTGAAGGAATGTTTCCAATAACTGAAAAGGCGTGACGTTTCTTGTTGAAGTGCATGCAAATTTGCATTGCAAGTTCAGCTCGTGATCCTGAAGAAGGATTATGAATTTTGAAAAACCACACAGACAGGCCTAGCAACGACACAAAGCATAAGTGGGAGCTATGCAATTTTCCCCATGGGGAGACCAACATAGAAGGCACTGCAGTAGCTAATTCTAATACAAATAAATGCATGGACAAGCTTAAGTGGAGAATTGGGTGAAAGTGAGTGGTAAATTGCCCACAATTGCCACAACTAGAAGAAGCAAGAATGGCATTAAGGAATAGTGGTGTATAGAGCAGGCAAGTTCCTGGTCAAGAAATGTAGGCAGATGATGAAGACAAGTGAGGAAAGTCAGCAGATATGGCCTGGGGATTTATTTTCTCTGCCCATTACCTAACCACGTGAATATCCTTTTGGAGGCATTTAGTTGTGCAGATGACTGGACAACATCTACTGCCAAGCACCTTCACAGCTGCACTGTGACTGTGGCAGGTTCTTTTGAAAAACAGGAGATTCTCAATTTCTGAGGATTTCAGATGAACTTGCTTTAACAATGACATTGCAAATGATGCTTATGTATAACTGAAAGGCCTTCTACAAATTCCTGTATAAATTATGTGGCACAATAGCATTTTATGTTGGCCACTTTAATGTACCTACATTGTAATTTTAGGATAATGTGTGCTTGGAGGAAGGAGCTTATTTTCTGAATTTTGCCGGATGCTCGCAATGCCATGGACGAGATGTTCTTCTGGCAGAGAATCGAGTGAAACTAGAAGACGAAGATGAGGAAACTGTCACTTATGATCGTACGTTTGAGAATCTTGGTTCCATCGACATAACTGTGTACAAAATTACTTTCTGTTATTGTTCTTTGTTAATTTTGTTGCTATCACACTTTGTCTCTGTGTCTTTCTCTCTCTGTCTCTGGATTGTCTGTGTCAATGTGGTTATCTCTTTGCTATCATTGTCACTTAATTGGTAGCACTGTTTTCTTTCAAAATGCCTCATGATTGTCTAACGCTGTGTAGTGCATTCTTTTGAAGTTATCGTGTCTTGATATTTCATTTTAGTCAGAGCAATGACTTGTCTTGCAACATGTCTTGATATATGTTGTTATAGTTAGAATCTTGCCATGTCTTGCAACATATGTTGGCTTATCTTGTCATGGTAAGAAGCATGAAATGTCTTGAAACATGTCTTGACATATATGTTGTTTTTATCAAAATCACGACGTGCCTTGCAACATGTCTTAATGTGCCTTGTTTGATGAGTAAATTACTTGGTCTTCATAGCTTTCTCTTTTATATGTGATTTATAAGTGTATGATATGATAACTTGTTGTAGAAATGTCCTAGTATTATTGCATTGTGTTAAATGTCCTAGTATTGTGGCAGTATGTTCATTCATTAAATTAAGAGATGATTTTAATGGGTGTTGACTTCAACTGAATCTAAACTCGAAAGCTTCGGTCAATTAGATCAGAGTATACCAGATATATCCTCCTACATCTATCTTTTAGCGGGGTGTTAAGGGGCAATTGTTTTTCTCTTGCTAGGGCACGTGTGATTGAACGGCCTATGTCCAGCCAGGGTCTTCGGCATGAGATCATTGTGTCGCAAAACTTGCCATAAACTATACTTCAGAGTTTGAGATGCAGCCATATTCTGCTGTGCTGTGTCTACTCTTTTGATGTGGTTGCAAATGAAGTATGTGCGATAATTAATTAAAGGAGGTGTTGAAGGCAATGTAACATTAAATTGAATTATGTATTTGCTTTTTTTTCAGATGTTTGCAAAGAGTGTCTTCACTTAATAGCCAGTCATACTTACAAGTTTCATGTGGAGGAAGAATTCCAGGTTTGATTTTAAGAACTAACTCACAGCAAAACTAATGCATCTGATCTAGGGCATAACCGAGTAGACAATTTTCACCGAGTACCGAATCCGAGTTTTTGGATGGACGATTTGCCGGATCCGGGCACGAACCGAATAATAGCGGCAAATCAGGCCAGCGACAGCAAGTAGGCCTACCATCTGTAGGCATAGTGTAGTTAATCTGCCATGTGCACAGCTACAGAGAACTATCTATAGTCAATGCAGAGTCTATAGCAATATCCTTCATGTAGCGTATCGTCGCGCTCTAGGCTATAGCAATATTTTTATTATTTAGTAACTTTATTTGTGAAACAAATGTAAAATCTGGTTATAAATTTTGAAATACGAAGTTATCAATGACATCTTTACTCTCTAATGTTTACCGGAAAGTGGGTGGGTATGGAGCCAATTCAAGCAGGAAAATTTAGTTTAGGTCTGTGGGATGCAACCAAAAGAAATTAAAATATATATAGATTAACATCAATTTTTTAAAGAAAATTCAATGGAATTTTAAGTTCTTGTTTAATTAATCAATATCTTATAATTAAGTCTGTTAGTCCTAAATTTATTTAATGAAAAATATCATTTTATCGAGAGATAAAAATGTTAACAAAAGGTAGTTATTTTTAGCTATTTGCAGGTGTAATATTTGCCGAGGCGAATACTTCCGAATAGTCCAATAATCGACCGAGGCGAATGTCCGAGGCAATTTCCGGTTATGCTCTAATCTGATCAGATTTCATTTCTTCAGAATCACCAATTTGATTTTTGAAAACGGACTCAAGAGTGCATCCGCTTTGCTCTCAATGCTGATGTTTTTTTTTACATTTATTTAATCTGAATTCCTAATTCCTTTTAATATTGCTTATAGGCTCTGTTTTTTATCAGCTTTTATTTACCTTTTGTTTGTTTTATTTTTTTAATAATAATTTGTGGTGTTAATTAAAAATATCTAAAGCACCATACAAATATTCAGAGGGCTCCCAACCAATGTGCTATCACTAAGACTGTCATTCAGGCATTTGCAAAACAGAGGAAAGCTAAGGAGCTCAAGCTGCAGTTCCTGCGGAAGATGGTTACTGCTAGAGGGGTCGACATAAGTAGGGATGACTTTCCTACCACGTTTGAGTACAGAGTTCTACTAGTTGAGTTGTACTGTGTCTGAGTTTCGAATATTAGAAAAGTCTCATTCTCTTGATTTTTAGTTTAGCAGTTTGCACAATATTATGACTATTTCGGTTTTTCAGTTTTCACTAGGAAGTACTGACTAGTAAGTGCTGTTAGTGATGTCAGTATTGTGTTTTTAGTTAGGTCGATTGACATTTTGTAAATAAAAAATCCGATATTCGTTTCAAAACTGAAAATCGGAAAGCTAATTTTTATCCGAACTGGGGCTCATTGTTTGTCTGAGTAATGCCGATTGCCGAGTACTAGGGCATAACCGAAATCGCCTCGGACATTTGCCTCGGCTGAATATTGGGTTATTCGGAAGTGTTCGCCTTGGCAAATATCATACCTGCTAATAGCTTTAAAAAAATTTTTTTTTAGAAAATAATATTATTTCATCAAATACATTAGGACTAATGGACTTGCTTATAAGTTATTAATTAATTAAACAAGAACTTAACATTTCATTAAATTTTTCCAGTAAACATAGAGAGTAAAGACGTCGTTGATAACTTCATATTTCATTTTTTATAACAAGGTTTTACATTTTTTCACAAATGAAGTCATTAAATAATAAACATATTGTTACAGCCTAGAGTGCGATGATATGATATATGAAAGATATTGCTCTAGGCTCTGCATTGACTATAGATAGTTCTCCGTAGTTGTGCACGTGGCAGGTTAACTACGCTTTGCCTACGGATGGTACTCGCTGGTAGTGGCGGCACTGCATGGAAGCAAAATATGCAATTGCGTACCAAAAGAAAGATAAAAGATAATTTTTTAACGAAATTATGGTACATCTTTCAATATGTTTTAAATGAACATCATGTGCAAAACATGCGTATTGCCGCTATTGTGTACCAAATTTTCAAGGCCAGCACTGCCACTAATCTCTAGCTAGATTTGCCGCTACTATTCGATTTGTACCCGGATCCGGCAAATAGTGCATCCAAATACTCGGATTCGGTACTCGGTGGAAATTGTCTACTCGGTTATGCCCTACCGAGTACTGCTGCGAAACTTGACTGAGCCGAGTTTCGGTTCATCCCTAGGCATAAGCAAAACTACTGAAGTTGGTCTCCTCACTTAAGCTAACACTAACTGTAACTTGCAGTGGCTTCTCCTTGCAAGTTTGTACTTTTCAGTGGGATTTCTGTTTGCTCGTTTGTAATCAGTACACTATCAATTGTAATTTTGTGTTATTTTCTTTTAATAATCTTTCTTGAAATTGCATGCATTTGGTCAATGGTTGGTTCTCTGTATATTTTGAGTCATGCGTGGTAATTATTTATATAAAGTTGTTCGTGAATTTTACAGGAGTACGAGATGTCCTGTATGCTTTGCGGATCGTCTGAGGATACTCGTAGCATAATGCCGTACGATCCTAGACAGCAACCTCTCTTCATATGAACCGCTTCTGACTCTTCTGAATTTTAGTTTCTACTCTGTCCAGTTAATTGTAACCAACATCGAGTCGATAGAGACACAATCTATGTGTGGACTTAAGTTGGTTATTTACCACTATAATTATGATGTGGTGTTAAAACAATGTAAGTAAAATTGATCCTGAAATTTATATTTGACAGCATGAGAGTATTGTAAGTTTGTAATGTTGTACAACTGTTGCTATTAATACTAGTATTTTATTATTGCTATCACTTAAGTTTTATTAAGTAAAAATGTAGGAATTATTACCAAGAAAGATGAGTCAAGGTTAGTATATTAAATCTATTATCTATTAGCTTTCTTGACTTTTGTTGCACACTCAGAAATTGGGTCTTAACAATGGAGGAGAGATGCAGCAGAACGGAGTTGCTGAAATTGAAAAATAAAGAAATGTTAATTGATTTAAGTATTTTTTTTATTGAAGTCTTAAACCCGTTACACATGTGTAACTTCTTTCGTGACAACCAGACTGCTTCTGCTAGTAGTCTACGCGCTGGCCTTCATGTTGGTTTCAGCACTGAAATAAGAGTCATTTTTTAAAGATGTCCGATGCTACCATTTCGGTATAGATGGCGAACAAATTTTACAAACTTTCCCTTACACTGCGTCTGATTACTAAATTGTCATCTCCCACTCCCTTCGTGGTGTGATTCCTTGAAGATTAATTACTGACTATTTACACTAAGGGTAGTGGCTGCGAGGTTTTTAATCGTTGTGAACTTACTGTTTGCAAACATGAAGTGTGAGGCTGAAAGAGTAGCGTTGCATTGTCGCCTCCTAGCGAACTCGACTTTAAGCTGCGCGTAGATTTTCGGTGGTAGGACCTTCCAAGAAGTCATGTTGCTCTAAAGAAGGAGCTTTGGCAAGAACGCTCTAGAAGTAAGGAAAAGAACTTTAAGCCAAATGCGGGTTAGGAAGGATAAGACAATAATTTTATGATGTCGTCACGCATCATGACGTTATTAATATAGGCCTAGGCAACTATCAATAGTCTTAAAATGTAGGCCTACCCGGTTTCCCAGTTTTACATTGTCGGAAAGTAGTTTGTGATGCTAACGAGACAGTTGTACTCTCAGTCCTGTTGTAAACGGTAGATCGGTGAAGTTCAACCCCTGTGACTCGCGCAGCCCTCATGAATAAGCTGATACCCGTCGCCTAACTTGCTGGCGGTGCCTTTGAAGTTTGCAGCTTTGACCATGATATTTGGACTAATAATTACTTGGTTACATGATTTATATTGCGATCATAATTTCGGCTAAGTTTCGTTTTCTGCAATGTCCCGTATCAGTAGGACTTTTCCTTGACATGACCCGCAGCAGATTTTTCTACCAGTTATGGTTTAGACTTTAGAGATCGACATTAAGCCAATGATTGTTTGACAACAAGTGTCAATCTAAATATATTATGGCCAGTATAATTATTTCACATATTTCTATCGATCTTTTCCTTTTCCTTGATATCATCAGTTGCTATCTGATATTGTGTAATGGGCATGTAGGCTAATATGAGCACACATGTATAGGCCAAATGGGAGAGGTTAACAAAAATGTATAATTATGTTTGCTTTAATAATGGTGTCTACTGAACAGCTAGCTATGAGACAAGTCTGCGTGATTTTTGAGAGAGAAAAAAATAGTACTGCGGCGGGAGAGGTGTAACTTCTTTCATGACAACCAGACTGCTTCTGCTCGTAGTCTACGCGCTTGCCTTCCTTTGCTTGACTGGCTGTCTGGATCTTTTACTACGCTCTGCAGCCCAACTTTAATATTGTTCGCATACCCAACAAATTCGACAGCATCTCCAGCTATGTACACATAATGTGCGACGTCCTTCACTGGCGTCCTCAGGCAGCAAATCGAGTATTGGAGCACAGGCTATCTTAGTCTGGCGATGCCTGGTCGAACTCTATAACTCCACCCTAAGTGTACGGGGTACGAGCTCTCTCCGCTCGGCTGTACACGGTCTCCTCTACAATATGTTCCTCTTGCTGTCACCTCCACCAAGCAGAGCCGTTTCTTCCAGTGGTAGGTAGGGCACTCGATTTGGATTGGCCTCCCTTTGACGCTCCGCTCCTTTCCTAGAACACCCTCTCAGGCATTATAAGCTTATAGAATTTACAGGCGTCACATGAAGTGTTAATGTACGCAGGTGACGAAATATTTATTATGTGCACGTAGGTCTAAGTATAGGGGGGTGGGCAGGAGGGGACGTGGGCAATTATTACGGGTTTCTGCATGAGCCTATACGAAGCTGTTGAACCCCTACAATACTGGTTAGCCATGGTGGCATAATAAGTTCGACTTTGTACAGTCGTCAACCGTCGCTCCAGAGGTTTAAGGAGTAACCTGAACGGCGATGCTTCCTAGTGTAACTTTATAGGCTAGGCCTACTAGTCTTACAACCTAGCTTCGCTTAGAACTGAATTTTGAACTCGGCGCCTTCCTATGAGGTTTTAAATTAACCCCGCCCTTCTGAAAATATATTTCTGGGGAGCTGAGAAATTGGGAGAAGAGCGTTTTGTAGAAATTTCATATCGCCAGAGCGTTCCGTTCATGAGCCTTTATGACTAAAGGAAAAACTTAATCTTTGGTTTTTAGCTTAGATTGAGTATTTTAAAATAATTACTAATTAGTTTAAAAATGAAAGGCGTTACGTAACGTTCAGCTAACTTCCCCAACCCACCCTCATAACGTTTCGTAACGTTTTGTAACACCCCACCCACCCCTTCGAGCGTTACGTAATTATGCAATGACCCCTAACGGGGAAATTACGATTTTCTACGGTCACCCAGCCCTGTAATGAAATGGCTTTCCAGTTGTACACGTTGCAACCGATAATAAAATCAACAAATAGAAAACAACCCGATGCATGTGTCTTCGTATCAGTTGGGGTAACATCAAGAAAGCCACACATTAGATATCAATAGCGAGAGATGCTGTTCTTGCTGTACAGAGGCGACGCCCTTTGGCTCTCTGCGTCAACTCTTTAATTTGCGACTGGGTCTATGTGTCTACAGGGCAGAAAGACGGATGTATACTTTCATCTGGTCTTACTTCCTTATCACATGAGAAAAGAGAGCAACAGTAGATGTCTCAGGCGGTAGCTAGCCCCTATATGCTTCCGGGGTTGCGATCTGTATAATGGCGGTGGTAAGAAACATTAACATAAAAAGGAACGACTGTTTCCGGTAAAGTAATGAACCCCGTTCCGAGAAACGTCATTCTCATAACGTCGCTGTCCATCATGCGGCGAACACGGAAGTGGCAAAGTGGGGCCCGTGACAATGCTTAATGCTGTTGACCTCTTAACGAAGCGATCCATTAAGAACTACCCGTTGAGAGAAAGGGACACTGTATATCGACAAAGATAGTGCTTGGGACTAATATGAAAGAGATATAAAGCCGACCAAAATCGGTCATTGGATCATTGACCTAGATTATTTGTGTGACTATATCCAGAACTTTTACAGGATAAATCGGCAACCGGGTTATTTGTTAACGAAATAAAATTACTTAATAGATTGAACTTTCAATATAAACTAAATATGTGTCAAATGCTTTTTTTTACTGAATTAGCATAAGTTTAGATGAACTTTTCAGCGTTCACACGTTCAATGTTACTCTGCCGAGTGCCCGGATGTCGCTTTATTCATTACGAAGACGATCACAGACATCGGCCGCAATGTATCAGTATAGACGATCACTAATTAATTGGCTGAAACGTTGCCGCTTCCTATCCTTTCCATAAATGTTGTCCCAGATTGTACGGAAAGGACATTCTTAATCAGAATTAGAAAAGCCGTACGTGGGAGAAGCTGGGTGTCGAATAGATGTGGAATCATCCCTACCCATCAAATGCAACCCCGTCACATATCCACCAGGAAAACTTGTAGCCAATGGGGTGAACGTTTGCGAGGTCACGTGAGACTTATGTGTGATTTGTTATCCAAAGACGTCTCTGCTGAAAACAGAGGGCTCAAGAGTTGTCTTCCCATTTCAGAAGGGATAAAAAGAACGCGAGAATGGGTTGTTGTTGGCGCATTGTGAATTGTAGGCACTTTTGATCCATTATAGGCTTCTAACTTCGTTGAATCCAAGAACTTAAGTCACCGATCATATCGCTATAAATTCCTTCTCTTGTCTGACCACCGTGTACTTGGTTTCGCGATTATGAATTCCGAGGGACAGATTAACTCGATTGAAGATATATCCGTTACAAAAAGCAAACTTGAATCTGAAGCGATTTTTTTCTTGAATGCTGCAAATGTTCGGTCATCCCATCAGCAATGTCACCCACCCGCCATGATCTGCCCCGACTCGTCTAGGCCTATCTATCACCTGTCTGAACTAAAAACTAATCTCGCCTCTTAAAATATTTCTACGGGTAGGCCTATTATGACTCAGTCTCCATATATCCAAACTGTATCGATTTAGAAACGAAATTAACCCGTCCGAGCAGCTTCTCCACTCGTCGATCCTCACTCCCTTATCTCTGGTCTCTTTGGCAAGAGGGTTTCGATCAGCATTTAACGACTTTCTGAACAACCCTTCTGACTCGACGAAGCACTCGTGAATAAGCTGATGCCCTGCTTTCAGCTTTGAAGTGGCGCTTCAAAAATGTGAAGTTTATGATTTTGATTTTGCCATTGAAGAACAACGCAAACAGTCTGACATTAAAATGGTCTTTGAAAAAATTCATTATCAGACACAATGGTTTATTTCAATATCGGTTTTTAAATCGTTTATTTGACAATTAGATTGAAATTAAGTGAATTGGAATGACTGAAAATAACTGACTAGATGTTTCAATTAAATGTTTGCGGAAATAATCAAAATATATCAGAGTGAAAGCAAAGGAAATTATATTTTAAAATTTATATCGTGTAATAATGGAGCTAAGTAATTACAATTGCAAATTCTGGCAGCGAAGGGAAATTCATATGAACAAGTCTTGTCAGGTGCGTAACCAGGGTTTAGCTCTGTATTTATTTACATTTTTTCATTTAGTATCAGTGATGCATTTGTTTCTATGGGTTTGAACCCCTAACCCCGTCTCTATATAAATATGCGCATAGGGTTATTCCTCCCATCATTAAGGGACGCTCGCGCCAAGATAAACGAAAGCAAGAGCTTCAATGTATATAACGATTCCATGTGGTCTCTTTCTGTTGAAGACGGGTTGCGATGTGTGGGTAGGCCTAATTATAATAAGGTCACCGGGAGATGTTGCCGATTCGTGAAGAGTGCTCGCGTAGGATTTACCCTTACTTTTGAAGACTCCTCTGGATTGACCTTTACTTTTGAAGATTCAACTGGATTTACCCTTACTTTTGAACACTTTCACGGGATGGATAACCCCAAAGGACATAATTATTGCTTCTGATTATCCCGATATTTTGGACGTTGTCTAATGACCGGTTTTTAGACCGACTATATCAACTGGGCGGTAACATTTAAAATAATGACAACTCTTACTCGTATGGCAAAGTATAATGTGGATTACTAAGGCTAAATTTCTGTATTAGCCCTACCCAGAGGCGAATTTTTTGTTTAAGATATCCCAGCAGTCACCTGAAACTCCTTTTGCACATTGACTTAGCCAATATTGACATGTAAAGAAAGTTGTGTCCGAACAGAGGAGGGAGAGGGAAGATGATACAATCGTAACAGTGGTATGCAGGCTACTGAGTGTCTGCCAACGATCAAACACTAGTGATGTAGGACTGAGACAAGGCGACGTTGACAATCAAATGGAGCAACTAATGCGTAACCTAGAGTAAGGCACCTGTAATCGTAACTGAAAACAGCGTCACTCAAGATTAGCGACGCTCCCGACCTCAGGCGGTGTTAGGTGGAAAACGTGAAGATCTTCAGGCGCCTACGAAACTGAGGGGAAAGGATTAGCAGCCCACCCGAAGGGGAATAGGGATTGTCTCAACTGGAGGGACCCACATAGGCAAAACTCCTTCCTTGGTCCGTAGCAGTGCAATTATTGCTCTGAGCCACGATGCTAACTATCAACACCAATATAACGGTACTCCATGGTACTATGCCACCCGACTATTACCAACCACGCCATTCTACAACGTACGTAGGCCTATGTACTGTGAACACATACTAAAGCGCACTATATATATAGAAACCGCACAAAGCGCTCCAACACTACGCCGCGTACTAGCAGTTGGAACACCATCTAACTGCATCATCTAACTGCTATTAGCCGCAGTACCATTAAGAAATCGGCCACAATAAGACCTACTGTCTATAGAGAGAGCTTCAAATATCCGGCATCAACTATCCTGAATCGGGAGCCTGGCTACGCCCACGGCCTTGACTGTGTATAGCGATATCCGTGTTTCATGAAAGGCTACAGAGTCAGAAAACGGAAGAAGTAAATGATGAAACCCACATAGTAATAACCAAACAACGGCTTGCTCGTGTAGGTCTACTTTCCCTTTAACTTGATCGCAAACTTTGGGCCGGGTCTAAAACAGTGTTTACCGGCACGTATTATAGACATACAGAGTATATTAAGCCTACAGTGACTGTCCAAGCGAAAATTGACTTTTCTGTAGTGTACATTGCGTAGCATGGGCAATTGGGAGATATAGCTCTGGTCGACGACACACGATTTCATTATCTAAAACCTGAAGTTCTGCTTAATGGCTCGAGGACAGTTTTACAGTTTGAGGAAGAGTTGCTTGAGCATTTGAGGAACTGCTATGCACTGATTCTCACAGTTTCCGTCTGACGATCCGCACCTCAAGTTACATTGACCGAATGTTTCCAGCTGGAACGAATTCGATTTCACTCTCACGTCGGTGACCTATTAGTCTAGGTTGAGCTTGTATTTCACCTTGTTATGAACTTATGACTCCAGCGAACAACTGTGCAACCCTGCAAGCTGTGGCTTGCACTCATGCGACTGCTACTGGTTTGGTTACGCGTAAGCAATAGTTAAAAATTGTAACTACTTAGGCTGTTGTGTGAGTTACGCTTGTTACAGCTCATGCAAGAGATCAAAACTTATAATTGGTGCATTGTGAGATCTTACACAGTAGTCATGACGTTCCGTTAAAGTCACAGATATCACTAACTCTGATGTAAAGTGGCAGCATAGTATACTATCGTCACTGACACACGTGCTGCTGTCAACGTGACGTCACCTGCAGACTTCAAGGTACCTGTTGAGAAGTCCATGACGAATGTCAGCAAATCGGCGTCATCGAGTCATCGTAGAAAGAGATCCATGACCTCTGACAGAGTCACCAATCACACCAAAACATTTGCATCACCTAATTCTCAATTACTCACACTACGATCATGACAACAGCTCCTTTGATCATGGCAACAGATGCCTCAGTCATGGCAACAGATGCCTCAGTCATGGCAACAGATGCCTCAGTCATGGCAACCTATTCGTCAGTCACTACAACAGATGCCTCAGTCATGGCAACAGATGCCTCATCCATGGCAATAGATTCCTCAGTCACGACAACAGATGCCTCAGTCATGGCAACATATTCCTCAGTCACGACAATAGATGCATCATCTATGGCAACGGATGCCTCAGTCATGG
The DNA here is from genome assembly GCA_959347315.1 of Bimastos eiseni. NCBI lineage: Eukaryota > Metazoa > Annelida > Clitellata > Crassiclitellata > Lumbricidae > Bimastos > Bimastos eiseni. The sequence continues at coordinate 5,051,920 of OY365806.1, forward strand.
CAACAGATGCCTCATCCATGGCAATAGATTCCTCAGTCACGACAACAGATGCCTCATTCATGGCAACAGATGCCTCATCCATGGTAACATATGCCTCAGTCATGGCAACAGATGCCTCAGTCACGACAATAGATGCATCATCCATGGCAACAGATGCCTCATCCATGGCAACAGAATCCTCAGTCACGACGACAGATGCCTCAGTCATGGTAACGGATGCCTCATTCATGGCAACAGATGCCTCATCCATGGCAACGGATGCCTCATCCATGGCAACATATTCCGCAGTCACGACAATAGATGCATCATCCATGGCAACGGATGCCTCAGTCATGGCAACAGATGCCTCAGTCATGGCAACCTATTCGTCAGTCACTACAACAGATTCCTCAGTCATGGCAACAGATGCCTCATCCATGGCAATAGATTCCTCAGTCACGACAACAGATGCCTCAGTCATGGTAACGGATGCCTCATTCATGGCAACAGATGCCTCATCCATGGCAACGGATGCCTCATCCATGGCAACATATTCCGCAGTCACGACAATAGATGCATCATCCATGGCAACGGATGCCTCAGTCATGGCAACAGATGCCTCAGTCATGGCAACCTATTCGTCAGTCACTACAACAGATTCCTCAGTCATGACAACAGATGCCTCATCCATGGCAATAGATTCCTCAGTCTCGACAACAGATGCCTCAGTCATGGCAACAGATGTCTCAGTCATGGCAACATATTCCTCAGTCACGACAATAGATGCATCATCTATGGCAACGGATGCCTCAGTCATGGTAACAGATGCCTCATCCATGGCAATAGATTCCTCGGTCACGACAACAGATGCCTCATCCATGGCAATAGATTCCTCGGTCACGACAACAGATGCCTCATCCATGGCAACAGATGCCTCAGTCATGGCAATAGATGCCTCAGTCACGACAATAGATGCATCATCCATGGCAACGGATGCCTCATCCATGGCAACAGATTCCTCAGTCACGACAACAGATGCCTCATCCATGGCAATAGATTCCTCGGTCACGACAACAGATGCCTCATCCATGGCAACAGATGCCTCAGTCATGGCAATAGATGCCTCAGTCACGACAATAGATGCATCATCCATGGCAACGGATGCCTCATCCATGGCAACAGATGCCTCAGTCATGGCAACAGAATCCTCAGTCACGACGACAGATGCCTCATTCATGGCAACAGATGCCTCATCCATGGCAACGGATGCCTCATCCATGGCAACATATTCCTCAGTAAAGACAATAGATGCATCATCCATGGCAACGGATGCCTCAGTCATGGCAACGGATGCCTCATCCATGGCAACAGATGCCTCAGTCATGGCAACAGAATCCTCAGTCACGACAATAGATGCCTCAGTCATGGCAACGGACGCCTCATCCATGGCAACAGATGCCTCAGTCATGGCAACAGAATCCTCAGTCATGGCAACAGATTCCTCAGTCACGACTACAGATGCCTCAGTCATGGCTTCAGATGTATCAGCTACTGGAGGAGTTGTTTCAAACATAACAACAGCGTCCTTATACATGGCAACAAATGCGTCAATCACGGAAGAATCTACTTCAATAACGACAACAGATGCTTTTGTCAAGACAGAAAAGACTTCAGTCATGTCTACAACCGATGTTTCAATCACGGAAAAAGATGTTACAATAATAGCAGCTGATGCTTCAGGATCGGTATCTCTTGTCTCGACATCCTCCAGGGTAACATCTGTCTCCTCCGAAACTTTAACTCCAGCTGTGGCTACAGATTCGAGCATCAAATCCAGCTCCGTATGGTCCTCCTTCTCTTCCTTCTTCTCTTCCTCATTCTCCACCACCAATTCTACCTCCTCAGCCTTCTATACAACTTCCTCCAAATCACCTCACTATTCGTCCACTCCCTTCACCTACTCCTCTTCTTCTCCCTCTCCGTTTCCTTCCATCCCTTCCTCCTCCTCCTCCTCCTCGTCCATCTCTGTATCCGTGACTCATCCGGTCTCCCCATCCACAGGCATCTCTCGGATGACCTCGACCTCTGACCCCGTGACACCCACGACCCATTCAGGCATGACGAACATGATGGTAGCTTTGGTGGCCTCTTCCTCCATTGCAATTATCCTTGTGCTCATCATCTGCCTGCTCATCGGATGCTCTGCCAGACGATACCGACGACGCATGAGGTTCGATCTTCCTATATATATATATATATATATATATTTATTTATTTATTTATATATCGGATAATCTATTCTGCTGATCCATATATAAAGACAATACAAAACAATACAATTCAATGCGATACGATGCAATGCATTACAATGCGATATAAGGCAATGCAATGCAATAAAATATACAACAATGCAATACAAGACAATTCAGAGCATTGCATTGCAACATAATACAATTAATAGAATGCTATATAGGCAATGCGATATAATTATATCTTTCTCCCTCCCTCCCTCTCTTCCCCGCTCTTTCTTCGTCCCTCTCTATCTTCTTATCTCTGTGTTCTTCTCCATCTTCTTAATTCGCTCAGTCTCTCTGACTCTGTATCTGCCTGTCTGTCTGTCTCTCTTTCTCTTCCTCTCTCTCTCTTCTTCTATGTCTCTCTCTCACTCTCTGTCTCTCTTCCTAACTCTCTGTCTCTGTCTCTCTCACTTTCTCTGTCTCTCTCTCACTCTCTCACTCTCTCTGCTATTCATCCTTTCTATCTCTCTCTCTTCTCCTCTCTCATTCTCACTCGCTCTGTCTCTCTGACTCTGACGCTAACTCTGTCTCTGTCTGTATGTCCCTCTCTCTTCCCATCCAAACACACCCCACCCATTCAAACCAGTTGAGGGTGAGTAACCATGGATCCAGGACATTCCTCAGGCATCCTATCAATTGAATCAGCGTGATAATGAAATTAGAAATGGAGGAGTGGCTGCCATTTTCTTCTTCTTCTCTGGCCATCACACTCACTCTCTCTTCACCCAGACATCGATATGAACCCCATCAGACTCTGGGTCATCTGTTAGTCGTCCTCTGATATCTCCGGGTGCAATGCCACGCGCTTCCTTAAGGCATCCGGTGCACAGACCGAGTAAGGATATGACAGAACCGTCTGATAGCAATAATCGGAGGAGTCTCGCTTGACTAACTGCAACAGACGTCGTTGTCGTCGTCGTCTCCCGTCTCAGTCAGGGACGAGGGACAAAACGACGATCGGTGCAGCGAGCGCTTCAATCGCCGCTGTCGCTGCTGCTGGGTCGGCAGCCGCGGTGGCTCACGGCCGCACCTGATTCTACCACTCATGTCCCAGTTTAGTTTAAGAACGAAGCCAGGTCTTCGATCGATGGATGGGGTAGGTGGGGGTCGAAGATGGGGAGGGTGGATGGGAGAAGGGCTGGATTGGTATATTGATGGGGTAGTGGTGAATCGGGAAGGTGAGTGGGCGATTGGGAATGAGTGGATTGGATATAGGTGTGGGGGTTGCGAGGGTGGATGGGTGGGCGATTGGGTGGATTGTTGAGTGGACTGGATGAGTCGGTGGCTTTGGAATTTGGTTGGGCAGATGGAGATATTTATGGATTTATTGAGCGACGGATAGATCAATCAATCAATCAATTAAACTTAGCATAGCACCCCTTCAAAATATCTACTCGGTCCAATTACGGCAACAACGTGTAGTTTTCAGTAATGGGTGTAGCATGTAGATGAAGGGGTATTGGGCAGAAGGTGAAGCTATTGGGGTAACCCATTCCGTGTAGTTGAATGAATAAATGGATGCTAAGATAGACTGAGTGGATGGATATTGAATTAAGGGATTGCTGAGGATGAGTCGATCGATCAATACTAGAGTCGAATGATTGATTGATCGATCGATCGATTGATTGATTAAACGATTGATTGATTGACTGACTGACTGATTGACTGACTGACTGATTGATTGCAGACGTGTGAACCACAGTCATCCGTTCATCGAGGTGACTAGCGTCCAGAAGCTGGACTATCGGGCGATTACCGTCATCCCAGAGGAGAGTGAGACCGTCATCGACATCCCCATCCAGCCAGAGCAACACCAGTCTCAGCAGCAGCCAGTGGCAGGAGAGGACAGCACTCAACCCCTAGAGCCCGTAGTGGTCTTTGGCGTCGCTCGCAGACCCTCCAGTTGTCTACGGGAGAATGCTGATAATCACCAGGTACAGCCCCACAACATCACTCCCATTCGCCTGCAGAATGCGCTGCGAGAAAGTGGAATGGAGGATGAAGAAGATGATGGATGTAATCCTGATGAGGATGATTACTTGAAACTCTTCCCCAGCGACAGCTTCCGATACAGTGGACAGGAAGCCACGACGACCGTTGATGTTCACCGCCAGACATAGACTCATCCGCTCATGCGTGGCTGCTCCTCGTCATAACAATGCTTTTGTACACTGAACCTATATTGATTATTGATTTATTATTATTATTATCATTTATATTATTTTATTATTATTATTACTAAAATATTATTATCATTTATATTATTTTATTATTATTATTATTATTATTATTATTATCATCATCATTTTAGCCTATGACAGGAAATTTAATTATTATTATATTGTTAATTTTTTTATTACGCTATTATTATTATTATTACTACTACCATTGTTATTATTATAATTATTGTAATAGCGCACAATGGGCCTATAGCTAGTGCTCAGTCAGTGGGTCAATGGGTTAGCATGGGTCTGCCTGTTTCCTGTTAGAGCTGGTGGTGATGCAAGGGTTATTTATACTTTATATCACATTTGCAATAACACAGCAGAGGTGTGTAACTACGTGCTTAGGTGTTCACAGATTAAATATGTCAGGAATGTGCAGTCTTGAACTAAAGAGGATTATATAGTTGAAGTAGAACCCTAGCTATAGATCGTGAGTTTAAATTAGTAAATGCAAGCAAGGGTTGTACTAGAAGTATGATTTTAAGTTTTTCATGAGTTTCATGAATACTATAGTTTCCCAACCAGAGTGGCAATGAAGACCTCTGGAAAACCAATGGAAACCCTCTTTAGATATTCCACAACCACTTAAGGCATTATGTACAACAGCAACTTAGGGAAGCAGAGGCATAATTTTGCCCAAGAAAAGGGTGGTGATCAATTTCTCCACCTCAATTCCCTTCCCCGCTTCCCTTCCCTTTTCCTTCCATCTTCCTCTGGACCCTTTAGCATAAAGGCAAAACTTGATGAAGAACCGCCAACTAAAAAAATGTTCACCAGTTTAAGCAACACAAAACAATTAGCAAGTAAACTTACGTGAAGGCACCTATCAACCTCAATATGGTTAGAGTACATCATCCTTAATAGATTGTCGTTGCTTGAACTGCGCACCAAATTAACACCGTCATGTCGGCGAAAAATGTGTCAACACATGGTTAAAGAAATATCCGATCGCAACGTCTAAGAATTTTGTCGACCAACTCCACACCATCAGCACAATACACTTACGTAGAGCGGGTTAACGGTCTCTGACATGCAGGGGAGGCACATTGGGAGATTGGGATGTCAGTTTCATCAAAGGGTGGAGAGCGAGGAGGTAAGATTCCAATGAGAAGACATTCTCAGTAGATTCGGAATAGGAAGAAAATCAAAGAGAAGTCTTGTGAGAATTACTGTGAATTGGTTGATGACTTTTTCTCTCACTTTCTCCCACACGTAATCTCTTCCACTCACTACCTATCCATCCATCCATCCATCCATCCATCCATCCATCCATCCATCCATCCATCCATCCATCCATCCATCCATCCATCCATCCATCCATCCATCCATCCATCCATCCATCCATCCATCCATCCATCCATCCATCCATCCATCCATCCATCCATCCATCCATCCATCCATCCATCCATCCATCCATCCATCCATCCATCCATCCATCCATCCATCCATCCATCCATCCATCCATCCATCCATCCATCCATCCATCCATCCATCCATCCATCCATCCATCCATCCATCCATCCATCCATCCATCCATCCATCCATCCATCCATCCATCCATCCATCCATCCATCCATCCATCCATCCATCCATCCATCCATCCATCCATCCATCCATCCATCCATCCATCCATCCATCCATCCATCCATCCATCCATCCATCCATCCATCCATCCATCCATCCATCCATCCATCCATCCATCCATCCATCCATCCATCCATCCATCCATCCATCCATCCATCCATCCATCCATCCATCCATCCATCCATCCATCCATCCATCCATCCATCCATCCATCCATCCATCCATCCATCCATCCATCCATCCATCCATCCATCCATCCATCCATCCATCCATCCATCCATCCATCCATCCATCCATCCATCCATCCATCCATCCATCCATCCATCCATCCATCCATCCATCCATCCATCCATCCATCCATCCATCCATCCATCCATCCATCCATCCATCCATCCATCCATCCATCCATCCATCCATCCATCCATCCATCCATCCATCCATCCATCCATCCATCCATCCATCCATCCATCCATCCATCCATCCATTCATTCATCCATTCATCCATCCCTCTATATGTCTACCTATCTAGCTATCTATCGAGTCTTCCATCTATCTACCTACCTATTTATCTATTCATCCATCCATCCGTCCGTCCATAATCTATCCATCCATCTATCATCTGTCATTCCTTCTATCTCTCGCATTCTGTCTTTGTCGTTATGCATCTTCCTTTCTCTGTCGTTGTCTCTGTCTGTCTGTCTGACTGTCTATCAATCCTTATGTCCCTTCATCTGTCCGTTGCAGCTCCATGTCTCGAGATGATGGCTGCGCCTTGTTTTATTGTCTCTGTCCGTCAGTCCGTCCGTCTGTCTGTCTGTCTGTCTGTCTGTCTGTGCGTCTATCGAGGGAACAAAGTGCCCTCTTTGCTGAATAATCTCCAACGAAAAAATAAATGGACCTTATTCTTCATCTCATAATCACTTCCCTCAGCCTCTCTCCTTCCTTCACCCCTCTCCTTCCTTCACCCCTCTCCTTCCTTCACCCCTCTCCTTCCTTCACCCCTCTCCTTCCTTCACCCCTCTCCTTCCTTCACCCCTCTCCTTCCTTCACCCCTCTCCTTCCTTCACCCCTCTCCTTCCTTCACCCCTCTCCTTCCTTCACCCCTCTCCTTCCTTCACCCCTCTCCTTCCTTCACCCCTCTCCTTCCTTCACCCCTCTCCTTCCTTCACCCCTCTCCTTCCTTCACCCCTCTCCTTCCTTCACCCCTCTCCTTCCTTCACCCCTCTCCTTCCTTCACCCCTCTCCTTCCTTCACCCCTCTCCTTCCTTCACCCCTCTCCTTCCTTCACCCCTCTCCCTTGTCTATTCCTTTGTCAATCGGCATTTTTCTCCCTCTCCCTCGTTCTCTCCTTCCATCCTCTCACTCCAATCTCCTCTCGTGACACACCGATGCTCCCAAGGTCCATACATTTTCCATTGGAGATTATTCTAGCAAAGAGGTCACTGTATTCCTCGACATACACACAAACAGACAGACGGACAGATAGGAAGGCAGACAGTGTTAGTTAAAGAACGAGAGATGGAGAGAGGGAGACTGAGAAAAGCACACTGCAGGAAGAGGACAGACAGAGGTAGAGAAGGACAAATGGACGTAGAGATAGATAGAGAGAGGTACACACACACACATACACAGAGAGAGACGGATAGATTGATGAACAGAAATAGAAACAGTTGAAGAGAGAGAATATGAGTGAGTGAGTGAGTGAGTGAGTGAGTGAGTGAGTGAGTGAGTGAGTGAGTGAGTGAGTGAGTGAGTGAGTGAGTGAGTGAGTGAGTGAGTGAGTGAGTGAGTGAGTGAGTGAGTGAGTGAGTGAGTGAGTGAGTGAGTGAGTGAGTGAGTGAGTGAGTGAGTGAGTGAGTGAGTGAGTGAGTGAGTGAGTGAGTGAGTGAGTGAGTGAGTGAGTGAGTGAGTGAGTGAGTGAGTGAGTGAGTGAGTGAGTGAGTGAGTGAGTGAGTGAGTGAGTGAGTGAGTGAGTGAGTGAGTGAGTGAGTGAGTGAGTGAGTGAGTGAGTGAGTGAGTGAGTGAGTGAGTGAGTGAGTGAGTGAGTGAGTGAGTGAGTGAGTGAGTGAGTGAGTGAGTGAGTGAGTGAGTGAGTGAGTGAGTGAGTGAGTGAGTGAGTGAGTGAGTGAGTGAGTGAGTGAGTGAGTGAGTGAGTGAGTGAGTGAGTGAGTGAGTGAGTGAGTGAGTGAGTGAGTGAGTGAGTGAGTGAGTGAGTGAGTGAGTGAGTGAGTGAGTGAGTGAGTGAGTGAGTGAGTGAGTGAGTGAGTGAGTGAGTGAGTGCATAGGAGAAAAGGCGGTGTCGAAAGATTGGTGGAGAGAGAGACCAAGAAGGGAAGAACGAAAGAAGGAGACAGAGCGTGAAGATATGGGCCGATAGCGAGCGAGATAGTGAGTGAGAGCGAGAGAGGAGGAACAAATGACAGAGAGACAGAGAAAGGAACGAAGAAACAGAGACAGGCGAGTGACGATGAAACATAAGGAGGAGAGGTAAAAACTGAGACAGAGAGACAGAGAGAGACAGAGACAGAGACCGAGACAGAGACAGAGACAGAGACAGAGAAAAAGAAAGAGAAAGTAATCGGCCGTCTGCCGTTTGGTGATTCTGCGCTGGTTCGTTAAAAGCAGTCATCAGCATCTTTCTTCTGCCTCCTCGGTTGCTGCTGCTTCTGCTTCCGCTGGTGATGGTGATGCTGGTGCCTGTGATGGTCGTCGGTGCCAGTCAGACGCATCTGTCAGAGACAGAAAAAGAATTCGTTGCATCGACATAAAAACTGTCGGCGCAAATTACGACGTTTGACGAGTCCTTCGCAACGGTGGGATGAAAGCAGTTCAACGAGTCAACGGCATCGATTAATCTCTTAATTTCTCCTATCAAATCTCTTTAATCTCTTTCATTGCGCTTTTAATGTCGTTGTGGTGAAGACTTGTCCGTCTTTCTGTCTGTCTGTCTGTCTGTCTGTCTGTCTGTCACTGTATGTATGCATGTATGACTCTCTGGGTATGTCCAGGTCGGTCTTTTTCTGTCTCTCCTATCTTAGGTCCTTCTTCTCTTCTCAGTCAGTCAGTCAGTCAGTCAGTCAGTCAGTCAGTCAGTCAGTCAGTCAGTCAGTCAGTCAGTCAGTCAGTCAGTCAGTCAGTCAGTCAGTCAGTCAGTCAGTCAGTCAGTCAGTCAGTCAGTCAGTCAGTCAGTCAGTCAGCCGATATGCCTGTCAATCTGCCTGTCTGTCTGTTTGTCTGTCTTTCTGTCTGTGGGTATGTCCTTTCGTCTGTCCACTTTGTCTGTTTGCAGACGGGGTGAGTCAGAAGCATCTGATTTGACGTTTATTTTGGCACATTTTCTAGTTCTTGATGATTCATTTTTGTCAACGAAATGACAGAGTCATCGCATCGTGTGTGTGCGTGTGTGCGTAGGTGCATATGCGTGTGTAAGTCTGGTTTGAAGGAGGGTAGGAGCGTGGGAGGGAGGGAGGGAGGAAGGAACTGGATGAAGATATAATGAAGAAGACTGAATGAAGACAATACATGAAGATATTTGAATGAAGAAAAATAGAGAAAAATGAATGAAGATATTAGTGAAGAAAATGTATGACGAGAAATGAATGAAGAAATGTGATTGGAGGAAAATTAATGAAGAAATATCAATTTTAAAAAATAAATCAGTCCATCAGTCAATCAATTTATTAATCAATCAGTGTGGTATTCAGTAATCCATCGTAGGGTACAAATTGCTGCAGTGCTCCTAAGCAGCTGTCGATCAGACAGGGAGACCCAATTAGGGGCCGAGAAGTGTCAGTAGAATTGTATACATGATCACCGCCCAACCCAAAGATCGATTATTTAGTTGGTGAAGCATTTCATGATTATCAACAAAATTAACTATCCTTAACTAACAACAGATTCACAGTAAAATAATTAGCTACAGGGTGAGAATCTACTCCAACACTGTTCGCACTCTGACAGTGCCAGACCAATGCCTGGATAAAGGAGGAGGGCAACGCTAATGATTCTTGTCATCACGCAGTGTCTTTTAACTGCACCTATTACTACAGCTAAATCTTTTTATTTCATGTTCATTGGATGTAATGCAAAGAAGACAGACGAAGGCAAAGAGCTGGAGAATAGGTATGTACATCTATGGTTAGAAGAGACTTCAGAAGAGAAATCACAGTCACTCGTCGACTTCTCTCTTTGTCTCTCAAGTGACGTTGAACGTCGTTTGGCTTCTGTCTCTGAACTTCGCGGAGTTCATCCGGTGCTGTAGGCTTAAAAGTCGACAAACAATAAGTCCGTCGTCGTCTCTTCGATTCGGTCGATATAGTCCAGTGCAGTTCGTCTCTATAGGTAGATAGCATTTCTCTTTTGCACCGGAATAGGTACGCGTGTATGTAGGGCCGTCTGGTGTGAGTGTGGGTGTGGGTGGGTGTGGGCGAGTGCTCGGGTTCGTGGGTGTGTGAGGGTGTGCGTGTGTGTGATAGGGAGAGAGACAGAGAGACAGAGAGACAGAGAGACAGAGAGACATAAACAGCCAAAGACAGAGTGTGCAGGTGTATGTGCGTGTTTGTGGGTGTACGCGCGCGCGCGTTTATGTTTGTGATGGAGACATATAGAAGCAGTTATAGAAAGACAGAGCGAGATAGACAGACACAGAGAGAGAGAGACAGATAGAAAGAGAAACAGACAGACAGACACAGACAGATACAGGCAGAGACATACAGTAAGAAACAGAGAGAGAAAGAGAAAGAGAGAAGGATACACAGAGACATATACAGATAATGAGTAAGATAAAATGAGAGACACAGACACAGACAAAGATGAAGAGAAACAGATAGGCAGAGACATACAAAAAAACAGACAGTCTGCGTATGTGTGTGTGTGTGTGTTTATGGGTGTAAGTGTGTGTAAGTGTGCATAAACCCATGCGTCCCATTCGTGAACTGGGTGTGTGAATAAGCCTGTATTCTTGTCTGTCTGCCTGCTTGTCTGTCTGCCTGTCTTCGTGCTTGTCTGCGTGCCTGCCGTGGGCGTACTCAAAGCCCCACGATTAACCCTCGCCTTAGAGATCAATTGGACGTCTCCGTTCTCTGCTGGGTTATTGACGATGACTGGCGTCATGTGACGTCGCTCGGAGAGGCGATCTGACACCCGTCAACTCGGAGGACGTGAGTCGAGAAGGAGGAGGCCAGGTTGTCATGCGAACAGATGAGAATTTCTCACCTGACGATGAACGGATAGATGGCTGCGAAAGTGGCTCACCAGAGGCGACACATTCGCTGTCAGAAATAATCTAACAACAAACGCTATAGTAGTCAATGGCAATTCCAGGAACAATTCATCACAATAGATGGACGAATTGTTAAAGAATGGGAGAGAGGGTGGGTGGAAGAGAGGGAAGGAGGGAGACAGGGAGACAGACACACAGACAGAGGCAGAGACAGAGTCAGAGACACAGACTGACAGACAGACAGACAGATAGACATGCATACAGACAGACAGAAGCAGAGACAGAAACAGAGACAGAAACAGACACAGAGACAAAGACAGAGACAGAGACACAGACACAGACAGAGACACAGACTGACAGACAGACAGACAGATAGACATGCATACAGACAGACAGAAGCAGAGACAGAAACAGAGACAGAAACAGACACAGAGACAAAGACAGAGACAGAGACAGAGACAGAGACACAGACAGAGACACAGACTGACAGACAGACAGACAGATAGACATGCATACAGACAGACAGACAGAAGCAGAGACAGAAACAGAGACAGAAACAGACACAGAGACAAAGACAGAGACAAAGACAGAGACAAAGACAGAGACAAAG